>CM061136.1:80887426-81204274 GCA_030789695.1 Scilla litardierei
CCTTGGAGAAATTCCCTAGAGCTTAGATGCTATAGCATAAGAATGAAGCTCTAATTAGGGAATGTGGGAGGAGTGGCTAAGAGAAGAGATTAAATGATCTTCTATGAATTCCTAACTCTTGAATTCCTAACCCTTTCAAGAGTTCTAAATGAACTAAGCCAATCCCTATATATATATGAAGCCAAGAAGAGCCTATAAATACAGCCAAAACCCCAAAGGGAAGAAATCTGCAACGGCTAGATTTTGGCAGTTTACGGCAAGAACAGTTGACTGATGATCATTAGATAGTCAACTGATTAAAGGCTAGAAAATATCCCAACGGCTATAATCTGAGCCAGGACAGTCGACTGTAGAAGACTACACAGGCGACTGAAAAGCAGACAGTCGTCTGTTTATCCTTCATCAGGCGACTGTGGCAGGGATGGACAAGAAACAGAGAGCTGCACTCTTTTTCCATTTAAGCACACAGGCGACTGATGTCAATAATATAGTTGACTGTCTTATAGTCAGGCGATTGTAATACCTTCATCAGTCGACTGCTGTATAAGATGGAGAAAAGACAGAGAGAGATGCATATTTCACACTTACGCCTTTCAGACGACTGAAGGCCATTTCACAGGGCGATTGTAAATATACAGGTGACTGTAAAAACAGCAACAGTCGACTGTCTTGCAAAATGGGAAAAAGCCCAGAAAATGCAAGAAGCGCACAGGCGATTGTCGACAAATTCACAGGCGACTGTAAGAGTACATGCGACTGTAAATTGAACATCAGTCGACTGATGCGAAAAGATCATGATGAGTCAATAGAAAATTTGACTTGAGCTGTGCATCACAGTCGACTGTAGAAAGCTCGACGGGCGACTGGAAATCACCTAGTCGACTGTTAAACCTTCAGCAAACGACTGCATGAGAGCCAGAGACTCCAAATGAGTCTTTGGACAGAGTGAACCTATTGGGTTGGATTCTATGATAATCCTAAGGCTCACTAAGATGGTTAAAAGCGTATGCATGAGAGTATGACCATCTATCAAGGCATTACAATAATCCTAGACTCAAAAAGAGAAATGCAAGTAAATGAAATTATATGGATTACAAATTGCATCTCCTAGAGTCTAAGTCTTCAAGCTCACAATACCTTGATGCTCTCCATCATCTCCAAGCTTTGGCACTCCTTGATGAGCTTCCCTTCATCAAGCTCCAAGATTTGACAATGCTTCTCTAGATGTCCATTCATCATCATGCTCCAAGCTTTGGCTTCATTAGATGATCTTCATGACTTCATCCAAGATTGAGCACACCATCACTTTTGGAGGTCTTTAAGATATCCCTTGTAATATCCTCAAAGCCTTATGCTTTGTCTCATCAACATATAATCATTAAGATAAACTGAGACTAAACATAAGAATGATTAGCACACTAACATAATGTATTGATCATCATCAAAACAACGTTAGTCTTGAACTCAAGAACTAACAATCTCCCCCTTTTTGATGATGACAATCCATTATGTCAAAATATAATAAACATTGAAATAAACAATGTGTGCTAACAAACTCCCCCAATCAATATGCAAATGTGCATTAAATATAAACATGAAAAGCACAAATCATATTGATGGTTGTTATGCAAAAACATACCAATTGATAATAATGCATAAACAAGCACAAGGTATATTTTTACATAACCTATTTCTCTCCCCCATTGGCATATCAAAAAGATGGGTAATAGCCAAAATAGGAAAACCAAGGGCAAGAGAAATAACCATCCCATATGCACATACATAATGTAAATGAAATTCAATGTGACATATGAATGGAAATATAATGCTAACAAGCCAAAATTCCATACTCCCTCATAATCATACAAAACATGCAAACATGGGAGTAATGAACACACTCACAAAAAATGTGGGTACAAAAAGCAAACAAACAACCATGGTACCCAAGCAATGAATAACAATGTGAGTGAGCTAGCAAGTTGGAAACCAAACAAAAGTGGAGTTTGGTTTTCGTATATAATCATATGAAAATATAACATTACGCACATATGAATCTATATACGCATTCCTATCAAGCCTAGAAACATTTTTAGGAATCCACAAAGAAAGTGATTTGGGATTCTTAAGAAGAGGTTTGGTCAAGGCATGAGTAGGAGGTGAGGGAGCACGCTTATGAGGTGGAACATAAACATTGGCATGCCCCGTGTGTGAAACATGAGATCTATCATTAGAAGCATTCACACAAGCAATTCTACCATGCATAGGAACATGTGAAGCATGCAAAGATTTATCATCAACTTTAGCATGCAAGCAATAATAAGGTTTCCTATGAGTAGAAACATCATGCATAGCATTCAAAGAAGAAGCATTCACATCAACATGTTTTTGAATAGGCTTCTTAATATATGCAAGACCGGAATACAAAAATGCATGATTTCTCTTTGGCATAGAAATAATAGTTGATTTTAGGCCAAAAGAGTTGGATGTGCCTTTCTCATTAGAATGCTCCCCCATAAAATTTATTTAGCTGCTTCTAAGAGACGAGCTTGGTTTGTTCACCTTAAATGAAGAGGATCCCAAAACCGTGTTCTTACTCAATTTGAAATTTTCAATTTGAGTAGACAATAGCTCACATTTCTTCAAAAGTGAAGAAATGTTGTCATCCCTCTTGGATAGACATAAGCTAAGCTCACAACATTTTGACTTGAGAGCCAATGTCTCATCTCTCAAAATGTTGTAATCACTATCCGAGTGCATCTTCTCCATTTGGAGTTTGAGAGAAGCATTCTCATCTCTCAAGGCACTCAATTGAGAAAGAAATCCTTCTTTCTCGGTATGCAAACAATGAATTTCCTCTTTATGAGTAGCAACTGCACTCTCCTTTAAAGATCTATGAAATTCATTGACATACACTACTTGAGCTTTAAGAGACTCATTCTCTTTGCTCAACATGCACACACGTGAATCAAGAGTAATCTTTTCTTGATTTAAAGCAATGGTTTGTGTATCATCATAAGGTTTGGATGATAATAAAGTGTGCATGCGTGCATCTCTCTCAAGCTTGTTATTATTCGCTTTGGGAAAGTCCATAAACAATGCATTACAATTTTCAATAAAATCACTACATTGAACGAGAGAGTTACGAGATACCTCATTACCAACGTGCTCTCATCATCGCAAAATTCCTCTCCTCCATACTTTTCATCAAGATAATCACATATCTCACCGGCCGTCTTGAGCTCCTTTACTTTCTTAGCAATTTTCGGAGAGAAGGCATACTGCAACACATTCCAAACTTGAGCATCCGAAGTGAGAGACATTGACTCCTCGTGATCATCAAGCCATTGGAACATTTTCTTCCTCCATTTTAAGAAGTGTTTGCCTTTGAAGACGGGAGGAATGGAGATGGGTTGTTGAGACTTAGAAGTCATGCTTGCAAAAGCCACCAAACCAAGGCTTTGATACTAACTGTAAGGGACTCTACGGGGCTACACACACACTAGATGGGGGTGAATAGTGTAATAGCAAGCAAAGTGCTTAATTAAAAGGTACTAAAATTAAAGCACAAAAATCTGCAGAAATTAATAGAGTGCTCAACAACAACAATCGCAAACACAATGATTTTACCCTAGTTCCCCAAAACTTGGGTACATCCAGCCACACCAATATTCACTATAATCCCACAAAGAGAAGTGAATACAAATCCCATAAAGGGATACACTCCCACAAAGAGAGAGACCTCACCAAGAGGATTTTGCCCTACACAAGGACCCAACCAACCCTACACAAGGGTCAAGACTCCCATCAAGAAAATCACTAACTCCCACTCAGAAAATTAGGGTTAGCCCTACAATAGGACACTAAACTCCCACAAAGTGAGTTACTCCCACAAAGAGAGAATCCTAATCCCAAAAGAGAAATAGGGTTTCGAACATAAAACAAAACGAAACAATAATTACCTATGCCTTGATATGATCTTACCAATATGAAGAAGAAGGCATGCAAGTGAAACTCAAGTGCTTGAGATGAGGCTTTGATTGCACTTGATGATCTTTCTCTCTTCTAGGAATGAATCCTAACACTTCTCACTTGAGTGTATGAAATGAAGAGAAGAAAGATGTTCTCCAAGAAAGGAAATGAGATTGAAATCCCATGGAGAAATTCCCTAGAGCTTGGATGCCATAGCATAAGAATGAAGCTCTAATTAGGGAATGTGGGAGGAGTGGCTAAGAGAAGAGATTAAATGATCTTCTATAAATTCCTAACCCTTTCAAGATTTCTAAATGAACTAAGCCAATCCCTATATATAGGAAGCCAAGAAGAGCCTATAAACACAGCCAAAAACCCAAAGGGAAGAAATCTGCAACGGCTAGATTTTGGCAGTTTACGGCAAGAACAGTCGACTGATGATCATTAGACAGTCGACTGATCAAGGGCTAAAAAATATCCCAACGGCTATAAGCTGAGCCAGGACAGTCGACTGTAGAAGACTATACAGGCGACTGAAAAGCAGACAGTCGACTGTTTATCCTTCATCAGGCGACTGCGGTAAGGATGTACAAGAAACAGAGAGCTGAACTCTTTTTTCATTTAAGCACACAGGCGACTGATGTCAATAATACAGTCGACTGTCTTATAGTCAGGCGACTGTAATACCTTCATCAGTCGGCTGCTGTATAAGATGGAGAAAAGACAGAGAGAGATGCATATTTCGTACTTACGCCTTTCAGATGACTGAAGACCATTTCACAGGGCGATTGTAAATATACAGGCGACTGTAAAAACAGCAACAGGCGACTGTCTTGCAACATGGGAAAAGGCCCAGAAAATGCAAGAAGCGCACAGGCGTCTGTCGACCAATTCACAGGCGACTGTAAGAGTACAGGTGACTGTAAATTGAACATCATTCGACTGATGCGAAAAGATCAAGATGAGTTAATAGAAAATTTGACTTGAGCTTTGCATCACAGTCGACTGTAGAAAGCTCGACAGGCGACTGGAAATCACCCAGTCGACTGTTAAACCTTCAGCAGACGACTGCATGAGAGCCAGAGACTCCAAATGAGTCTTTGGACAGAGTGAACCTATTGGGTTGGATTCTATGATGATCCTAAGGCTCACTAAGATGATTAAAAGCGTATGCATAAGAGTATGACCATCTATCAAGGTATTACAATAATCCTAGACTCAAAAAAAAGAAATGCAAGTAAATGAAATTACATGGATTACAAATTACATCTCCTAGAGTCTAAGTCTTCAAGCTCACAATACCTTGATGCTCTCCATCATCTCCAAGCTTTGACACTCCTTGATGAGCTTCCCTTCATCAAGCTCCAAGCTTTGACAATGCTTCTCTAGATGTCCATCCATCATCATGCTCCAAGCTTTGGCTTCATTAGATGATCTTCATGACTTCATCCAAGCTTGAGCACACCATCACTCTTGGAGGTCTTTAAGATATCCCTTGTAATATCCTCAAAGCCTTATGCTTTGTCTCATCAACATATAATCATTAAGATAAACTGAGACCAAACATAAGAATGATTAGCACACTAACATAATGTATTGATCATCATCAAAACAACGTTAGTCTTGAACTCAAGAACTAACAATCTCCTCCTTTTTGATGATGACAATCCATTATATCAAAATATAATAAACATTGAAATAAACAATGTGTGCTAACAAACTCCCCCAATTAATATGCAAATATGCATTAAATATAAACATGCAAAGCACAAATCATATTGATGGTTGTTATGCAAAAACATACAAATTGATAATAATGCATAAACAAGCACAAGGTATATTTTTACATAACCTATTTCTCTCCCCCATTGGCATATTAAAAAGATGGGTAATAGCCAAAATAGGAAAACCAAGTGCAAGGGAAATAACCATCCCATATGCACATACATAATGTAAATGAAATTCAATGTGACATATGAATGGAAATATAATGCTAGCAAACAAAAATTCCATACTCCCCCAAAACATGCAAACATGGGAGTAATGGACACACTCACAAAAAATGTGGGTACAAAAAGCAAACAAACAAGCATGGTACCGAAGCAATGAATAACAATGTGAGTGAGCTAACAAGTTGGAAACCAAACGAAAGTGGAGTTTGGTTTCCGTATATAATCTTATGAAAATATAACATTACGCACATATGAATCTATATACGCATTCCTATCAAGCCTAGAAACATTCTTAGGAATCCACAAAGAAAGTGATTTGGGATTCTTAAGAAGAGGTTTGGTCAAGGCATGAGTAGGAGGTGAGGGAGCACGCTTATAAGGTGGAACATAAACATTGGCGTGCCCCGTGTGTGAAACATGAGATCTATCATTAGAAGCATTCACACAAGCAATTCTACCATGCATAGGAACATGTGAAGCATGCAAAGATTTATCATCAACTTTAGCATGCAAGCAATAATAAGGTTTCCTATGAGTAGAAACATCATGCATAGCATTCAAAGAAGAAGCATTCACATCAACATGTTTTTGAATAGGCTTCTTAATATATGCAAGACCGGAATACAAAAATGCATGATTTCTCTTTGGCATAGAAATAATAGTTGATTTTAGGCCAAAAGAGTTGGATGTGCCTTTCTCATTAGAATGCTTCCCCATAAAATTTATTTAGCTGCTTCTAAGAGACGAGCTTGGTTTGTTCACCTTCAATGAAGAGGATCCCAAAACCGTGTTCTTACTCAATTTGAAATTTTCAATTTGAGTAGACAATAGCTCACATTTCTTCAAAAGTGAAGAAATGTTGTCATCCCTCTTGGATAGACATGAGCTAAGCTCACAACATTTTGACTTGAGAGCCAATGTCTCATCTCTCAAAATGTTGTAATCACTATCCGAGTGCATCTTCTCCATTTGGAGTTTGAGAGAAGCATTCTCATCTCTCAAGGCACTCAATTGAGAAAGAAATCCTTCTTTCTCGGTATGCAAACAATGAATTTCCTCTTTATGAGTAGCAACTACACTCTCCTTTAAAGATCTATGAAATTCATTGACATACACTACTTGAGCTTTAAGAGACTCATTCTCTTTGCTCAACATGCACACACGTGAATCAAGAGTAATCTTTTCTTGATTTAAAGCAATGGTTTGTGTATCATCATAAGGTTTGGATGATAATAAAGTGTGCGTGCATGCATCTCTCTCAAGCTTGTTATTATTCGCTTTGGGAGAGTCCATAAACAACGCATTACAATTTTCAATAAAATCATTACGTTGAATGAGAGAGTTACGAGATACCTCATTACCAACGATGCTCTCATCATCGCAAAATTCCTCTCCTCCATACTTTTCATCAAGATAATCCCATATCTCACCGGCCGTCTTGAGCTCCTTTACTTTCTTAGCAATTTTTGGAGAGAAGGCATAATGCAACGCATTCCAAACTTGAGCATCCGAAGTGATAGACATTGACTCCTCGTGATCATCAAGCCATTGGAACATTTTCTTCCTCCATTTTAAGAAGTGTTTGCCTTTGAAGACGGGAGGAATGGAGAGGGGTTGTTGAGACTTAGAAGTCATGCTTGCAAAAGCCACCAAACCAAGGCTTTGATACCAACTGTAATGGACCCTACGGGGCTACACACACACTAGAGGGGGTGAATAGTGTAATAGCAAGCAAAGTGCTTAATTAAAAGATACTAAAATTAAAGCACAAAAAGCAGCAGAAATTAATAGAGTGCTCAACAACAACAATCGCAAACACAATGATTTTACCCTGGTTCCCCAAAACTTGGGTACATCCAGCCACACCAATATTCACTATAATCCCACAAAGAGAAGTGAATACAAATCCCACAAAGGGATACACTCCCACAAAGAGAGAGACCTCACCAAGAAGATTTTGCCCTACACAAGGACCCAACCAACCCTACACTAGGGTCAAGACTCCCACCAAGAGAATCAATTACTCCCACTCAGAGAATTAGGGTTAGCCCTACACTAGGACACTAAACTCCCACAAAGAGAGTTACTCCCACAAAGAGAGAATCCTAATCCCACAAAGAGAAATAGGGTTTCGAACATAAAACAAAACAAAACAACACTTACCTATGCCTTGATATGATCTTACCAATATGAAGAAGAAGGCATGCAAGTGAAACTCAAGTGCTTGAGATGAGGCTTTGATTGCACTTGATGATCTTTCTCTCTTCTAGGAATGAATCCTAACACTTCTCACTTGAGTGTATGAAATGAAGAGAAGAAAGATGTTCTCCAAGAAAGGAAATGAGATTGAAATCCCTTGGAGAAATTCCATAGAGCTTAGATGCTATAGCATAAGAATGAAGCTCTAATTAGGGAATGTGTGAGGAGTGGCTAAGAGAAGAGATTAAATGATCTTCTATGAGTTCCTAACCCTTTCAAGAGTTCTAAATGAACTAAGCCAATCCCTATATATAGGAAGCCAAGAAGAGCCTATAAACACAGCCAAAACCCCAAAGGGAAGAAATCTGCAACGGCTAGATTTTGGCAGTTTACGGCAAGAACAGTCGACTGATGATCATTAGACAGTCAACTGATCAACGGTTAGAAAATATCCCAACGGCTATAATCTGAGCCAGGACAGTCGACTGTAGAAGAATATACAGGCGACTGAAAAGCAGACAGTCGACTGTTTATCCTTCATCAGGAGACTGTGACAGGGATGGACAAGAAACAGAGAGCTGCACTCTTTTTCCATTTAAGCACACAGGCGACTGATGTCAATAATATAGTCGACTGTCTTATAGTCAGGCGACTGTAATACCTTCATCAGTCGACTGCTGTATAAGATGGAGAAAAGACAGAGAGAGATGCATATTTCGCACTTACGCCTTTCAGACGACTGAAGGCCATTTCACAGGGCGATTGTAAATATACAGGCGACTGTAAAAACAGCAACAGGCGACTGTCTTGCAACATGGGAAAAAGCCCAAAAAATGCAAGAAGCGCACAGGCGATTGTCGACAAATTCACAGGCGACTGTAAGAGTACATGCGACTGTAAATTGAACATCAGTCGACTGATGCGAAAAGATCATGATGAGTCAATAGAAAATTTGACTTGAGCTGTGCATCACAGTCGACTGTAGAAAGCTCGACGGGCGACTGGAAATCACCTAGTCGACTGTTAAACCTTCAGCAGACGACTGCATGAGAGCCAGAGACTCCAAATGAGTCTTTGGACAGAGTGAACATATTGGGTTGGATTCTATGATGATTTTAAGGCTCACTAAGATGGTTAAAAGCGTATGCATGAGAGTATGACCATCTATCAAGGCATTACAATAATCCTAGACTCAAAAAAAAAGAAATGCAAGTAAATGAAATTACATGGATTACAAATTGCATCTCCTATAGTCTAAGTCTTCAAGCTCACAATACCTTGATGCTCTCCATCATCTCCAAGCTTTGGCACTCCTTGATGAGCTTCCCTTCATCAAGCTCCAAGCTTTGACTATGCTTCTCTAGATGTCCATCCATCATCATGCTCCAAGCTTTGGCTTCATTAGATGATCTTCATGACTTCATCCAAGCTTGAGCACACCATCACTCTTGGAGGTCTTTAAGATATCTCTTGTAATATCCTCCAAGCCTTAAGCTTTGTCTCATCAACATATAATCATTAAGATAAACTGAGACTAAACATAAGAATGATTAGCACACTAACATAATGTATTGATCATCATCAAAACAATGTTAGTCTTGAACTCAAGAACTAACAAAAAATATGGACAAAGGGACAGTTCTCATGGAGTAGCCTCAGTCTATCATCCATGGAACAACCACACCCAACGATACCAGGGTCGAGACTGATATCGTGGGCACTCGCCCACATCTCGTGGCCATTCACCAACATCTGCAATCCGGGCATCAGCTGCAGTAACTCATAAAAATATAATGTCCAGGTAACTCGCCGCATCCCTCTCTTGGATGACCGGCACTCGTCGCATCCCTCTCTTCGATGACCAGCTAAAGGGACCCTCGTTGCTCCTGCACCCTCTTTACCAAAGTTACCCCAACCCAAGTGTCAGGCGTGTCTCTTTACTTTCAAACAACCATAGCATGTGTTTTCATCGTGAGTTTCTCTCACTTTGTACAGCATAACTCAACCTCAATCTCTTTATCAGGCATCACATATTTTCTACAACAAATGTGGTGAAAGACATCCAGTAAGTTTCATTTAATAGACATAAGCTAGCTTTTAGCTTAAAACTATTCATTATACCCAAAGAAATCTTAGAAATTGGTGGATGTAAACTAAACAAGTATACTAGCTCAAGTAGCACTCCATAGTCTTATGTAATAAATTAATAGTCACTCTCAAGAGAACTACGGGATGAGTCATTCAAAGTTGTGGATGACAAGCATGAACAAGGAAACACTTGATTTCATTCTAGTCCACTGACTGATCCAGACAAAACATAGAAACTAATGGAATATAAATTAGCATGTATTGTATAAGTCTTCTTGGTGGGTATCCAAAACAACAACTTAGGAAATTATTTGATTAATTGTAGATGTCTCATATGTTATCATTAACCCGTATGTGTTGGTTGTTTAAATGTATCATTTTAAAAATAAATCTGGTAGGAGCCTTCAAGTTGCATGAGTTTGTAAAAATCATGTAGCCAACAAGTTGCCCACAAGTTGCATGATGTGTAGTAAACTAAGTAGAGAGCCTACCCGCGTGAGGGTTCGGGGTGCACGGCTTAGAGTCGGCGAGACGCGACGAGCTCGGGAAGCTCGGGGAGGTGCGGTGAAGATGTTCGGGTTGTTCGGGAGAGAATGTGAGGTGATCGGAGTGCCCGCGAGAGGGACCGAAGTTGCCTCGGAAGAGGGGAGATGGCCGTGAGTTTTGGGGAGGTGAGGGCCGTGGGTTTTGGCGAGTGGTGTGCTGCCAAGTGAAATGAAGTGGGGAAAAAATGTGTTCTTGTTGCCTTTTAACAAAAGGAAGTGTGAGGTTTCTTTTGTTTTTATAAAGGGGAATAATGACCGAGAGTGTGGTCCTTTTTTTAATAAAGGGTGAAATAAACGGATATGGCTGGCTTTGTTCTCGCAAATAAATGAGAATGAGATTTGTGTTGGCCGAGAAGGGAATTTGCTGCCAAAAATGGTTGAAGGACCCCCTTTTTTGTGTGTCATCGTTTCATTTCCCCTTATTCAAGGGTAGACGGTGGATCCGAAATTTTTGGATCTCACCAAATTTTGGAGGTGATTTATGGGGTGGGGTTTAGAAAATTCACCATTCTTCCCTTAAAAATAAATGTGTCGAACAATACAGAAAAATGAGAGAAAAATGGGAGGGACGATAAAATATTATTAACGTTATTATGTCGTTACAGTAGAGAAAGAGGAGCAACAAACAGAGAGAAAGAGAGGAGAAGAATAAAAAAAGAAGGCCAAAAAAGAAAAAGAAAATAATCAATTAAAATAATATAAAAATAAACAAAGCTTACATAAAAATCCTACTCGTCGTCACGACCGCGTGAATACCTGGAACACAGAAATGAGGCAAGTATTTTGCCATTTGAATTTTCTTATTTAACGTTGTTTATATTTAATTTATTAATATCTTATATTTTTGTCATAACTAACGAAAACGAAAAGACATAAAAATATATCATTATTTTACTAGCTAAGAGGAACATTTTGATATCTGATGCATCAAAATCTGACGTGTATGCTTCTAGATATTAAAGTTTGAATGTTATTGGTAATTCATTTTCAATTTCAAAAATTAGTTTTTAATTTTTTTTAATATAGAAAAATTGTTATTTATTGTTTAAAATTTGTAAAAATACCCGTTAGCCTCAGAAAATTATTTCCTACTTAAATTATTTCACACGCTTAGTTGTTAGAGTTTTTAAATTAATTTGTACATACAGTGACCCAATCAAAATAGTGAAAATGGACATATTGAACGTTGTTGACATGTCACTCATCATGAAACTTTATAGAGCTATTTGCATGATTTCTTGGATGATGTAGAGATACTTGCATATATATCATCACGAAAATGTACAAAACAGCTTACATAACTTGTTGGGCCTTATGGGCATACACAGGGCCGGTTCTCTCATAAAGCAACTAAAGCCGTTGCTTTAGGCCTCAAAATTTGAGAGGCATCAAAATTTCAAAATTCAGCCTTCCTAACTTCTAAGACCAACAGCCTGTGTTTGAGGCAGGGGCGGAACCAGCCTTAGATGGCCGGGGGGCCAAATTCAAATACTGTTAGGTCTTTATATTACAGTTTTTTGTAAGTCCACTTGCATCTTAGTGGTTTGGTGTTCTGGTTAAAGCTGTTGTTTACGATGTGGGTGCCTCGGGTTGGATTCCCTCTTGTGTTATATTGTATATATATATTTTGCATTCTTAAATGTTTATACCTTAAATTTTTTTTTAAATAAAACAAGATGGCTTCAGAAATCGAAGCACAGACCCCCCAGCCCGCCTCCCAAGTTGATATGCTCTGGCCACAACACCAATTGGAACTTCATGTTAATGGATTCACAACAAAACTTAATATAGAAATCCTGTGTATATATATAAAAATATACACACGTAAGTTTTGAAAAATTGGGGGGGGCCGGCCCCCCAGCTTGTACGTGGGTCCGCCCCTGGTTTGACGCCTCTAATTTTTTTGATACATCGCAAAGAGGTGTATAATTTTTTGAGAGGCCTATGGTATGAAGTTGAAAATAGTTGAGAAATCTCAAAACTGTAAACCCTCGCGGGCTCTACAGAATCGTGCGGCTCCCTCCCTCCCTCCCTCCATCCCTCTCTCAGAGATCGGTGAATCGGCGGTGACCGTGTGCACTCTTTCACTGTTGAATTTGAAACGGGTTTCAGAAAACCCTACCGTCTCTTCGCTGAGTCCGCTCTCTCCCCCTGTTTCACACGAACAGACGGCGAACGGACGTGTTCGGTGCTTCACAGCTCCAGCTCCATACAGTTCATCCGATCGGTGATCCGATCCAGTGAATTGGTGATCCGACCGACAGTTCATCACATCTGGTACATTCTATTTTTTCCTTCATTTTTTTCTCCTTTTTCTTGTGCATTCTTTTTAGTTATTATTAGTAATTTTTACAGAAATGGAGAGGAGGGGGCTTGATCTGCTAGAAAGCTATTAAATTGAATTAAAATTTTGATCAGTGTATGTGTTTTAGTGAATGTGTTATTATTAGTAAATTTGATTAGTAATTTTTCTCCTTTTTCAATGTATGTGTTTTGATCAGTGTATGTGTTATTATTAGTAATTTTTCTCCTTTTTCAGTGTATGTGTTTTGATCAGTGTGTGTGTTATTATTAGTAATTTTCGCATTTTTCTTGTGTATTAGTGTATGTGTTTTAGTTTAAATTTTGATTCTATTATGAACCATACGAATTGTAATTTGCGAAATGTTGAGAAATGAGGACTTTGTATAGTTTGAAATGATTTAATTTTGATCATTGCATCAAATTTTTTAAACTTAATGATCTGGATTTTATGTTGAATGTATAATTTTCAAGTCAGTGGTGCATCCGCAAAACTTTGCCTATTCCATTTGTTTAACCTTTGCTCATTCCATTTGTTTAAACATGCTCCTTTTGATAAAACACTGTCTGTTTTATATTTGGTGATATAATTGAGGATGCAACAATATTTGATGTGTAGATTTGTATTGCTTGGATGTCATACACAAAAGAATAAGCTAGTTTTCGAAATTGAGGATTAATTTTTAGGATGATATGAATAATATAATGGTTGGGTATGGTTTAGGAGCTTTAAGTATTATGCAAAATTTATTTTGTGGTCAAAATGCCTATATTGTTTCTTCACTCCTTGTTTCTTGATTTGGTTGGCAAATGAAAAACTTTCTAAGAATTATGAACATCGATTTATATTTGCAATTGACACTAGGCATAAAAAATTGCTGTCTTTCGGAAATATGACAAAATTTCAGGTTACATCGATTTTAAGATTGTAACATGCTTGGTTTGGGTGGGGTTTTGTCCTTTTAAATTCAGTTATATTAAGACTCCTGAAATTTTCGCTTTAATACTTAGGCCTCATATTTTGTTTCACTTTAGGCCTCTTTTATGCTTGAGCCGGCCCTGGGCATACATGGAAGTATTAAATACAGACTTGATTGTACATAACACATATTGTTGACATGGCACTTCAGTTGACACATGGGATTGTGGTAGTCCATTGTTTCAGAATGTGCGGGAGTAACTGGATCCGCTTTATGGCTACCTCCAACTCACACAAAATGGAGGCAAGCAATTTAACCGTCACCCGGATGTATGGGGTCGGTGAGTAGCGCTACGGGTAGCTCCTGATGGTAGGAGCGTATTTTAGTTACATGTTGTGCCCTTGGACATGGACTTAGCGCTAGAACATGTGGTTTCATCACATGTTGTAATAATTGAAATATGTCCATACTTGCAGGTTAGAATTACATTCTTCCTTTTTATATCATTCTTATCTCGTACTTAACATGCCTCCAGGTTGGTGTTACCCTTTGAGATATTATATGTAGCTTCCTTTAATTTTATAATGATAAACTCTGTCATTTCTTGGATAATAGTTATGAAACTTAATTATTGATTCTACTCATGTCATAATCTATTAATCGATGATACTTGATTTTCAGTATTTGTTTGATCCTTATCAGCACCACATGTGCAGCACCACATGTTTAGCTATTAGCCCTACATATGCTCTTTCATTAAGTTCACATCATTATCTTGTTGCTTACATATCATGTTCCTTTATATGCTTATATATATAAATATATTTCTATTATGGCTAATACTTGCCGAGCGACCATCGCTGACATGTATTTCTTTGTTTATGGTCATGTGCATTACATGTCAGGTCTCAAGAGTAAATATCCAAATAGGCTTAATCAGAAAGTGGACCCAGTAACCAAGGACTATGCTAATCTATAACATGCGGAGGAATAGAATAGAACTTGTCAAGTAGCTATTTTCTTCTACCACATTTATGTAAATTGTTGTAAAGGCCATGTTAGACCGAACGTTGTATTTTATTCTCAGACGGTTGGTATTATAATGATAATTATCTGTGTTATTCTTAAGGATGTGTTATTCTTAAGGAAGCATGCAGAACCTACAAGTTAATCACAGACGCTTAGTGTGTTTAAACTAAGGAGGAAGAAAAAAAGTACAACAGCCTTACTTTAAGCACACCACATGCCCGCTCGTGTTCTCGCTCCCAAGAGAATTGAAAGCAGGGCATGACAGTAACGGAAAAGAAGGGTTTGGTTCAATATTTTTACTCAAAAATATAGACACGATCATTTTTAATTAATATTAATTAATGGTATTTTTGTCATTTCTAATATTAATTAATGGTATTTTTGTCATTTCTTATTTACCGTTAACACCAAAGTGAAGTTTTAAGAAACATACAAGTTTTTGGTAATTAAATTTAATCTAGAATTGGCTTTGGGAAGCCTTCGAATCCTACTTGACATTCAGTCGTCATGTTTAATCTAGCACGTCAACTAAGGCCGTATTTTTTTTTTTTTTGACACTAATAATAATAATAATAATCCCTCTGCACAAATATTTGATGCTGTCGTCTCAATGCCAAAAAGGAATCAAGAGGCTCGAGATTTCACTAAAAATGTGCAGTCAGCTCACAGCTCCTAACCAGCAATCCTTTCAGGAAGAAAATACATACGGACTGCTTATTTAGGATCCAAATAACAAATGACAATTACAATCATGTAAACATCATAATAAGTAGATAAAAGAATTAGTCTACATCCTATTTTGGTTTTAAAAAGCCATCCAGATAACAAGCTAAAGATAATTTAGATATGTTTACAATTTTAAAGATTACAGCCACAATAAATTAAAATTTTAAACTTAAATATGCATAACTAAAATTATTTTTCTTAATGAAATCTGAACATATCCCACGTAAATGAAATATGTTTTTTTTTCAAGCGCACTTGCACCAACACAGTATGTATGAATCATCAAGCAACAGGAACCCACACGTACATTGCTCTCGTATCGGCCAGCATAAATGTCAAGCATGTATATAAAACAACCTTTCAGTACATAAATACAGCATGAAATGTCAGGCGAAAATAAACTTTTGCTTCTTTATTTTTCGCAAAGCACTGCACAGTTTTTCACAATATCTACCTTAAATCCATTCAGGAGAAATAAAAACACAATCTAGTAGCGTTGGCCTCAAGATAATTTCTCTGCAGGGATGCCCGGCGTGTTCAAATGCATCCATCAAATTATTAAATAAAAAAGGGGGGAAAGAAGAAAGAAATCATATTTTTTAAAAATCATGATGCAGACTCCTTGGCGATCTTCTCAGCCTTGGCTATAACTTCCTCAATTCCGCCTACCATGTAAAACGACTGTTCTGATAGGTCGTCGTACTTCCCATCCAAAACGCCCTGCAAATCATGGGAACAACCCGTCATAGGGACAAAACTTGGGAGAACGATACATCAGATACTGACTGGAATATCAAGCACAAATGAATGAATTTTGAAACAGATGGATTATGCCTGGACAAAATTGTAAATCTTGAATGGAAAAGAAAAGCAGAACAGCATTCATCATTTGAACCATGCAACCCTTCTTAAAAAATAAAAAATACATACATAAATAATAATAAAACATACAAATAACCGAAGAAACCAAATTACAAAATAAAAAAACGTGAACATGAAATACTTACTAGGCTGCATATGCAAATAGAGAGCTCTATAGCCTATAGGTGTTGAGTTTATGATAGTATCCTCTTAACAATAATAATGAAGCTGATGTTGAATCACCGCAATGCTGTGGTTCAACAGCTTAAAATTGTAATCGTGCAAGTGCAAAGACTATTCAAATGGGGTACAAGGATGATGGTGGCAACTTTAGCCAAATTTAGACATGGAGAGAGGAGATAGATTTTTACGGATAATGAATACATGAGAATCAATATAATTGACACTGAGATTGGTAAAATACAATATGGTGCATTTCCTAGCAGCAACCACGCTTCATGAGTGCTAGGACAAGTTTATTGTGCAGCATTGGTACTAGCTGCGACCTTGTTGGCTCATTGTAAGTAAGATGTTGACACAGATCTCAACAAGAATACTGAAAATTCAAAGATGAATTTAAAAGAACTATGAAAAAAATTAAACACATTAGTCTTCAACTATCTGATTTCAAGGATTAAAAATATTAACATTATAATCTTGCATGCAAGATGGCAAGATAAGAATGATCTCTTTTAACGTCTCATTCAATGGTAAGGGTTCTTCCAATATTTGGATTTACCAAGTGTTTCGTTCAAACAATTTGGTTTTTGATGCTTATAAGGGTGTGATCCATGCTAGCATACAGTTTGAAATAGGCTTGCATTTAAATATCATATGAAGAATAAATGTACATGCTCTGCAAAGAAAAAATATATAAAGGATATACTGCAAGCACCGAAAAACCCGAATTTTTCAAGTATTTTCTTAAGAACATCATTTTATCCCCAAAAGGCAATATGCATGTTGAGAAGATTTAATTTAAATGCGTGTAAATCTTGAAAAGCCAACTCACCTGGAAGCTGTTTACGCTCTCTTTCAGTTCGACATATTTTCCGGGTGCCCCCGTGAATACTTCGGCAACATGGAAAGGTTGACTTAGGAAACGTTGAATCTTCCGAGCACGAGCCACAGTCAACTTGTCATCTTCACTTAATTCATCCATACCCAAAATTGCAATAATATCTTGTAGATTCTTGTAGTTCTGAAGAACCTTTTGGACACCACGAGCAGTGTTATAGTGCTCTTCTCCCAACACATGGGGAGAAAGCATTCTTGACGTGGAATCAAGTGGATCAACGGCAGGATAGATACCAAGCTCAGATATCTAACCAATAAATAACAAGCTGGTCATAACAGCAAGTCTACAAACAATTTGTCAAAAAAGAATCAAGGTAGAGAACAACTAAAAGACCTGTCTTGATAACACTGTTGTAGCATCAAGATGAGCAAAGGTAGTTGCAGGAGCTGGATCCGTCAAGTCATCAGCAGGGACATAAATTGCTTGCACGGACGTGATGGAGCCCTTCTTTGTGGTTGTGATACGTTCTTGCAAGCCACCAAGATCAGTGGCCAATGTTGGTTGGTAACCAACAGCGGAGGGGATACGACCAAGCAAAGCAGAAACTTCAGAGTTTGCCTGATAAATCGACAAGAATTTTGAAGAGTTACGTAATTTACACATATTATATCAACTCATCTAATTTCTTCAACAAGCCCAATTGCTCGCAAGCTTACTTGGGTGAACCGGAAAATGTTGTCAATAAACAGAAGCACATCTTGCCCTTCAGCATCTCGGAAGTGCTCAGCAACTGTCAAGCCAGTCAGCCCAACCCGTGCACGAGCACCTGGGGGCTCATTCATTTGTCCGTACACCAGGGCACACTTGCTCTCACTCTACCATACAAGAAAGAGAGAATCAATTTTAAAGGAAATAGAAGATATTTATATGGCTGAAACAAACATGGTGATGACTAGAAAAATACCTGCTTATCACCTAGCTTAATCACACCACTCTCAATCATTTCCCTGTACAAATCATTTCCCTCACGTGTGCGCTCTCCCACACCAGCAAAGACAGAAAATCCACCTAGCACAAAGAAACTTAGTCATACAGTACACACATTTAAAAATAAAACTCAAAGGTCAAGCAATCACTTTTCAAAACCAACCATGAGCTTTGGCAACATTGTTGATCAGCTCCATAATAAGCACAGTCTTCCCCACGCCAGCACCACCAAACAGCCCAATTTTTCCTCCCCTCTGATAAGGTGCCAAAAGATCAACAACCTATTGAAAGAAGCAAACTTCAGAACGTTACAATAGAACATGCCCAACAGCATCTCCGAAAACTAAATAACGGAAGGTTTATCGAGTAGGTTCTGATGAAAGAACTTCAAATATTAATGACATCGAATAGGGTTCCCTCGGAGAAGAGGAACAGTTACTGTACCTTGATACCAGTGACAAGAATTTGCTGTTCTGTAGCCTGTTCAACAAAGGCAGGTGCCTCGCGATGAATAGGAAGGAAATGGTTGGTTTCTGTAGAAGGGGGAAAGCAAAACATAGATCTTTATTGACATAAATTCAAACCTAGAAACATGAACGCTGCTTTTGTGAAGTCGCATCATGCCTGGCACCGTCTAGGGCACAGCTCTTCTGGTGTTATTGCTGTTCTGTACATAATCATTTGGTATATTAAGCAGTGGCGTGCTGCACCAGTGTCAGCATACCAGTGAAAAAGAAAATAATCAATTAAAATAATATAAAAATAAACAAAGCTTACATAAAAATCCTACTCGTCGTCACGACCGCGTGAATACCTGGAACACAGAAATGAGGCAAGTATTTTGCCATTTGAATTTTCTTATTTAACGTTGTTTATATTTAATTTAGTAATATCTTATATTTTTGTCATAACTAACGAAAACGAAAAGACATAAAAATATATCATTATTTTACTAGCTAAGAGGAACATTTTGATATCTGATGCATCAAAATCTGACGTGTATTCTTCTAGATATTAAAGTTTGAATGTTATTGGTAATTCATTTTCAATTTCAAAAATTAGTTTTTAATTTTTTTAATATAGAAAAATTGTTATTTATTGTTTAAAATTTGTAAAAATACCCGTTAGCCTCAGAAAATTATTTCCTACTTAAATTATTTCACACGCTTAGTTGTTAGAGTTTTTGAATAAATTTTTACATACAGTGACCCAATCAAAATAGTGAAAATGGACATATTGAACGTTGTTGACATATCACTCATCATGAAACTTTATAGAGCTATTTGCATGATTTCTTGGATGATGTAGAGATACTTGCATATATATCATCACGAAAATGTACAAAACAGCTTACATAACTTGTTGGGCCTTATGGGCATACACAGGGCCGGTTCTCTCATAAAGCAACTAAAGCCGTTGCTTTAGGCCTCAAAATTTGAGAGGCATCAAAATTTCAAAATTCAGCCTTCCTAACTTCTAAGACCAACAGCCTGTGTTTGAGGCAGGGGCGGAACCAGCCTTAGATGGCCGGGGGGCCAAATTCAAATACTGTTAGGTCTTTATATTACAGTTTTTTGTAAGTCCACTTGCATCTTAGTGGTTTGGTGTTCTGGTTAAAGCTGTTGTTTACGATGTGGGTGCCTCGGGTTGGATTCCCTCTTGTGTTATATTGTATATATATATTTTGCATTCTTAAATGTTTATACCTTAAATTTTTTTTTAAATAAAACAAGATGGCTTCAGAAATCGAAGCACAGACCCCCCAGCCCGCCTCCCAAGTTGATATGCTCTGGCCACAACACCAATTGGAACTTCATGTTAATGGATTCAAAACAAAACTTAATATAGAAATCATGTGTATATATATAAAAATATACACACGTAAGTTTTGAAAAATTGGGGGGGGGGGGGGGGCGGCCCCCCCAGCTTGTACGTGGGTCCGCCCCTGGTTTGACGCCTCTAATTTTTTTGATACATCGCAAAGAGGTGTATAATTTTTTGAGAGGCCTATGGTATGAAGTTGAAAATAGTTGAGAAATCTCAAAACTGTAAACCCTCGCGGGCTCTACAGAATCATGCGGCTCC
This sequence comes from Scilla litardierei, assembly GCA_030789695.1. Lineage (NCBI taxonomy): Eukaryota > Viridiplantae > Streptophyta > Magnoliopsida > Asparagales > Asparagaceae > Scilla > Scilla litardierei. The sequence goes on from CM061136.1 coordinate 80,908,107, forward strand.
CTCCCTCCCTCCCTCCCTCCCTCTCTCAGAGATCGGTGAATCGGCGGTGACTGTGTGCACTCTTTCACTGTTGAATTTGAAACGTGTTTCAGAAAACCCTACCGTCTCTTCGCTGAGTCCGCTCTCTCCCCCTGTTTCACATGAACAGACGACGAACAGACGTGTTCGGTGTTTCACAGCTCCAGCTCCATACAGTTCATCCGATCGGTGATCCGATCCAGTGAATTGGTGATCCGACCGACAGTTCATCACATCTGGTACATTCTATTTTTTCCTTCATTTTTTTCTCCTTTTTCTTGTGCATTCTTTTTAGTTATTATTAGTAATTTTTACAGAAATGGAGAGGAGGGGGCTTGATCTGCTAGAAAGCTATTAAATTGAATTAAAATTTTGATCAGTGTATGTGTTTTAGTGAATGTGTTATTATTAGTAAATTTGATTAGTAATTTTTCTCCTTTTTCAGTGTATGTGTTTTGATCAGTGTATGTGTTATTATTAGTAATTTTTCTCCTTTTTCAGTGTATGTGTTTTGATCAGTGTGTGTGTTATTATTAGTAATTTTCGCATTTTTCTTGTGTATTAGTGTATGTGTTTTAGTTTAAATTTTGATTCTATTATGAACCATACGAATTGTAATTTGCGAAATGTTGAGAAATGAGGACTTTGTATAGTTTGAAATGATTTAATTTTGATCATTGCATCAAATTTTTTAAACTTAATGATCTGGATTTTATGTTGAATGTATAATTTTCAAGTCAGTGGTGCATCCGCAAAACTTTGCCTATTCCATGTGTTTAACCTTTGCCCATTCCATTTGTTTAAACATGCTCCTTTTGATAAAACACTGTCTGTTTTATATTTGGTGATATAATTGAGGATGCAACAATATTTGATGTGTAGATTTGTATTGCTTGGATGTCATACACAAAAGAATAAGCTAGTTTTCGAAATTGAGGATTAATTTTTAGGATGATATGAATGAACAGAAATATAATGGTTGGGTATGGTTTAGGAGCTTTAAGTATTATGCAAAATTTATTTTGTGGTCAAAATGCCTATATTGTTTCTTCACTCCTTGTTTCTTGATTTGGTTGGCAAATGAAAAACTTTCTGAGAATTTTGAACATCGATTTATATTTGCAACTGACACTAGGCATAAAAAATTGCTGTCTTTCGGAAATATGACAAAATTTCATGTTACATCGATTTTAAGATTGTAACATGCTTGGTTTGGGTGGGGTTTTGTCCTTTTAAATTCAGTTATATTAAGACTCCTGAAATTTTCGCTTTAATACTTAGGCCTCATATTTTGTTTCACTTTAGGCCTCTTTTATGCTTGAGCCGGCCCAGGGCATACATGGAAGTATTAAATACAGACTTGATTGTACATAACACATATTGTTGACATGGCACTTCAGTTGACACATGGGATTGTGGTAGTCCATTGTTTTAGAATGTGCGGGAGTAACTGGATCCGCTTTATGGCTACCTCCAACTCACACAAAATGGAGGCAAGCAATTTAACCGTCACCCGGATGTATGGGGTCGGTGAGTAGCGCTACGGGTAGCTCCTGATGGTAGGAGCGTATTTTAGTTACATGTTGTGCCCTTGGACATGGACTTAGCGCTAGAACATGTGGTTTCATCACATGTTGTAATAATTGAAATATGTCCATACTTGCGGGTTAGAATTACATTCTTCCTTTTTATATCATGCTTATCTCGTACTTAACATGCCTCCAAGTTGGTGTTACCCTTTGAGATATTATATGTAGCTTCCTTTAATTTTATAATGATAAACTCTGTCATTTCTTGGATAATAGTTATGAAACTTAATTATTGCTTCTACTCATGTCATAATCTATTAATTCGATGATACTTGATTTTCAGTATTTGTTTGATCTTTATCAGCACCACATGTGCAGCACCACATGTTTAGCTATTAGCCCTACATATGCTCTTTCATTAAGTTCACATCATTATCTTATTGCTTACATATCATGTTCCTTTATATGCTTATATATATAAATATATTTCTATTATGGCTAATACTTGCCGAGCGACCATCGCTGACATGTATTTCTTTGTTTATGGTCATGTGCATTACATGTCAGGTCTCAAGAGTAAATATCCAAATAGGCTTAATCAGAAAGTGGACCCAGTAACCAAGGACTATGCTAAGCTATAACATGCGGAGGAATAGAATAGATCTTGTCAAGTAGCTATTTTCTTCTACCACATTTATGTAAATTGTTGTAAAGGCCATGTTAGACCGAACGTTGTATTTTATTCTCAGACGGTTGGTATTATAATGATAATTATCTGTGTTATTCTTAAGGATGTGTTATTCTTAAGGAAGCATGCAGAACCTACAAGTTAATCACAGACGCTTAGTGTGTTTAAACTAAGGAGGAAGAAAAAAAGTACAACAGCCTTACTTTAAGCACACCACATGTCCGCTCGTGTTCTCGCTCCCAAGTAGAATTGAAAGCAGGGCATGACATTAACGGAAAAGAAGGGTTTGGTTCAATATTTTTACTCAAAAATTTAGACACGATCATTATTAATTAATATTAATTAATGGTATTTTTGTCATTTCTAATATTAATTCATGGTATTTTTGTCATTTCTTATTTACCGTTAACACCAAAGTGAAGTTTTAAGAAACATACAAGTTTTTGGTAATTAAATTTAATCTAGAATTGGCTTTGGGAAGCCTTCGAATCCTACTTGACATTCAGTCGTCATGTTTAATCTAGCACGTCAACTAAGGCCGTATTTTTTTTTTGACACTAATAATAATAATAATAATCCCTCTGCACAAATATTTGATGCTGTCGTCTCAATGCCAAAAAGGAATTAAGAGGCTCGAGATTTCACTAAAAATGTGCAGTCAGCTCACAGCTCCTAACCAGCAATCCTTTCAGGAAGAAAATACATACGTACTGCTTATTTAGGATCCAAATAACAAATGACAATTACAATCATGTAAACATCATAATAAGTAGATAAAAGAATTAGTCTACATCCTATTTTGGTTTTAAAAAGCCATCCAGATAACAAGCTAAAGATAATTTAGATATGTTTACAATTTTAAAGATTACAGCCACAATAAATTAAAATTTTAAACTTAAATATGCATAACTAAAATTATTTTTCTTAATGAAATCTGAACATATCCCACGTAAATGAAATATGTTTTTTTTTTCAAGCGCACTTGCACCAACACAGTATGTATGAATCATCAAGCAACAGGAACCCACACGTACATTGCTCTCGTATCGGCCAGCATAAATTTCAAGCATGTATATAAAACAACCTTTCAGTACATAAATACAGCATGAAATGTCAGGCGAAAATAAACTTTTGCTTCTTTATTTTTCGCAAAGCACTGCACAGTTTTTCACAATATCTACCTTAAATCCATTCAGGAGAAATAAAAACACAATCTAGTAGCGTTGGCCTCAAGATAATTTCTCTGCAGGGATGCCCGGCGTGTTCAAATGCATCCATCAAATTATTAAATAAAAAAGGGGGGAAAGAAGAAAGAAATCGTATTTTTTTTAAAATCATGATGCAGACTCCTTGGCGATCTTCTCAGCCTTGGCTATAACTTCCTCAATTCCTCCTACCATGTAAAACGACTGTTCTGATAGATCGTCGTACTTCCCATCCAAAACGCCCTGCAAATCATGGGGATCAACCCGTCATAGGGACAAAACTTGGGAGAACGATACATCAGATACTGATTGGAATATCAAATGGATGAATTTTGAAACAGATGGATTATGCCTGGACAAAATTGTAAATCTTGGATGGAAAAGAAAAGCAGAACAGCATTCATCATTTGAACCATGCAACCCTTCTTAAAAAATAAAAAATACATACATAAATAATAATAAAACAAACAAATAACCGAAGAATCCAAATTACAAAATAAAAAAACGTGAGCATGAAATACATACTAGGCTGCATATGCGAATAGAGAGCTCTATAGCCTATAGGTGCTGAGTTTATGATAGTATCCTCTTAACAATAATAATGAAGCTGAGGTTGAATCACCGCAATGCTGTGGTTCAACAGCTTAAAATTGTAATCGTGCAAGTGCAAAGACTATTCAAATGGGGTACAAGGATGATGGTGGCAACTTTAGCCAAATTTAGACATGGAGAGAGGAGATAGATTTTTACGGATAATGAATACATGAGAATCAATATAATTGGACACTGAGATTGGTAAAATACAATATGGTGCATTTCCTAGCTGCAACCACGCTTCATGAGTGCTAGGACAAGTTTATTGTGCAGCATTGGTACTAGCTGCGACCTTGTTGGCTCATTGTAAGTAAGATGTTGACACAGATCTCACCAAGAATACTGAAAATTCAAAGATGAATTTAAAAGAACTATGAAAAAAATTAAACACATTAGTCTTCGACTATCTGATTTCAAGGATTAAAAATATTAACATTATGATCTTGCATGCAAGATGGCAAGAGAAGAATGATCTCTTTTAACGTCTCATTCAATGGTAAGGGTTCTTCCAATATTTGGATTTACCAAGTGTTTCGTTCAAACAATTTGGTTTTTGATGCTTATAAGGGTGTGATCCATGCTAGCATACAGTTTGAAATAGGCTTGCATTTAAATATCATATGAAGAATAAATGTACATGCTCTGCAAAGAAAAAACATATAAAGGAAATACTGCAAGCACCGAAAAACCCGAATTTTTCAAGTATTTTCTTAAGAACATCATTTTATCCCCAAAAGGCAATATGCATGTTGAGAAGATTTAATTTAAACGCGTGTAAATCTTGAAAAGCCAACTCACCTGGAAGCTGTTTACGCTCTCTTTCAGTTCGACATATTTTCCTGGTGCCCCCGTGAATACTTCGGCAACATGGAAAGGTTGACTTAGGAAACGTTGAATCTTCCGAGCACGAGCCACAGTCAACTTGTCATCTTCACTTAATTCATCCATACCCAAAATTGCAATAATATCTTGTAGATTCTTGTAGTTCTGAAGAACCTTTTGGACACCACGAGCAGTGTTATAGTGCTCTTCTCCCAACACATGGGGAGAAAGCATTCTTGACGTGGAATCAAGTGGATCAACGGCAGGATAGATACCAAGCTCAGATATCTAACCAATAAATAACAAGCTGGTCATAACAGCAAGTCTACAAACAATTTGTCAAAAAAGAATCAAGGTAGAGAACAACTAAAAGACCTGTCTTGATAACACTGTTGTAGCATCAAGATGAGCAAAGGTAGTTGCAGGAGCTGGATCCGTCAAGTCATCAGCAGGGACATAAATTGCTTGCACGGACGTGATGGAGCCCTTCTTTGTGGTTGTGATACGTTCTTGCAAGCCACCAAGATCAGTGGCCAATGTTGGTTGGTAACCAACAGCGGAGGGGATACGACCAAGCAAAGCAGAAACTTCAGAGTTTGCCTGATAAATCGACAAGAATTTTTGAAGAGTTACGTAATTTACGCATAGTATATCAACTCATCTAATTTCTTCAACAAGCCCAATTGCTCGCAAGCTTACTTGGGTGAACCGGAAAATGTTGTCAATAAACAGAAGCACATCTTGCCCTTCAGCATCTCGGAAGTGCTCAGCAACTGTCAAGCCAGTCAGCCCAACCCGTGCACGAGCACCTGGGGGCTCATTCATTTGTCCGTACACCAGGGCACACTTGCTCTCACTCTACCATACAAGAAAGAGAGAATCAATTTTAAAGGAAATAGAAGATATTTATATGGCTGAAACAAACATGGTGATGACTAGAAAAATACCTGCGTATCACCTAGCTTAATCACACCACTCTCAATCATTTCCCTGTACAAATCATTTCCCTCACGTGTGCGCTCTCCCACACCAGCAAAGACAGAAAATCCACCTAGCACAAAGAAACTTAGTCATACAGTACACACATTTAAAAATAAAACTCAAAGGTCAAGCAATCACTTTTCAAAACCAACCATGAGCTTTGGCAACATTGTTGATCAGCTCCATAATAAGCACAGTCTTCCCCACGCCAGCACCACCAAACAGCCCAATTTTTCCTCCCCTCTGATAAGGTGCCAAAAGATCAACAACCTATTGAAAGAAGCAAACTTCAGAACGTTACAATAGAACATGCCCAACAGCATCTCCGAAAACTAAATAACGGAAGGTTTATCGAGTAGGTTCTGATGAAAGAACTTCAAATATTAATGACATCGAATAGGGTTCCCTCGGAGAAGAGGAACAGTTACTGTACCTTGATACCAGTGACAAGAATTTGCTGTTCTGTAGCCTGTTCAACAAAGGCAGGTGCCTCGCGATGAATAGGAAGGAAATGGTTGGTTTCTGTAGAAGGGGGAAAGCAAAACATAGATCTTTATTGACATAAATTCAAACCTAGAAACATGAACGCTGCTTTTGTGAAGTCGCATCATGCCTGGCACCGTCTAGGGCACAGCTCTTCTGGTGTTATTGCTGTTCTGTACATAATCGTTTCGTATATTAAGCAGTGGCGTGCTGCACCAGTGTCAGCATACCAGTGCAACATACATCCAAACACCACACTATGGGTGACAGTTAATAAACAATTTTTAAGTTTTTCTTGTACACGCTGAAAGCAACTACAGTCCTAATAATTGTAAATAACATGTGTCTCCTATTTAAAAGGCTGCACTGAATAATTGCAAAGAAGTTCCCTAACAAGCTAAAAAATGCTTTGGAATCTCATAAAAGAATACATGGTCTTTCGTTAAATAAAAAAATACGAGATTTCCAACTAATCTTACTTATTTCACCCTTCTCGTCAATTGGTTCTCCAATAACATTGATGATCCGTCCAAGAGTAGCTCTACCAACGGGGACCTAAGAAGTTGAAGTAATCAAATGCAATAAGCAAAAAGTCAAGACATGAATCCCAGAAAATAGACGTATTGAACAAGAACCAAAACAAAACCATAAATACTTGATGCCCATTGATAAATGATAATAGCAAAAAATAAGCTCCAGAGAAACCATGAATACATCAAAGGTAACATGTTACATATAGGCTCACCAATCAACAAGCCCCACAGCAAGGGTACACGGCAACAAGATTACAGTTACAAGTTAAATGTGCTTCCACAGTTACCATAGCCTGGATTCGGTATAACATCAAACTTAATTATTTCTCAATAAGTAACTACATCAGACCTGTATTGAGCCACACACAAGATAAGCCATGTATTTTATATATGCATGTTAGATATTACCCCTTATTTATATAATTATTAAGACGCAGCAGAAAAAATAATTCAACTGAGCCAGACACATGAATGTGCTAGGTCCAAACTCAACTTGTGAACAAGATAGAGCCAAAGTAATTGGTTTGAGGTAGCCTCGCTTGTTGATAGATAGTGCTTACTTGAAGCAGATGCAAACTGTTAGTATACAAATCCTTCATTTTTATACACTCTAGCTGGGAGAGGGGTCATTTCTATGTAAGTGGTATTTTGTAATATGAAGCACTACAGTGCAGATGTTAAGCCTATGTTGGTAACAAAGACCACTTAACAAATCTCAATTACAGTGTTATACTGTAATTTCCTAGCTATTCTCATCTCAATTGGATTACACAGCATTTTGTAATATGAAGTACTACAGAGCAGATGGTACGCCTATCTTGGTAATTAAGACCTCCAACAAAATATCAATTACAATGTTATACAGTAATTTCATAGTCATTCTCCTCTCACTGGAATTTTTTTTCCTGGGGTGGGGAGGAGTCATTTCACTTATGGATCAATGATACCAGTTAGACATACAACCTACTTCTGTACTTAATTATCACCAGGTTATGACCTTTTCCCCAAAAACAATGCATAAGCCAGCATCAGTGGCAGATCCATTGTGCAAACTGTTCCAAAAGTTTTCCTCTTGCATATCACCCATAATTATAGAATAGATAACTTAAGATGCTCAACGTAATTAAAAGGTTTTACAAATTACAAAGGAAAAGGGGGCTCCCAATTTAATCCAAAACAAATAAAAGTAGAACACAGCAAGGGGGTTCCGAGCTTTTTACTACATTAACATAATTGTTAATCAGCAAACCATATATATAATATATGCAAGTCTACCAGCTAACATACACAAATTACCAGAACAATTGAAACATCAAAGTAACAACTCGCCTTATCAGAATCATCGTGTGCATGTTATCAACCCCTATTAACAAATCATTTTATTAAACTCAAGCAGAATTGGGGAACCTAAGTTCAGAAGTTCCACAATAAAACTCACAAAAATGCTATTAAACCATATAACAATCACACAAAGAATATTCTAATGTTAAGTCAAGCTACTTAAATAAACTTCTTGTACGAGAACAAACAATAGGCTTCTCAACACAAAAGATGATAGATATATTTACAACAAATCAACTACATAAAGTGAACTCATAAAACTACACTCTGAGCAAACATTTAGGAAGTTCAAATAGCAGGAATGATCTTAGAAGGTTTTCATTTGTTCCACCAGTCTACAGCAAATTATTGTCCTAATTAACACACAAGGTCAAAAAACCTAGAATAAGCACACACACACACACACAACAAGTCACAACTGCAAACATCACAAAAGCTTTTATTTAAAAAACAGACAAACTGATGATGATGACTAGAGCTTCAGAGAATATGGTTGATTATGAGTCCATATAACCAAAAATAGTACTCAAACAGTGCTTCATTTTTTTCATCAACTATGTTTAAAGATCAAATAAAATTTCAGTTAAAGATCCATTAAAATTACCAAAATTTAGACCAAATACACAAAAGAAGACAACCTGGTGGGTCAAGGTGCCCGCCGGCCCGGCCCGGGCCCGTTTGGGTTGACCGGGCCGCGGGCCCGGCCCGGCACGTGGCCAGGGCCAGGCCAGGGTGCGCAGCCCATTGGCCCGGTCCTGCCCATGTCTGCGCCCGGGCTGGGCTCACGGAGCACGCACGCACGCGCCTGGCCGTGGGAACTGTCAAATGACCGTTCCTAGCCCCTAAATGGGATTTTTGGTCTTTTAGGTAAAAAGACAAAAACCCCACTCCCAACGGTCTTAAACAGTCATTTTGGAAGGGTTTTTTTGTCTTTTAACGTCCTAAAAATTCCTATAAATACAGCCACTCAACACTCTCATTTCCTACACAACTATCATTCACTCTACTCTCAATCAAGAAACTCAATCTGCAAATTCGCAATCTACGTCTACTCTCAAGCAAGAAACTAAAGCTCCGTCTACTCTCAATCTACGTCTGCTCTCAAGCTCCGTCTACTCTCAATCTACGTCGGCCAGTGTTATAAAGACGGATTCATTATACGCGTGGTCTATAAGCGTATAACATATTAGCGGATTATGTGGCAGATCATGCGGATTATGCTTTTTTCGGGTTTTTTTACAAAAAATGAATATTTTAGTAAATAAATTAGCAATAAGTTTATGTGTGTGTTTGTGTATATTAAATTAAAAATTAAAGATATGACCAAGGAAAAATCCATATCAACTTTTAAAAATATGAATTAATTCATACTAAAACGCCGCACCATCACGACGATCGATACATAAAATAAATAACGTCTAAAGCAATCTATACATAAAACATATATATATATATATGTTTACGTCCAAATCAAAAGCATGTCAAACACACGTACTTTGAAATTAAAAAATTGATTTTTATGCTTAACATTTCGGGTTTTTTAACGGGTTGGGATTTTTAGTTGCCGATTATTCGTCCGCAAATTTACATATGCGGGCACATAACATTTATGCAGCCGATTATGCAGCCGACCGCATATCTATTTTTTCATGCGGCCAAAGGTCGCCTCCTTATATGTGTTCACATATAACTTGTGTTAGAACAATGATGTCCGCTCTCAAGCTCAATCTACGTTCGCTCTCAAAATCCATCTACTCTTAATCTCCTCGATCATGTTCCTAATTTTATTTATAAATTAGCATAATGGCTGGACCATCTGACCGTAGAAATATTAATTTTAATTTTAATGATACTTCGGAATATGGATATTTTATGAATATGCTCCATAACCCTATAGAAACACCAGACTTCACAGATTTTTCCATTCTAAAACACATGATTATAATGCTAGTAATTATCCCAGCCCAATCTTATAACCCTATAGAAACACCAGACTTCACAGATTTTTCCATTCTAAAACACATGATTATAATGCTAGTAATTATCCCAGCCCAATCTTATTAGGCGATAATACACCTCATTTCACTACTGCTGCACATATGCCCACCCTTGCACATGCATCTACTCCTAAAACACGCCCTTCTACACAAACAGCCCCAATCTAAATCACGAAAATCTGAGATTTGGAAGCACTTTACCCATGAAACTGTCACCGGAAAAACTAGCAAGCGGGCAGTATGTAAAATATGTAGATTAAATTTTAATTGTAAACCATCTTACCGCAATACACATCTTAAGAGACACGTAGCATCGCACATTAAAAGATGCACGACAAACTACTTTAAACTTATCTGCTTCTTCTATCTCTCTAACTAATTTCTCATATTCAGTTAATACAATGAGGAAAAAGATGGCTAAATTAGTATTATGCCAAGAATAAATTAGTATTATGCCAAGAATTACCGTTTAGTTATGGGGAAAGCCCCGAATTAGATAGATTTAAGCAAGTAGTCCTAAACCATGTATTTAGGACAGGGCCTAGAAACACTATTAGGAAAGATGCTATGTTAGCATTTCAAGAAGGAAAAACAAAATTAATGCAATCCTTTTCTACTTTAAGATCTAGAATTGCATTAACATCTAATATTTGGACAACAAAATAGGACGCTTCATATTTATGTGTTACGGCCCATTATATAGGAGATGACTACACGCTAAATAAAAAGATTATAGGATTTATGACGTTAGAGCATGCTCATACCGGTGGTGCTATCAGCACTTTAATTATGTCTGTTATTCGTGATTTTGACATATCTGAAAAATATACATTTACATTTAATAATGCATCTAACAACAATTGTGCAATTGCATATCTAAAAAGACAAATAAACCCTGAGCTTGATGGCATGTTATTCCATCAACGTTGTGCGTGTCACGTTTTGAACTTAATATTTCAAGATGGACTTAAAACTGATTCTAAGTATTTAGAAAAAGTTAGAAACCTTATGTTATTAATCCATACATCTGGTCATATGAGAGCAAAGTTCAAACAAATATGTCGTAATAGCCAAGTACATTACAGATCATTTACATTTAGCGTTCAACATAGATGGAATTCAACATATCTCATAATGCAATCCATGCTTAAGTATAAAAAGCAACTTAATGATTTTGCTAGTGCACACATTCCAGACTGTGAAATTAGTGAATTTGGGTGGAAAACTATAGAATATCATTATGAATTTTTTGAAGTTTTTTATACTGCAACAAATACCGGTGTTTATTACCCAACAACAATTTTGGGCTTAGAACAATAGTTTTTATTTCGGATGTTTTAGCGAAATATAAAAACTCAAGGACCCTTCCCATCATATCCTTCATATGATAGAAACCATGGAAAGAAAATTAGAAAAATACTAGAATCGTGTTCCTATGCTTTACAGCTTAGCTAAGGTTTTAGATCCAATGAGGAAAGAGGAAGGTGTAGTTGATTTATTAGAAACATATTATAAAAACATGAAACTTGAAGTAGATGAACCTAGCGATGCTTTTAAAAGTAGCTTAAGAACCCTTTTTGGAACATGTGAGGCTAAATTTGGTCATGCTTCAAATACTGCTTCTGTTCGTGTTAGTTCACAATCAAGTATGATCCGATAAATTTCAGAGAAGAAGAAACAAAAAACAATAGAGACAGATAGTTCTTCTAGTGAACTATCTAAGTATTTAGCAAATCCTTTTCCCTTTACTGATGATGTGTTGAATGATAAGAAATTTAATATTTTAGCTTGGTTGAAAGGGTATGAAACTAAGTATCCAATTTTTACCATTGACTCGTGATTTTTAATAACATATATATCTACGATTGCTTTGGATTGCTTTGGAGTCTGCTTTTAGTGCAGGTGGTCGCGTTCTGAGCAACATAAGACCAAGATTGAAGGAAGATTACATTGAAGTAGCGGTTTGTGCAAAAAGATTAGTTCTATACTGAAAACCGTGCCCAAGATAGAAATGATCTTTCTGACGACTAGGAAGAAGAAGAGACACAAGCGGCTTCATTTTCATTGCTTCCTTCTATTAGCATTTTCGTACTTATATTTGTATTGCAACATAGTTTTTTATGTATATGGCCATCGTATGAGGGGTAAGGCTATCTGGCTGACTTAGATCATCCCCTCAAAAAAATTTAATTAATAAAATTTAAGGGTTCACCCTGAGACCTTCGAGAATTTCTGGATTAAATATTGTTCTTTCAAATATTATCTATTTAAGAATAACATAGTTAAATTTTTAATAATTTTTAAACTACTTTATACTTATAAAATACTATCTATTTATAAAGTCTATCAAATAATATCTTCTTAAAAAGTCTACCTATTTTTTAAATTTTTTTAAAATTCCATCTTTTTATAATACCATCTTTTTAAAAAAAACTATCTATTTTAAAAAAAATTAAAATACTATCTTTTTAAAATACCATATTTAAAAAATATCTATTTTTTAAATTTCTTCAAATTATTATCTTTTTTAAATAATTTTTCCTAAAATTTTGTTTTTTAAATATTTTATTTATTTTTAAATAGGTAATGACCGGGCTTGAGTTACATATCCAGACTCGAGCAAAGTTAAAAAAACAATAGCTTTCAATTATAATTGAATTAAGTTTACATTTAAATATACCTCAAATTCACAATTATATAAACTTTGAATTACATAAACACTGGTGCAAGATGTCGTTTATCTCAGTTTCTCATTTTTTTTAATTGGATGAATGGAGCAAAAAATCTAAGTTAAATTGTCATATATCATCTCCTTGGAAAAAAAATTAGAAAATCAATGTTATACCGTGATAGGCGATCCAGTGTTGAGAACCCTCTGCCCCCTAACAAGCCCTTCGGTTCCGTCCATGGCAATCGTCCTCACCATGTTCTCCCCCAAATGCTGGGCCACCTCGAGAACCAAGCGGATCGAATTGTCCAAGACCTCCAACGCCGTCAAGATCGGAGGCAGTCCCTCGTCGAATCTCACGTCGACGACGGCTCCGATCACCTGGCAGACTTGCCCGATGGCCCCAGCTCCGGTGAATTCGTCGGTGATCTTGCCGCTGAGGACCCCGCTGGCCGGTAACTTAGAAGGCGTGGCCGGCGAGGCGACGGGTGCTGCTGACGTGGCGTACTGGACGGCGCGAGAGAGGATGATACCGGCGGGGGATGGGCGGGGGAGAGGGGTGGGGTGGCATTTCGGTAAACATGGGGACCTTTTTGAGTATGAGCGCAGGAGAGAGGAGAGCAGCCTGCGTGAGGCCATGTTGATTGAGGGAACAAGGGGTTTTTTGTGTTGAGATTTAGGGCCTGTTCTTTGCGGCTAGGGTTTCGAGACTTCTAGGGTTTCGGTTTTCAGTTGCGGCTACGGCTGTAACTGAGAGAAGACGGCATCGAGATTGAGAGAAGCCACAGAAAAGAGGGGAAAGAATGATGAAATTGGGGGCGTTGAGTACTTATCGGATCGGAGTTAATTGGAGAACGGGTTCGTTGGGATCCGCCCTCGCCTCTCGGCACGTGCGGTATAATATGCGAGGGTTAAATCTCAAATTTGAAGTACTTGGATGACAATAACAAAAAGGATAGAACTAAAATTAAAGAAGTGCTAAATTTACTAAATTATTGTTATGAATCAACTACTTGGGGAGGAGCCCACAGCTCTTTATTTATAGTCAATGGGGAAAATACGAATATGGGCTACAATGATATGGGACTATCTCTAGGATAGCCCAGAATCTAAACCAACTCCGGTTAAATAACCGTTCACAACGCTCCCCCTTATCCAGTCATAGGTGTGGACTCTGCTCGTGATACTTCAGAATTCTGAGCATAGAAGAGTCTCACATGGGTGGATACTTCAGGATCCTGAGTTGGTGAGATTTGCTTCGTTAAAACCTTTAGCTATGGAAAACCATGTGGGAAAAACCATAGTTAAAGAAAAAGAGTACAAACTCTACCTAACTCCCCATGATCTGTACAAGCTCTCAAGCTTTCAGATCTCTTAGGCGTCTCATTCCAATCCTTTGTACAAGCTTCCTAAAAGTGGCATTAGGAAGGGCTTTAGTGAACAAGTCTGCCAAATTGTCACATGATTGCACTTGTCTGATGTCGATCTTGCCATCTCTCTGTAGCTCGTGCATCCAGGAGAACTTTGGTGAAATGTGCTGTGTTCTGTCGCCTTTGATGAAGCCACCTCGTAACTGAGCTATACAAGCAGCATTGTCCTCGAACATTGTAGTAGATTCGAGATCTCTAGTCTTCAGTCCGGTAGTAGACATGATGTAGTGGACAACTAAGCGTAACCATACGCGTTCTCTGCTTGCTTCATGGATGGCAATGATCTCTGAGTGATTGGATGATGCCGCCGTCAAGGTTTGCTTGATGGATCTCCAGGAAATGGCTGTCCCTCCATAGGTAAACACGTACCCAGTCTGTGAGGATCAGACAAGTAACCTGCATCAGCATAACCAGCAAATGTAGAGGATATTCCATTTTTGTAGAAGATTCCCAAATCTGTTGACCCTTGGAGGTAGCGCAGAAGGTGCTTAACCCCGGTCCAGTGGCGCTGTGTGGGCGCTGCGATGTATCTGGCTAGCAAATTTACTGCGAACGCTATGTCGGGACGCGTGCAGTTTGCCAGATATAAGAGTGCTCCTATGGCACTTAGATACGGGACTTCTGGACCAAGTATATCCTCCCCCTCTTCCAGCGGTCGGAAAGGGTCTTTATGTGCATCCAGAGATCCTACCACCATATGTGTACTAAGTGGATGACATTGGTCCATATGGAATCTTTGCAACATTTTCTTTGTGTATGTAGTTTGATGTAATAGGATTCCATCTTTTAGATGTTTAATCTGTAAGCCAAGGCAGAATTTCGTTTTGCCTAGGTATTTCATTTCAAATTCTTTTGTTAGGCTTACAGATATCTCAGCGATCTCTTCAGGAGATCCGATGAGATTCAGATCGTCTACATAGACAGCGATTACTACGAATCCTTTTCCCTTTGTTCTTATGAAGATACAAGGGAAGACTTCATTGTTATTGAATCCTTGTTTAACAAGGAATTCGCTGAGTCTGTTATACCACATCCTTCCTGATTGTTTGAGACCATACAATGATCTTTGCAGCTTAACAGCGAAGACGTCACGAGGTCTATCTTTTAGTTCAGCAGGCATTGAAAAGCCGTCAGGAAGTTTCATGTATATCTCCTTGTCGAGATTACCGTATAGATATAAAGTCACAACATTCATTAGTTGCATATCTAAACCTTCCTTTACTGTTAAGCTTATCAGGAATCTGAAAGTGATCGCATCCATGACCGGTGAGTATGTTTCGTTATAGTCAATACCCAGTCTTTGGGAAAAGCCTTGTGCTACAAGTCTTGCTTTGTAGCGTGTGATCCCATTGTTTTCATTCCTTTTTCTTACGAATACCCATTTGTATCCCACAGGCACTACTACAAAAAGGACCTTTAATAGCACATCTTTAACAACGCTTGCCAAATATAAGTGATGTTAATTAGAGGCACATATAATAGACAGCGCTTCTTTTTGCAAGCGCTGCTAAAAGTTGGATAATAGGCAGCGCTTCTTTCTGCAAGCGCTGTTAAAGGTCAGTTAATAGACAACGCTTCTTTTTAGAAGCGCTGTTTATTAGGGACACAGATAATAGACAACGCTTCTTTCTGCAAGCGCTGTTAAAAGTCGGATAATAGACAGCGCTTCTTTCTACAAGCGCTGTTAAAGGCCATCTAATAGACAGCGCTTCTTTCCTGAAAGCGCTGTTAAAGACCACGTTGAGGATTGGGTACGTTCCCAAACATCAGCGCTGTTAAAGGTCATCTGCGTGCTAGCAAACAAATTTCTGCGTGCTCGCTTCTTTTCCGCCCGTGGGCTCGCTTCTTTTCTGCCGCTCACAAGCAAATTTCCGCCACTCGCAAGCAAATTCCGGCCGCTTGCAGAAAAGTTTTAGTTTGATCCGGCCATTTGGGGAGAAGATCTAACAAACTGCGCTGGTAATTTTTAGTTCGATCCGCCGCTTCCATTTCCCCTTGTTTTTTCTAGGGCTTTTCTTATAGGGTTTCTGACTCGAATGTAGGTGCTTTTGTAGGGACTAATCGAAATTTTATGGTGGATTGATTGGATCTGCAAGAAGTATCGTCAGCATGTCTGGACCGCTCGATCGATTCGCCAGGCCTTGTGAGCTTCCCAATCTTATTATTATCATCAGTGTCTTTTTTTTTTTTGAAATTTATTGTCGTTTGAGCTTGATTTCGTTGATTTTCTTTTGCTTTTAATTGGGAAGAAAGCTTGGGGATTTGGAGCTGCTATGAGCTTTTAGTTTAGGAAATCTTAGGGCTTTCCTGCTTTTTATTGTATGGATTTATTTCTAATAGAAATTTGGATCAGAATATTGAAACTCATTTACAAGAATTATTTGAAACTCATTTACATGAATGGGCATGATTTAATTGTGAAAATCAAGCATCCCAAGTTTGAGACAAATTTTGTTTGTATTACCATGTTTGAAACTCATTTCAAACTGATGTGTGTTTTATGCTTATTTAAGTATCTGCTCATCATTTTTAATTTACCTTTATTTATACGTGTGGTTTGACACCGATAGGTGTCTGGACTATTTGCCCAAAGACTTTGCGTTTCTGAAGCGAGTCCAGCTCGGCTTCTATTGCCGGATTCCACTTTGACCAGTCATTTCTACGTTTACATACAACAGCGGAATGTGGATCATGATCATCGTTGCTTCCGGCGACGTGAATAGCAATGTGAAACGCGAAGTCATCGTCGACGACTGTACTCTTTCTGTCCAATACCTCCCATGTACGTACATAATTTAATGATATTTCAGTTTCTCCCGACAGTTCCTCTGCAGTGGATTCCGGGAGGGGAGAGGATATGGACTCGAGCTCGTTTCTCTGTGGGGGTATCGTCCCCAGGTCTCCGGATATTTTTCTTTTTCTTGGATTTTTATCATTGGAGCCTGGTGGTCTGCCTCTTTTCTGTTGAGGTGCAGCCACTTCTGCTGCTGGTGGATTGCATCCATCTTTTGGGATGTCAATCCAAGCTGGAGTGTTTGCAGCAGGGATGTGTGATTTGACAATCTTCTGGTTGTCAGTAAACGAGTCCGGTAATCTATGAACTGTGTTCTGGATGTGCAGGATCTTTAGGATCTCATCATCACATTGTTTTGTTACCGAGTTGTAGTGGGTCAAACTTTTTGTATCCCACGTTAACATTTGCCTCGCGCTAGACTTTTCAATGTCTATGCCCATTTTGGGGAAATATGTCTCATCAAAGTAACAGTCTTCAAGACGTGCCTTAAAAGCGTCCACCGTTTGGGATTCTAGGTATCTTATAATGGAGGGTGAGTCAAACCCTACATAAATACCTAGGCGACATTGAGGGTTCATCTTGGTCCTCTGGGGTGGTGCAATGTGGATGTAAACTGCGCAGCCGAAGGTTCTCAAGTGAGAAATGTTCGGCGGCATTCCATATGCAAGTTGCATTGGAGAGAGACTCTGACCTCCTGAGGTCTTATTCTTATTAGTGATGCAGCATACAGAATTGCATGTCCTCATGCATCCAACGGCAACTGGAATTTCATTAGCAATGGAAGTGCAATCCATTGGAGTCTTTTAATTAGTGACTCAGCTAACCCGTTCTGGGTGTGAACATGCGGCACCGGATGTTCAATTTCTATTTCCGTTGCCTGGCAGTATTCTTGAAATGACTGGGAGGTAAATTCCCCCGCATTATCCAGACGTATTTTCTTTATTTGGTTGTTTGAAAATTGCGCCTGCAACTTTATAATTTGTGCCAGAAGCTTTGGAAAAGCTAAGTTGCGGGTCGAGAGTAGACACATATACGAGTATTTTGAAGATGCATCGATCAGTACCATGAAGTATCGGAAAGGCCCACTAGGGGATGGATGGGTCCACATATGTCTCTGTGTATTCTTTCGAGGAAGCTTGGAGACTCAATATCCACTTTAAGTGGTGATGGACTTGTTATTAATTTACCCTTGAAGCAGGGTACACAAGGGAATTCTCCCTTCTGAAGAATCTTCTGGTTCTTCAGGTTAAGCCCATGGGATTGTGATAAAATGCGGTGCATCATCACAGATCCAGGGTGGCCATGTCTATCGTGCCAAAGTAAGAATTTGGCTGATGTCGGGCACTTCAGGTGCTCCGTCAAATTTGCTTCCTCTCTCCGAATCTTTGTATGGTAGAGGCCCGAGGAGAGGCTCTCAAAATATTCAAGTATGGTTTTAACTCCATTTTCTTGAGACGTTACATACAGTAATTCATTTTCTTTTACATTTGTTGTTTCCAAGTGGAATCCGACCAGACGGATATCTTTGAAACTTAGTAAGTTTCGCTTGGAATTCGGAGAGTATAATGCATCTTTAATTTTAATTTCTGTTCCTTTGGGAAGCAACAAGGTTGCATTCCCAGAACATTCAATTATATCCGATGGCCCTGAAACGGTATTTACATGGCTTTTATATGGTGTAATGCTATGAAAGTAGCATTTATTCTGAAGGATCGTATGTGTCGAAGCACTGTCTACCAAGCAATCATGAGAGCATTCCATTTAAAAAGATGAGTACGACATTTGCATTCAGAAACTAACTTTTATTCAAAGGAAATCAAATTACATTAAAAAATCTCTCATATGATAAATTGTTCTGAATAAAATGCTAAGATAAATAAAGTTGGCTAATCAAGCATGTTCTCTGATTTGAAGTCTTTTGCTGTGAACTTGACTGCATGGTTTACAGCCACCAGGTTTGATTCAACATTTTTTTTTCTTGCTTTGTTTATAAAGCTCCTGGAGATGCAGTGGGGTCCGGCACACTCTGGACCAGTGGCCTGTCATGCCACAGCTGTGGCACTGGTCTTCCCAATCCCTCTTGGGTGGGGGTGCATCTTTTTCTTGTTGTCATTTCTGCGACAGGTGAACTTGTGCTTCCCTTCATTCTTTTGCTGATGTGCTTAGCCTTTGGCTCTTTTGTGTTGTCCCCTTTATGTGGTCTTTCTTTTCTTTTATTATCTCTCTTCTTTTTGAAGGAAGAGGTGTGGTGAGCTTCTGGTAGAGGGGCAGTGCCAGGAGGGCGCATATTGTGAGTTGCGAGAAGAAGCTCTCTGTTTTGTTCGGCCATGAGCGAACATGATAGCAGCTCAGAATACTTGGTGAACTTGTGTTCACGGTATTGCTGCATGAGTATCGCATCTTTTTATGGAAAGATGTATACGTCTTTTCCAGCATGCGATCTTCTGAGACATTCTCACCGCACAACTTCATGCATGAGGTGATGCTAAAGAGTGCTGAGTTGTACTCAGCAATGGACTTGAAGTCCTGCAGTCTCAGGTTCTCCCACTCATATCTTGCCCTTGGGAGTATAACATCTCTCTGATGTTTATACCTATCCTCAAGGGCGGTCCATAGCTCAAGTGGATCTTCGACTGTAAGGTACTCAGCCTTTAAGGTCTTGTCCACACGGCGACGAATATAGATAATGACTTGTACCTTTTCTATATCGCTAACATTTTCTTTTTCTGTTACAGCAGCAATGAGGGACTTTGCCCGCAAGTGAAACTTTACATCTAGCTGCCAGCTCAGATAGTTTCTACCTGATGCATCCAGCACTTCGAAATCAACGCTGGAAATTTTAGCCATTTATCTAGTAGAGCACAAACATGCATGAATTAATATTTTAATCAGAGAAAACATTTTCATGTGGAGGTAATATTTAATGAGAAGCTAAATGCATGGATCGGCCAGTCCCACATAGAAAAAAGTCCAAAGTCCATACAGTCCATATTATACAATTTGCAGCTTAAAAGAAAAGTACAACTTTGGAAATCCCGTGGGTCCCATATTATATCTCCAGCTTCAATTGTGGCCTCCGTCTCCATGGAAGTTGGTCTTCTGTCTTTGACATTTACATAAATTCCTCACTACAATTTCTCTCAAAAGTAAAAGAAAATTGCGGGAAATAAAATGTGTGACTTAAACAGCCGATCCAAAAACCACATTTAGCCATTCATGCAGAAATATTGTGATCATCAACATTTTCATTTACAGACATCGCATGCAGTAATATTCACATGAGGATAAATAATTTAATCCCTTAATAATTATTGGACCACTGGGCAACGTCATACACCGTTAGGTTAGCTGACTAACGGCAGAGCGGTCGCATGCTCTTCCTAATTATTAAGTTTTAAATATAATGCACAACCACGCATATCATATCCACAGAATAAGCCAGTGATGTAAAGCATGTAAAGATGATTTTACGGAAAAGAAAATCATTCGAGGCAAGGGTTGTAAAACAAGTGGGTTTAATCAATCAAATTGAATAAGAGTCCCAAGATGACATTATCGATGTAGAAGGAAAAAGTTTTTCCTTTTTAAATCATCTCAAATAACCCCCAAAAATCCCCAATAATCACTTATATGTCCATTAATTTGCCCCATAATATAACGTGAGTTTTCACGAATTTATAGGCCCATAAACGCCCTTTATAATTGTTTTTATCTTTTAGCCCAAAAAGTCTTTTAAGGCTTATTTATTAGCCTTCGCCCCCCCCCCCCTCTTCTTCTTTTTTTTGAAGAAGAACTGGCCTGCGGGCCTGAAGCCCGCAGGTTGGCTGCGGGCTTTAGGCCCGCAGTCAATAATATTTTTTTTGTGAATCTGGGCTGGGAGGCCCAGTAGGGTTTTGGGGCGGCGGTTAAGGTTAGCCGCCGCCGCCGCCCACGTACTGCCGTCGAATGGCACCAGGGGGGGCGGCCGCCCCCCTGCAGGGGGGACGGCACGGGCCGCCGGCCCCCTGCAGGGGGACGGCGGTAGGGCGCTGGATGCCTCCCTGCAGGGGGCGAACGCGGCGCCGGCCACCCCCCCTAAGGGGAGGGGCGGCCATGAACGGTAGGGGGAGAAACCCTAAAAATTGGGGGTTTGGGGACAAAAAAATTGTCGTTTTTAGGCGATCTAACAAATCCCCGTATCGATCTTGCGAGATCTAGGCAAAGAACAATCATACTTATGATTAAAAACATCGTTTTTAGCGATTTTACCTCTATATCAGTCCCTCCGGATATAGCGACGGTTGAACGAAGCCCTACACGGATGACGACGCTCGATTGAGGAAGCCTTGTACCACGCGCGTGGATCTCCCGTCTCCTTCTGCCTTCGCAACGAACGAAAAGAATTTTTGTAGAAAATTTTCTAGAGGCTCGTGCTGATAACGTATTATGAATCAACTACTGGGGGAGGAGCCTCCATCTCTTTATTTATAGGCAATGGGGAGAATACGAATATGGGCTACAATGATATGTGCCTATCTCTAGGATAGCCCAGGATCTAAACCAACTTCGGTTAAATAACCGTTCACAACAATTATCAAATACTTTAATATTTTAAGTTAAATTATATTATTCTTTTAAAATTAAAATTAACAATAATTTTTTACCTTTATGAATCATCATCTGGGGGAGGAACCCAGCTCTTTATTTATAGCATATGGAGGAGCGTACATAGATAATACAGAAGATATGGGCCTATCCATAAGATAGCCATGATTCTAACCAACTCTGGTATTATACATTCACAATACTCCCCCTTATCCAGCCATGGATATAGACTCTGCTCATGAATTCTACAGGATTCTGAGCGTAGTAGGAGTCTCACATGGGGTGGATAATTCAGGATCCTGAGTTGGTGAGGTTTGCCTCGTTAAAACCTTTAGCTATGGAAAATCCTGTGGGAGAAACCATAGTTAAGGAAAAAGAGTACAAACGCTATCTAACTCTCCCTAATTTGTACAAGCGACTATGCTCGTGAACACTTCGGGATTCTGAGCATCACAAAGGGGTGGATACTTTAGGATACAGAGTTGATGTGATTTGTCTCATTAAAAATCTTTGGCTATGGAAAACCATGTGGGAAAAACCATAGCTAAGGGAAAAGAGTACAAATTACCTCAACTCCCCCTGATCTGTAACAGCACTTAGGCTTTCAGATCTCTTAGGCTTATCTAATCACTCCTATTTACAACATTCCAAATATATACACAGATTACAAATATTATCACCATTACGCAGTTGCTGAATCCAGAAACTCTGGAGAGGTGTGCTAAGTTTTGTCGCCTCTTATGTGGTCCCCATACTATGTGGTCAGCTCCATAATATCAGCCTCTATCACAGTCGTCACTGGGATGTGATGTACCACCAGGCGCCATCAAATACACTATTGGTGTGGTGAGGATCTCGGAATAATAGGATGATGTTGCCTTCATAATTTGGTTTACAGATCTGTAGTAGATGGCCATCCCACTGTGTGTACCCAGTCTGTGATTTCTCAGTATAGGGATCGAACCTGTAACCTGCATTTGCATAAATATAGAGGATAATACTTTATAATGTAAGCCCAAATCTTTCGACCCTTGGAGGAATCGCAGAAGGCTTAACTCCAATCTAATGGCCCTTTTAGGTGCCAACTATATCTGGCTAATCAGTTTACTGCAACTGCTATATCGGGACGCGTGCAGTTAGCCAGGAGTGCCTGATTGCATTTAGATAAGGGACTTTAGGACCTATCATATCCTCCCCATCTTCCAGCGATCGGAAGGGGTCTTTTTGTACATCCATAGAGTGTACTACCATAGGTGTAATTTGGATGACAATGGTCCTTGTAATTTCTTCAACGCACTTCTGGGCGTATGTAACATGAATCTATTAAGATAATAGTTCTTGAGTCATGACTTAATTTATTTTTGCATAGGTCTTTCATTTCATGTTTAATAGTCAGGCGGGAACAGATATTTCGGTTTTCTCTTCAGGAGATCCGATGAGATTTAAGTTGTTTACAACTATGATCTTAAATCATGTTCTTTGCTTAGATGCAAAGACAACCCTCAGTAGGA
Source organism: Scilla litardierei (assembly GCA_030789695.1). Taxonomy (NCBI): domain Eukaryota; kingdom Viridiplantae; phylum Streptophyta; class Magnoliopsida; order Asparagales; family Asparagaceae; genus Scilla; species Scilla litardierei. Next base: position 80,931,285 of record CM061136.1, read on the forward strand.
ATCATTGCTTTGTCAAGTGATTCTCTTGGTTGTACATTTTTTGTTATTCTTATTGTTTTTCTTCAGTAGAATAGACGTCTCGAAGTCTATTTAGGCATTTAAGGAAATATGGAATTTATCTTTACCAAGATATCCACAAAGGTATGCCGTCACAACATCCAATAACAGCATATCCAAAATTTCCTTTGCCAAATCGTAAGGTATTCGCATCTGATAACTTAGGGAGACTAATGCATCATTTATGAGCCGTGCTCATTTTAATTTGTTCGATCCCTAGTTTCAGCGAAATTTTCCTTGGGCTATAGATTGTACCTTATATCATACGATTTTGTATTTATTTTTTCTTATGTATGCAATACTTATTTTACCCACATGTTTGACACCTTTTGGTGTATCGACTTTAGGTCCGAACATTTCACGTTTCATAAGTGAGTCCAGCTCATCTTTTATTGCCTCGTTCCGTATTTGGCCAATATCTACGTTTGCATTTTAGCAACGGAGTATGGAACGATATGGAACGATATTTTATAAACATCATTGTTTTTGCGATGTATATGGCAATATGATACGTGAATACATTGTCGACAATTATATTCTTTCTGTCCAACACCTCCCCAGTACGTGCAACATTTACTTTCAATTTCAGTTTTTCCCGGCATTTCCTCTGCAGTGGATTTCAGGAAGGGTGAGGGTGTGGACACGAGCTCATTGTCCTGTGGAAGTATTGTTTCTAGGTCTCTAGGTTTTATTCGTTTTCTTAGATTTATGTCCTTGGAGCCTAATGGTCTGCCTCTTTTCTATTGAGGATCAGCCACTTCTGCTGCTGGTGGATTGCATCCATTCTCGGGGATGTCAATCCTAGCTGGAGTATTTTGCAGCAGGGATGTGTGATCTGACAATCTTCTGGTTGTCAGAAAATGAGTCCGGTAATTGGTGAACGGTGTTCTATATGTGGAGGATCTTCAGGATCTCATCTTCACATTGTATTGTTACCTGATCATAGTGGGTCAAACTTTTTGTATCCCACGTTATAATTTGTTTCGCGCCAGATTTCCAGTATCTGGGCCCATTTTGGGGAAACTCGTCCATCAAAATCACAGTCTTCAATATGTGCCTTAAATGCGTCCCCCGTTTGGGGTTCTAGATATCTTATAATTGAGGGTGAGTCAAACCCTACATAGATATCTAGGCGACGTTGAGGACCCATTTTTGTCCTCTGTGGTGGTGTGATGGGGATTTAAACTGCGCGACCGAAGATTCTCAAGTGAGAAATGTTCGATGGCATTCCATAAGCAAGTTGCATTGGAGACTCTGACCTCTAGTTTGGTCTTATTTTCATTTACGATGCAGCATGCAGAATTTGCATGTCCCCATGCATCGGGATATCATTAACAATGGACGTGCAATCCATTGGAGTCTATTTATCAGTGACTCTGCCGACCCATTTTGGGTGTGAACATGCGGCACTTAATGTTCAATTTCTATTCACATTACCTGGCAATACTCTTGAAATGACCGGGAGGTAAATTCCCCAACATTAACCAGACTTATTTTCTTTATTTGATTGTCTGGAAATTGTGCCCGCAACATTATTCTTTGTACCAATAGCTTTGGAAAAGCTAGGTTGCAGGTCGAGAGTAGACACACATACGAATATTTTGAGGATGCAATTATCAGTACAATAAAGTACCGAAATAGCCCACTATGGGGTGGATTTATCCACATCTATCTCATTATATTCTTTTTGAGGAAGCGTGGAGATTCTTTGTCAACTTTTACTAGAGATGGCCTTGCAATTTTTTTCTCTTCTAGCAAGGGATGCGAGGGAATTCTCTCTTCTGAAAAATCTTCTGGTTCTTCAAATCATACTCATAGGATAAGATGCAGTGCATCATCATTGATCCAGGGTGGCCAAGTCTATCATGCCAAAGCAAAAACTTGGCTGATATTGGGCACTTCAGGTGCTCTATTAAAGTTGCCTCCTCTCTCCGAATCTTTGTATAGTAAAGGCCTGAAAGGCTCTCAAAACGTTCAAGTATGGATTTTACTCCTTTTTGAGACATTACACACGGTAATTCTTTTTCATTTACATTTGCTGTTTCCAAATGGAATCCGTTGAAACGGATGTCCTTAAAACATAGTAAGTTCCGCTTGGAATTCGGAGAGATTAGTGCATCCTTTATTTTTGTGTCATTTGAGAGCGACAGTGTTGCGTTCCCAGAACCTTCATTATGGCCCTTATATTGGGCTTTGATTTGAAGGGTCGTATGTGTTTTATTTATTATCTACTAATCAGTTAAGAGAGCAGTTCATCTATTGAAAGATGAATCATATAGGCACATTTTCAAATAAACATTTTCATTCAAAATCAAATTACATAATTCAAAAAGCTCTCATAACATGAAATGTTCTTAAATCATGTAGCTAAGATAAAAATAGAAGTAATCAAGCAGGTCTTCATTTTCGAAGCCGTCAGCTGTAAACTTGACTGGAGCATCAGAGGTCACCATGTTTGTTTCAGCTTTATTTTTCTTGTTTTTTATACAAATCCCGGAGATGTTGCAGAGTTAGGCATACTCTGGACCAGTGGCCTTTCATGCCACAGCTATGGCACTGGTCTTCCCAATCCCTCTTGGGTGGGGGTGCATCATTTCTATTTTTTGTCATTTCTGCGCCAAGTGAACTTCCACCTCCCTTCATTTCTTTGTTGCTGGACTTGGCCCCTGGCCATTTTGTTCTGTCCCCCTTTCCATGGTCTTTCTTTTCGTTTATTGTCTCTCTTCTTTTTGGAAAAATAAGATGAATTATGAGCTTCTGGTAGGGGGCAGTGCTAGGGGTGCATATTGTGAGTAGAGAGAGAAAGCTATCTGTTTTGTTCAGCCATGAGTAAACATGATAGCATCTCAAAATACTTGGTGAATTTGCGTTCACGGTATTGCTGCATTAGTATCGCATCTTTATTATGGAAAGACGTGCACGTATTTTCCAGCATGCGATCTTCTGAGACGTTTTCACTACACAACTTCAGGCATGATGTGATGTTAAAGAGAGCTGAGTTGTACTCAGCTATGGACTTAAAGTCCTGTAGTCTCAGGTTCTCCTACTCATACCGTGCCCTTGGTAGTATAACATCTTTCTGATGTTTATACCTATCCTCAAGGGCAGTCCACATGCTCAAATGGATCTTCGACCGTAAGGTATTTAGCCTTTAGGGTCTTGTCCACATGGTGGCGAACATAGATAATGGCTAGCGCCTTTTCTATATCGCTTACATTTTCCTTATTAGTCACAGCAGAAATGAGGGACTTAGCCTGTAAATGAAACTTCATATCGAGCTGCCAGCTCAGATAGTTTCTTCCTGATGCATCCAGCACTTTGAAATCGACACTTGCGATTTTAGCCATTTTATCTAGCAGAGCACAAATTTGCATAAATTAATAATTTAAATAATAAAATTTTTCATGCAGAGGCAATTTTTATATGAAGAGCTAATTGCATGGATCGGCCAGTCCCACATAAATAAAAAGTCCAAAGTCTAATACAGTCCATATTACACAAATGAAAGCTTTAAAAAAGAAATTACAACTTTGGAAACCCCGTGGGTCCCATATAAGATCTTCAGCTACAATTGTGGTCTCCGTCTCCATGGAAAGTGGTCTTCGGTCTTGGACATCTACATAAATTCCTCACTACAATTTCTCTCAAAAATAAAAGAAAAGTACAGAAAATAAAATGTGGGACTTAAACAACCGATCCAAAACTGCAATTAGCCATCCATGCAAAAATTTGTGCTCATCAAACATTTTCATCAGACATTTTCATCACAGGCATCGCATGCATTTATATTCACAGAAAGGATAAATGATTTAATTACTTAATAATTATGGACCACTGGGCAACGTCATACACGGTTAGGTTAGCTGACTAATGGTAGAGCGGTCGTATGATCATCCTAATTATTAAGTTTTAATATTTGCACAACCAAATATAGTTTATCCATAGAATAAGCCAAAAATGATGTGAAGCATATAGTTATGATCCTACAAATGTATCATATAATGCAAAGGTTGTGCTAGTTGGGTTTATTCAAAAAGATTGAAAAAGATTCCAAAATATAACATGTTCTTCATAAAAAGGAAAAAAATTCCTTTTTAAATTATCCCCAATTTATCCCCAAAAGTCCTCTTAATGTCCTCTTAATGCACCATAATATATCATGATTTTTCATGAATTTTTAGGCCCCCCAATCCCTTTTTAAAATTATTTTATAGCCCATAAATCCCCTATTTTAACTTTCTCTTTTTTTCCAGGGAAATATGGCCTGCAGGCCTGAAGCCCGCAGCCACTTCAGGCCCGTAGTCTCTGTTTGTTGTTTTTTCTGTGACACAAAGTGCTTGCAGGTCTGAGGCCCGTAGCTTGGTTGCGGGCTTCAGGCCCATAGTTTGTGTATTTGTTATATATATTTTTTTCGATCGTTTTTTTCGTTGTAGGCTTTGGGCCCACGAGAAAATTGAGGGGGCAGTGGAAAGGGCATGCCGCCGCCGCCCCCGTGGTATCCGTCGGCGGGGAAGCCCCCCTTTGCTGTAGTGGCAAGGGGGTGTTTAGCAGCGCCTGCGGGGGGGGGGGGGGGGGGGGGGGGGGGGGGGGGGGGGAATTTGTGCGGGCGAATGCCGGCGGCGGCCCGAAGGCCGCACCCCCTTCGGGGGGAATCTGTGCGAGCGAACGCCGACGGCGGCCCGAAGGCTTCACCCTCTTCGCGGGGGGGGGGGGGGGGGGGGGGGGGGGGATCGGCGTGGCCTGTAGGCCGCCCTGCCTTCCGGGGGAATAGTGACAGCGGCCTGAACATCGCCCCCTCTTCCAGGGGAAACAGCGCAAGGGACGGGCGGCCCCCTCGCTTTAGGCGGCCGGGGGGCCGTCGGCAAGGCCGAGATGGGTGAAAACCCCAATTATCGTTATTTTCATATCTTAAACATGTTAAAAACATGATTTTGGACGATAAAAATCGTCGATTTAGGCGATTAGCCCTAATTTCACTTCGATCTTGCGAGATCTATGGAGAATACAATTATACGTATGATAAAAACGATATTTTTAGTGAGATTTACCTCTATATCCATCCTCCGGATATAGCGACGGTTGAACGAAGCCTACGCGGATGACGACGCTCGATTGATGAAGCTTGACGCCACGCGCGTGAATCTCGCGCCTTTCTTCGCTTTTGCAACGATCGATTTTGTGTGGAATTTTTGTTTATAGGCTCGTGTTGATAACGTGTTATGAATCATCATCTGAGAAAAGAACCCAAGGTATTTATTTATAGCATATAGAGGATCATACATAGATAGGATACAGAAGATATTGGCCTATCCATAAGATAGCCGTGATCCTAACCAACTCTGGTATTATCCATTCATAACATTTTCTATTTTATAAAATTACTATAATGATTTTTAACATAAAATAGAGAATGATTAGATTATTCTTTAATCTTTATCAAATTTTCAATTCCAAAAAATTACCCGAAACTTTCATTTTGTTTTATTCATAATATTTTTCTCACAATTCTTGTTTTCTCTTAGACATTTTTCCGTTTTTTCTTTTTTGTGGTTTGTTCTTTTTTTCAACATTTATACTTAAATCTCCTCAAGTTTGTGTTGTAAAATTCTTTCTTGCGTTGTGTTTCTATTTAAGCTTTTATCTCTTTAAATTTTCTATTAAATCTTGCCTTAAAAAATTTTGTATTTAAGCATCGGCAATTTTTTTCTTTTTTGATTACTTGTTATTGTTATTTCTTTGTTCCATTTTGACATTTCTTTTTCCGTTTTTAAAATTTTAAAATATTCTGTTTAAGTCATCATAAACTTTTTCATGTAATACTATTTTTATTTTAATTTTTCTGTCCATTTCTTTATTTCCATCGTAGCTTTTTTATTTACTTATTTTTGTTTGTCCTTCTTTCAAATTTTTACATTTAAGATTTCATAATTTTTCCTATTCTTTTGGTATACTTTTGTTTTAATATTTATTTTTTTAACTTTTCATTTTAGATTTCAAATTTTTTTATTTTCATGTGAATTTTTTTTACTTTTTTTCTTTTTTCTCACACATTTCTGTTGTGAAGCATCAAATCTTGGGGAGGAGACCTCAGTCCTTTATTTATAGTAGGAGAAGAGCGCAAATGGATATGGTTACAGTAGATATGATCTTATCCTATGGATAAGATGTAATCCTAATACAAACTCTCGTCAACATCTGTTTAAAACACTCCTCTTATCCAGTCATAGGTGTGGACTCTGCTGATGAATACTTCGGGATTCTGAGTGTTTTATGAGTCTCACATGGGGTGGATACTTCAGGATCATGAGTTGATGAGTTTTGCCTCGTTAAAACCTTTGGCTATGGAAAACCTTGTGGGAAAAAAACCATAGTTAAGGAAAAAATACAAACTCTCTCTAACTCTCCCTGATCTGTACAAGCACTCAGGCTTTCAAATCTCTTAGGCATTTTTTTCATCACTTCTATTTACAACATTCCAAAAATATACACAGATTACAAATATCAGCATCATTAAGCAGCTGCTTAAACCAAAAACTCTAGAGATGTGTGCTTTGTTTCGTCGCCTCTGATGTGGTCTCCCCAAAAATGGGGTAAGCAAGTGTCATGCTTTTCAAATTATGTGGTCGGCTCTAAAAGACCAGCCTATGTCACAGTCGTCATTGGGATGTGATGTACCACCAGGTGCATTCAGATACAGTACCATTGGTTTGTTTATGGAATGGTGAGAATCTCGGAATGATAGGATGATGTCGCCTTCATAATTTGCTTTACAGATCTGCAGTAAATGGTCGTCCCACTGTGGGTATCCAGTTTGTGATTTCTCATTATGGGGGACGGACCTGTAACTTGTATTTGCATAAGCATGGAGGATAATTCTTTATAATGTAAGCCCAAATCTATCGACCCTTGGAGGAAGCGCAGAAGATGCTTAACTCCGGTCTAATGGCACTCTTTAAGTGTGTAATGACCGGTATTCATCGTACATATTTTTGTACGTATTTAAGTGATGTATTGATTATGAGACTATACGCTTTATGATTTTGTTGGTTAGCCTGTATGCGTGATTCTTTGTCGTATTTGCGACTCACTCAACTTCACGATCGCACAGATACCAATTTTGTCGTTTTTGGACATCATTATTGTCCGGTGGCAACATTGTAATAATCCGAATAATTTAACCATATTGATCTCCCCAAACCAAATCATATCTTGTATAATCTTAGTGGATATTAGGGAATCTAATTCAAATCCTAATTAAACCCTAACAAGTCAAATCTAATTTAAATATCTTAACCAATTCTAATACCTTAACTGATTTTAATTACCCTAATTAATTTCCTTTCCTTAACATTTTTAAATCAATCAAATATCCTAACAGCCATCCCTCCTACGCATAGCCTAGTGCATGTATCCTAGGGGATTTCACTAATCGAAGCCGCCTACGATTCGCTCAAATCCCTACGTAACCGCGCCCTTCTCTGCTTGTAACGAACCCCATGCAAATCGTAACACCCCATCTCACGCGCACATTATCTCAAATCCCAACCCCTAACAACCACGCAACATCTCGATCTGCTCTCATCTTTTCTGATACACCTTTTCTTATAACCCCATGCAATCACGAAACCCAGGCCATTCCAAAACTCTCTTCTTCTCGTTCAAAAACGAACGCAGCCCGCATCATTCCTCCGAGCCTTCACCGCCTCTCTCTCAGGCGAACTCCCTTCACAACAAAACCCAACATTGCCTCTCTTCGTAAAAAAAATCTCCTCATTTGTACAACTCCCAAGATCACAACACCGAAACCCCGCATGCCTTCGCCTTTGCCTTCTCCATCGACCACCTGAAACTGCTCCTCCACCGTCGCCTCAACCACTGCCCTGAAGCCAGCAAACCAAACTCCGACGCAATTTCCTCGGACCCCAAACTCTCTCAAAACCCTGCAAGCCTCCACATCACCGGCGCCTCCGTTCCCTTCACTCAAATAGCCTCCCCGCTCCTCCGTCCAATGCCGAGCACCTCTCCCACACTCCGGCATTATTCCCATCGTCACCTCGACCTCCCATCACGACCCAAGCGAACCCAGACCACCACCTCCAACGCCTCTTCACCCACGCCAATGCTCTGACGTCCCGCACGCCCCGACCACCGTTCGAGTCGCCGCCTCGCAGCCGCAGTGCCATGTGTTCGCTCGCCGCTCGGAGCCGCCACCCATTGCCTGCAGCGACGCCTCGAGACCACCACCACGCCGACTGCAGCCGCTGCCCGACTGTCGTTGCTGTATGCGACATCACGCGAGGAGCTCGCCGCAACACGTAAGCATGCAGTTTGATATTAGGTCATGCTACTGTAGGTTTATGTAATGAATGTTAGGTCATGCGTTATATATATATATATATATATATATATATATATATATATATATATATATATATATATATATATATATATATATATATATATATATATATATATATATATATATATATATATATATATATATATATATATATATATATATATATATATATATATATATATATATATTAGTCATAACCCGTGCCCGCGGGCACGGTTCATTTAAGATTTTTTCCTGCGAAATTTTTGTTCCCCCAAACATTATTTCAACAGCCTAAATTTAAAAGAACAAATTAGCGTACAAATATTTAGTGGCACGGGTGCCTTTGGCACGACACAATAAATTTAGTGTATGCGCCTTCGGCACAGAATGGCGTGGGCACCTTTGGTGCGGAACAACAAATTCAGCACGGGCACCTTCGGCGCGAGACATCAAAGTAAAATTTTTTTCAGCGCATGCGCCTTCGACTCGAAACAAATTCAGTGTTTGCATCTTCGGCACAGAATGACACGGGTGCTTTCGGCCCTCGGACACGGTTCATTTAAGATATCATCTCAAAATCTTTGATCTTCCCAAAAATTATTTCACTCTCGAAAATTTAAACGAATAAAAATTTAACTTCGACGCCAAAGATGCAAATGACGTGGACGGCTCCCAACTCAATTCATTACATAATGGTACAAATTTTTTTTTTGGGGGGGCAAGCTGGATCCAAATTACAATCTTCCAGAGTCTTCTCATGGTTTTTCAAATAACAGTCTTCTCATGCGTTTTTAATAATTTACTTAACTTGCTTTATCAACACTCTCAGCTTTACCCCATTAATAACATACAACTGATTCTGTGGACCTCTCTTGCTTCCACATCCAGCTTCAAAAAAAGGTTAAAATTCATCCCCTGTAATAATCCACCAACGGCTACGGTATTTTAAAACCGTTTTATTCGCCGCACAATTCAAAATATTCGATCACCGAGCTGGTAGGAATCTGTAAGTAAATCTCACTGGGCCCACCAAATTAACGGCCCAGATTTATCAGGTTCGGGCCCCACCTCAGCTTCTTTACATTATTAGCTCCAGAACCTTTGTCCCCTTCGCTCATCTTTTAACTTTCGCGTTTCTCGGCGGGGCGGTGGTTGAGTTTTCGGCGGACCCAAATCCAACTCAGGTCCAATTGACAGATTATATATCATAATTTAAGCTATCTAACGTCTCCCATTGGAAAAAAAACATATGTTGAAGAATTGAGAGGATGAAAAGCAGGTGTGGGTCTTTTTCGTTGCTAGCTACGTACAGAGCATTCTCCATGTGTTAGCACTGTTTTCAGCAATTACAGTTTAAGCTTATACTGATCCAGAATAACCATAAACCCAAGAGATTTGAGTTTAACGGTCGATTTTTAGGTCGCCAAGGTCACTGTAATTACACATTAATTAGCTAGCAACCATAAGTGCTTCAAAGATCTGCGTGCACCTGCAACGGCTCCAAAGAGTCGACGATGTCTCTCATCAGCGGCCTCGCCTTTGGGTTGCGGTCAAGGCAGTGGTAGGCGAGCATTGCAGCCTTGTGCACCCCTTTGATGGGGCAGCCTCCGTCCAGCCTGGGGTCCACGATGCTAGCGACAGTCTTCTTCTCGGTGGGCGAGGAGGGCCCAATCTCCGTCCAGCCTGGGGTCCGGCGTCCGCTGCGAGTCCGGTCGTGTCACCTCAATCAACCTCGCCCAGAAATCCATCTCTGGCCACCTCCTCGCTTCCTTCGGTCAGCTCTCCTCTCGGCGCTCCCTTAGCCTCCAGCGTAATCGGATCTTGGGCCCTCTCCCTTCCTTTGCAAACATTGCCTCCCTCCAGTCCATCACCCTCGACACAAATGCCTTCACCTCCATCCCTCCCGATTTCTTCTCCGGCCTCTCCTTCCTCCAATCCGTCTCCTTCGACGACAACCCCTTCTCCCCTTGGTCCATTCCCGATGATCTCGCTAACTCCGACAGCCTCCGTGATTTCTCCGCCTCCAATGCCTCCGTCTCCGGCCTCATCCCTGATTTCTTCGACCGTCTCTCTGGCCTCCAGGATCTCAGGCTCAGCTACAACCACTTGACCGGTGGCCTCCCTCCCTCTTTCTCCGGATCCAACGTTGAGAACCTCTGGCTTAACAACCAGCAGTCCCCCCAGAAGCTCACCGGCCGGATCGACGTCGTGGGAGGCATGAGCCAGCTTTCTTTGCTGTGGCTGCAGTCCAACAGCTTCTCCAGGATCAGTTGTACGCGTTCTTTAATTTCTCTCAGCTGCTGAGATTTGCTTTCCAGTTAGAATTGATGCACAAGCTGGGGGAAATGATGAAGGATGTGATAAAATTCCCAACCTACATAACAAAAAAACATCAATCCGACCAGAAAATGTCGAACAAAGCTTACTAATTGAGCTGGGGGCTGGGATCAAGCCTCAACGGTCTGGATCGCCAAAGAACGTATGAAGGGCTCTCTCTCTCTAATCAATTTCGATCTCTCTCTAGTTTTAATCAATTTCGATGCTCGTCTCCTGCTTCAGTAGCCGGACATTGCATCGGCAAAACTCGAGGTCCTGTTCTGCAACAAAGTTAGATGGAAGAAGGGGATGGGGCGGGGTGGGTGTCGATGGTGAGAGAGAGCCCTTGCGGATTGTCCTCTGTCTCTTGCATCGTCTTCCTTCAACTTGCGAGATTTTAAACTATGAATACCTTGCGGATGGGTCCTGTTTTGGCATTGTTTGCTGATTAGGCCAGCTTGTGAGAACCCGTACATGTGCCCTTGCTGCTTTCTTCTTCAACTTGCCAGATCTTGCGAGAAGACTCAGTACCTTCGACATGGAACCATCAAACACCCTTACATTTTGCGAGAAGACTCATTACCTTCAGATCAAATGAGGCAAGAAAGAACCCGTACCTTCAGTTCTGCAGCAAGCAAGAACCCGTGTGCTGCTTTGGGGAAGAGCAAGGAGGAATGGTGTTGCTGCTCCGGCGACCATTTGCGCCTATGGAAAGAACCCGTACCTTCGGTGGTTTTGGGTCTCCAGCGCCCATCTCAGGGGCTCCGGCGCTTCCATATCCGGGGATCATGCCATCCGGCAGTTTTGATCGGCAGTTCTGCTCGACAGATCACCGTCCGGCAGTTCCGAGATCGGCGTTTCAATATCTCGGGTCCGGCAGTTCCGAGATCGCCGTCCGGCATAGAACCCAGGTCTTGGGTCTCCGGCGCCCACCTCGTTTCCTCGATCTCCGGTGCTTCCAGATCCGGGGATCGAGCCATCTGATCGACAGATTGTGACTGTGCACCTTCTCCTCGTTCTGCCACCTCGTTTCCTCGTTTCCTTTACATAGGTGTTGAGCTGCCGGACGAAGCCGGAGAAATTGTTGTGCACCTTCTCCTCTTGAAGCTTGTGACTGTTGCTCTTCTCCAAAAAAGCATCTTGCTCTATCCCAAAAGACTCCTGCTCTCCCCAAAAAAGACTATTGCTCTCCCCAAGGCACGGTTAATAGATTGCAATCAAATGGGACCCACAAATCTCCCAGTAAAGCTAACCATCATTTCAAAGCTTCATCCCAACCGTTCATCATCCAAGATTAAATCCTGGCCGTCTTTTATCAACCAGTTTGTCCTAGTCAGCTTGTCCTAGTCAGCCCTAGGATTCAAAAATCGCTGTCAAATGTATAATAGATATATATATATATATATATATATATATATATATATATATATATATATATATATATATATATATATATATATATATATATATATATATATATATATATATATACTAGTCATACCCCGTGCCCGCGGGCACGGTTCAGTTAAGATTTTCCCCCACGAAATCTTTATTCCCCAAAAAAATTATTTCTGCAGCCAAATTTAAAAGAACAACAAATTAGCGTAAAAATACAAAAGAATGTAGTGGCACAAAAACTTTCATTGAAATTGGCAATACTGCATTTCATTGAAATTTTAACTTATCAAACTGTGAAATTAACAGCCAAATGTACACCAAAATCCAATTGGCAACTGTGAAAATCCAATTAGCAAACAGAATATTTCATTCAAATTTTGTTTTCATGTTTGACATATCAAACTGTGAAAATCATATTTTGGTCTTCATTTGGTTTCATTCAAATGTAAATTGTGAAAATCCTTCATTGTTTCATTCATATCTGTGAAATCCCATTCAAATTGTTGGTTTCATTCATATCTGTGAAATCCCATTTAAACTGTGAAATCCTTCATTTGGTTTCATTGTGTTTCAGTTTATTCACGTATGTTTCATTTGGTTTCATTTCAGTTTATTCCAAATTCCATTGTACACCAAATTCAATTAACAGGTTGATTTGGTGTGATATTATTCTGGAATGGCATTTGGTTTGTTATTATCCAAATTGGTTTGATACAAAACCAAATGGCCAGAGCTCTAATAATATTTTCAACTGTTAATTGTATGAAATGTGATATGGTTTGATATAAAATTTGCTTTTCTAATGAATGGCAATTGGTTTGATATGGAAAGGCCCAAAATATCAAACTGTGAAAATCCATATCATGCTGGTTCTGATGAGTATATGGTTTTGATGAAAAATCCATACTAACTGGGGTATATGTTAAGCATATCAAACTGGTTTTGATCAAATCTCTACATCATTGAAAATCCATACTGCCTGATGTACTTACTGCCATATCAAACTCTTAAATTTCATAATTTCATAATATCAATCCATCTCAAACTGGTTTTGATGAAAATCCATACTGCCTGGGGTATATGGTTTTGATGAGATTTGGACATTTACTTCCAGAATTGCCAGTTTCATTCAAATTGTATATTACATTCAAACAGTGAATATCAAACCATATAAAACTTGAATGAAATATGATTTTCACAGTTTTTTTGTAGCATATCAATACTGGAAATGAAATATGGTTTGATATTTCATTCAAGTTTGAAATAAAATTGATAGGATTTTCACAATTTGAATGAAATATACAGTTTTTTCCAGTATTGATATGCATTCAAAATTGTGAATATCAAACCAACATATGAAATCATTCAAACTGTGAATATCAAACCATATCAAACCAAAAAACACAACCTAACAAATGCAATTTCAACATTAGAATTTTTTTGCAGCAACTTCAAGTCAATTGCCTTCATATTGTACATAAATATTTCCTCAATATTTGGACACCCTGACAAAAAATTCTGTGAATCAACATTAAAGTTCAAAATTTTACATATTTCAAACAACCATTACAATCTCCATAGTCTCCTACAACAACACAAAATCAACAATCTCCTCATAATACTGTCTCGGTGATAAACACAATCAACAACTTTAATGATAAACCACAATTACCTGTATCAATTGACATTGAAGGTATCAATTACATGAAGAAGTACATGTACGCAATGCAGTTTAACAGAGAAATCATACAAATCATACAGTCCTTTGCCATAAGTTTTTTAAGCACATAAATTGGTTTGTAGAGTAAAATATTTGCTCCAAAACATTCGGGCAAAATTGTCTCTTTGATGCACATTCATCTAGTAACTTGCACTTCCCAGAAACGTCTTCTTTAGCCCTTTAGTTAAGATGGATGCAACAATAGGCTTTGATGCAATGAACATAAGGGCTCATATATAAGCTGTAAGCTTCAGCTCCTCCTGCAAGCTCAGTTGGGAATCCCAAGTTCTTTCGCAAACTGCAAGCTTTAGCTCCTCAGGCTCAGTCTGGAATCCTTGAACCCATTTTAACATGATGAATGTGTTGTTCTCATATGTTTCAAGATTAATTTTGTATGATGCAACGTTTCCCAATTCAGTATTCCCCATGATATGACTCCCATGTTGTAATCGGCAAGCATTCCCAATGTTCTCAGCAGATCCAACGATGCAAAAAGGACCACTAACAACACCCTGCAAAAATAACAACACAAACAATGCATCAGCTACTACTTCAAAACAAATAGAGGATTGCCAAAAAGAGTACTGTTACAGGCTCATCTACTACTTCAAAACATCCGCTACTACAACAAAACAAACAATGTAGTAATGTCAATTTTTTTGAGTTCAATTTCATCCAGTTCTCATAAACAATCATAAGAAGCCGATAATTAAAGATTTTATTGTCCAGATTCATTTACTCTATCAATAATAAATCTGTCTTCAAGACTATCAATATTCAGATATATGAGTACTTTAATTTTTATGTGAGTGCACAACTTTATGTTAACCTTGGCTTTACAGCAAAACTTCATGTGCATAAGAACTAAGATGATAAATAGAACAAATAAGATAAACCTTTCAACTTAGGAAGATCAAAACTCAGAATTAAAACTTCAACACATACATTTTTTTTCTTCATGAGTTTCTTCTTATAAATCAAAAATTAAGATCAAAATTTTATGAACTTACACCATATGTCATCAATCTCCAAAAAATCTATTTGAGTTCAGACAACAAAAATTATGGGGATTGCATCAATACATGAAAAACTTTGAATTTCTTAATGGCAAAGGGCTGGGAAGTGGACTGGTAATGGTAATTCCATTTGTCACCTTCAGACAAACCTGCATCCAAAATTTCTCATCATATGATCAATTCATCAAAATAACTGAAAATGAATATGAGGAGTCGAAACCAACAAACCTGAATCCAAGATTTTTAAGCATTGCTTGTGGAGATCCAAGCAGAAATGACAACATGTATCCAAAGAAGACAGTAGCATTGCACCATCTTACAAAAAACAGTGAGAAAAAACGATATTTTTAAACTTCAACATGTATTCAAATTTGTGTATAAAACCTCAAATCTCAACCTGTATTCAAAGTTTAGTAGCAA
Source organism: Scilla litardierei (assembly GCA_030789695.1). NCBI lineage: Eukaryota > Viridiplantae > Streptophyta > Magnoliopsida > Asparagales > Asparagaceae > Scilla > Scilla litardierei. The sequence goes on from CM061136.1 coordinate 80,946,553, forward strand.
AGGAAAATGATTTACATTAGAATCTATACATATGTACCTCCTTATCAATGAAACAGAATCTATCCATTTAAAGAGCCAAATCAAATCAGACTTATGTTATACATGTTAAACACCTAATACAGTGCCAATGCCAGCAATCTACTTATGTGTTGGCTTTGGAGGTTCATTATAGGCAACAGTGAAGATAAAAATTTTTAGAAAGGCTTTTTTTCATAAAAATTACATTCCAAGACCTTTTTCATGAACTAAAAATGTTTACAAAGGCACATAAAAATTACATGCACATACAAAGAAGCATAAAAAAGCAACTTCAGTTACATGCTTATAAATTTTTTCTTCAGATTCCAAGACAAAGAACAACTGCTTACCCCCAGAACATTCATTCTCAACAATAAAACACTATAGTCTTTAACAATTTTTGAAATTACATTCCAAGACAAAGAAGAACAACTAAGTAAGTAGATACATACAGCTTAATTTAACATCATGTAGTATGCATAATGCAATTGATATATTTATCATGTATGTATTTTGTTGATGTGTTGTCTTGCATAATACATATCCTTTTAAAGTTAACTTGCATGATGCATATGGCTTAAGTAACTACATGATGTATATGTTATTTAACAGCAAGTTAAATACAGTATAGCAAGTTAACTTACATAATGAGGTTGAGGTTCATTAAAAGAAAAATTGAACTAAAAATATTTAGAAAGGCTTTATTCATAAAAATTACATTCCAAGACTTTTTTTCATGAACTAAAATTTTTTAGAAAGGCAATTTTTTTTTCGTAGGCACATTTTTATGAGCTGAAGTAAACATGTGCATAAAAATTACATGCTTTTAGAACTGAAATACATGCTAATGCATATGCATGAGAAATATCTTGTCATCCTACATATGAGGTTGTTAACATATTAGTTCATTATGCATAATGCATATGGATTATGCATAAACATGTAACAGGAAAAACATTTGGGATGTTAACACTGGGATAAACATATAAGAATGACATGATGTTAACATGTAGGTTTAGAACCCCAGTGTGAACATATAAGAAACCTCATATAAAAAACATTTCAGGATGACATGTTGTTAACATATAAGAATCATATGCATTAGGTTGTCAACATATTAGTGCAGATAAGGTTGTTAACATATAAGAAACATCATGTCATCATGCATATTAGTTCATATGCATTAGTTTTGTAACAACCTCATATACAGAACTGAAAATACAAACTAATGCATATGCATAAGAAACATATGAGGTTGTTGACATGCATGTAAGGTTGTTGACATCATGCATATAAGGTTGTTAACATCCTGCATTTAGAAATGTTAAACATCATGCATTAGTTCATATGCATTAGTTCAAGGAATTAGTTCATAACTCACATGACATTTAATGTTGGTAACTTGATATGTCCTGTTATTAAATTGAACTCATATCCTGTGATATCATGGATATACAAAATTGATAAAACAAATTTGATAAAACCTGTGATATCCTTAGTTAAAGTGTATATCAAAATGAGAGGATCCTGTTTACAAAATAAGTTCACCCATATTTCTTTGATACAGGATTCTCTATTGAATAACAAAAAAGTATATCACTGTTGAATATCCAAGTATAGCTCATTTTGAATGAAATTTGTAAACATCTTGATAAATTTCATTGAATAACAAAATTATCATCTTGAATGAAATTTCAATGGAATTTTGTTCACATATCTCAATGAGAATTTCAATTAAAAATTTTGTAAAACTCAATTTTGTGCACACATCAAGATGATATATTCTCAATGAAATTCTGTAAAACTCAATTTCATTCAAATATCTCAATGAAATTTTGTAAACATCAAGATGATATATTCTCATTGAGTAGATAAAACAAATTTCATTCAAGATAAACAATTTGTAATCCTGTCCCAAACTCAAGATAAAACAATTTCACATATAACATTCTCATTGAGTAGATGAAATTTTGTAAAACATCACAATGAAATCCTGTCCCAAACTCAATTTCATTCAAATATCTCAATGAAATTTTGTAAACATCAAGATGATATATTCTCATTGAGTAGATAAATAACAAATTCAATGTAAGAGGATATGGGTGAAACAATCTCATTCAATTTTGTTCACAATCTCATTCAATCTTGATAAATTTCATTCAATCTTATTCAATCACAAAACAAATCTTGAATGGGTGAAACAATCTTGAACAGGATATGGGTGAAACAGGATATGGGTGAAACAATCTTGAATGAAATTGAATGAAATTTCATTCAATGTTTTACAAAATCTTGAATGAAATTTATCAAGATGTTTCACCTATATCCTCTCACAAAACAAAACAGGATCCTCTCCCATATCCACAAACATTTCTATGATATGTGAAATTGAACTCATATCATGGAATTGAACTCATATACAGGATCAATTCCTGTGAACTCATATGAATTCACCCATAATTTACAGGATCAAAATTATACAATATCAAAATTCATAAGGATATCACAATCTCTTTGATACAGGATTCTCTATTGAATAACAAAAAAGTATATCACTGTTGAATATCCCAGTATATCTCATTTTACACTCAAATTCAAAATAGCTGCAATAACACTCAAAATTGATTCAAAAATTCATTCACAAAATTCATTCAAAAATTTCTGTCTGACAATGATGAAGAAATCAAACCCATGTATATAAACTGTAATAACACTCTTGGTGTGTTAAATTTCACCCAAACTGAAACACTTGAATAATTTAACACATATGGAAAATTTGATGTGTTAATTTAATAATGTGTTCACCAAACTGACAGGATATGTGTTAATTTAATAATGAAACACCAAGAACATCTTTAACATATGGAAAATTTGATGTGTAAAATTTCACCCAAACTGAAACCCATAATTCAAGTTGTTAAACTATTCAAACTGAAACTCCAACTCAATGCCAACTTATCCCCTTCAAGTTCAAGTTATCCCATTGCTATAAAGTTGCTATAAAGTTCAGCTAAACTCATAATTCAAAAAGTTCAAGTTTGTTATCATTCAAACTGTGTTAAATTTGATGTGGTAAATTTCAACCAAACTGAAACACATAATTCAACTTGTTAAATTATTCAAACTGAAACTCCAACTCAATGCCAACTTATCCCCTTCAAGTTCAAGTTATCCCCTTACTATAAAGTTGCTATAAAGTTATAGCAAGTTATCCCCTTGCTAAACTTTATAGCAAACATTTAGCTAAACTCAATTTGCTATAAAGTTCAAGTTATCCCCTTCAAGTTTGAAACATTTGAAATTATGAAATTATCACCCCTGTCAATTATTAGCCAAATAGGCCAGATTTCATATCCCCGGTATATTTGCACTTAAACTTATTTGCAATTAGCATTAGGTGCATATCCTGATAAAATCACTCAGATAAAAGTTCAAGTTCAAAAGTTCAAGTTTAAGTTAATAATTGACAGGATATGCACTCCAATTTCTTTCACATAATATTTTAAGTTGAGAGAACAACTCAATTCTCAAGGGTGAAATGTCACATATAATTCCACATATAACATTCAAAAATACTTCACTGATTTTGAATAATTCACAGGACATTCACCCATATCTCTTATGAATTCACCCATAATTTACATAATTTGCAACTTGGTTATCAAGATACTTCAAAGGACATTCACATGACATTTAATAATTCACAGGACATTTAATCTTGATAACTCAAATTGATACTTCATCTTTAATCATTCACATTTAATAACTCAGTTCATGATTTTCAAATTATCTTGATATCCTGTTACAATTCACAGATAATCATTCACAGATAAAAGGATATCATTCACAGGATAAAATCTAATGTTGCAAATTATCAAATCATTCACATATAACTTGATGTTGCAGATTTTCACTCATTCACAGAGTTATATCAAATTAAGTATCAAATATTCACTCATTCAAATTTTCACAGATATTGCATTTAATGGTAAAGTTCACTTGAATATTCAACTGTTATATTCACAGGACATTCAAAAAATTTATACCAAAAATTTCAAAATTGATCCTGTTGCAATTCACAGGACATTTTCAAAAATTTCAAAATTTATACCAAAAAGTTCAAAATTTGAATGAGTTGAAATTAACAGGATATCAACATTTTTGAAGGGTTCAAATCACCTTGCAGAAGTTTCACCAAAGGGAATTCAAAAAATTAGAGTGAATGTTAAAGTTATCAACTGTTATCTAATTAGATAACATTATCAACTTTTGTGAATATAACACCAACTCTAATTAGATCACATTTCAATTTTATTAAATTACAAAAAGTTCAAAATTATTCAAAAAGTTCAAAACTGATTTTTCAAGTTTTATATTCAAATGTTATATTCAAAAAGGTCAAAATTTCACTTGATTCCAATGTTGATTCAAAACTTGCTGCCAATGTTGATTCCTCTAAATACCTGTATGATGTAGCAAATTCATTAGTATTCCACTAAGAACCTTAAGCATTTTCACTTGATTTCATTTAAGAGGAATACCTGATCCCCAATCTATGATACACAAATGCAGATTCATTACATATTTGTTATAACAATAGATAAATTGATTTGTGAGAAAGTGATGGTTTCACAATTGATTATAAGCAATTGATTACACAATTACACAATTTATATGTTCCCGAAACCAGGACACAAAATTTGCTTAATTTATGAGTGCTTTTGATCTGTGGGAACATATAAATTAGACAATTAAAACATTTATGTGTGTTTTTATCCATAATCTGGTATTCTCTACAACATTATATGTGCCCACACACATCAAAAACACACATAAATCAAGTGTGTCATGCCAAACATCCACATATATAAATTATGAGCACATATAAATTACACAATTACACAATTGATTATATGCCAAACATCCACAGCTGATAAAGTTTAATTATAAGCAAGTCTGGAGAATACCAGATATGGAGTTGTACCGTCAAAGAGTAATCCAGCGATTCCCAAATATGCACAGTCTGCAGGAGTTTCTGCAAAACACATAAGCCAATCTAATCATGTTACTAATTCCTATATTGACATTATAAATCTTTAAGCCAAGCTATGTGTTGAACTAAGCATTCTCATGTTACAAATTCCTCCATAGACTTCTATGTTAAATATAATTCCTCCATAAACTGAAATCTCAAGAATTAACAATGGCATAGCAAAAGACCAGACTTTCTCAATGTCAAGCATTCTCTCTCCACACTCATGTTTGTCCCACCCTTCGAATGCATGAATTATCCCAGTAAAACACCATGTGATCATCAGCCTTCTTGGTAGCCAGATCTGCCAGGTATGGACATGGATTAATTGTAAAAGAAAACATGTATGATTGCAGAACATGTGCTATATTTATCTGTATTCTCATGCTAATGTTAACAGAATAAATAAACAAACCCTAGGTCTGCTCATTAGAAACCCAAATCCCACCCAATTAAACGGCGATAAACATTTCCTGGTCCAAATCCCACCCAAATTATACAGACGAACATCAACCAAATCCATACCAATAAAATCGTTGTATATTCCATTAAGTGCATGCCTCGAGCATCAATAATGAAAAATCTCTATTCCCAAATTTAAATTCCTCTTTTAACAGAATATAGTCTAGTAAGAGAAGATGAATTCATGTTTGATAAAGTTGCTATCTAAAAATTAAATAGTTATGGACTTGCATCCCATATAATGTGATCAAACAATTCCATAAGTGGGTCCAAGTTTCTTTGTACCTTGCCCTTAATAATGAAAATCCTGATTAACAAATTTAAATGCATCTTTTTGCAGAGTAAATTACATGGTCATTGCCTTACCCTCATTTTCCTTGCCAAATGCTGATATGTTAAAAGTAGAACATGACAATAGAAATCTTGATAATTCCATTAGATATCTTGATATGTTGATATTAACAGGAAGCATATGAAAATAGGATATCTTGATAATTACATATCCCTCTAGCTACTGAGGATATCTTGAAAATAGGATATCTAAATTGAGGATCCATGTCAATATTCAATGAGAATTTCAGGTTAACAAAGTGTGCTTCTCAGTTTTTTGAACTTAGTGTATGTTTTTTGTACAGGAAGCACACATATACCTCAACTTTGTGAGAGCTCAATTAACATAAACTAAGTTAACATAATTTTTATACATATACCTCAAACTTCTATCTCCAAGTTTGTGAGAGCTCAATCACACACATATACATTCTTAGTTAACATAAACTAAGTTAAAAAACATTCTTCTATCTTCTCAGTTTTTTGGACATTCAAAAAAGCTTGTGAGAGCTCAATTGTATAATTTTTATACATATACCTTAAACTTCTATCTCCAAGTTTGTGAGAGCTTAATTGAGGATCAAGATATCTGTCAAACTTTAATTTTGAATACACATACAATATGTATTCAAAAAAATCCATGTCAACATTCAATGAGGATATTCATTCAGGATATGTGTATGTGTATTCAATGAGGATATTCATTCAGGATATTCATTCAATGAGGTATGAACTTAGTGTATGTGTATTCAAAAAAATTAGTCCATGTCAACAGGATATTCATTCAAATTTTGTTAGGATCAGGATTAGCATCAGGATTAGTCCATGTCAACAGGATATTCATTCAAAAATTACATCCATGTCTCAATTCTGGATGTAAAAATTCTCAAAGACGAATTCTGGATTTTTACATTCAAAAAAATCATGATGCTTATATTCATTCAAAAATTACATCCATGTTTCAAAATTAAAGTTTCAAAAATTACATCCAAGTCCAAGTGAAAAAGTGGGCATTGGTGTTTTTTACATCCATGTCAACATTCAATGAGAATTTCAAGTTAACAAAGTGTGCTTCTCAGTTTTTTGCTTATATTCATTCAAAAATTACATCCATGTTTCAAAATTAAAGTTTCAAGTGAAAAAGTGTGCATTGGTGAATGTGTGCACACATGGAGAAAATTACATCCAAGTTCAAAAATTATTTTTTGTGTTCTTAGTGTATGTTTTTGAACAGATATCCAAGTTCATTGGTGTATGTGTGCATATGTTAACAGATATCCAAGTTCAAAAATTACATCCAAGTTCAAAAAAAATGAAGAACACAAAAAAAACAGTGTATGTGTATGTTTTTTGAACTTAGTGTATGTTTTTTGTACATGAAGCACACATGGAGAAATCAGTTAACATATACCTCAGTTTTTTTTGAAAGTTGACTGAGAAAAAAAGCTATATAACTCAGAAATTCCATGTATCAAGTATCAACTGAGAAAAAAAAGCTATCACATGTATGAAAATTTGATCATTGTAAAAAATATCTCTTAGTACAATGGACAATGAGATAAAAAAGCTTAGGATAATGAGATTCAAGTTATCACATGTATGAAAATTTTGATCATATAACTAAGAAATTTGATAATTACATATAACTTGAATCTCATTATATAACTCAGAAATTTGAAAATGAGGGACTAAACTCAGAAATTTGATGATTTTTATGTTGAATCTCAATATATGAGGACTTCTGAAAATGAGGGACTAAACTCAGAAATTTGGAGAACTAAACTCAGTTATCACATATGCTACTAATAATTCATAGGAATGGATGACTAAAGATTTTCAATTATCACATTTTTGAATGGATGACTAAGGATTCTCACCAATTTTTGAGAATTAACTCATAGGAATTGGATGACTAAGGATAATATCTCAAAAATGTGATAATATCTCAGTACATGTGCTACTGATAATTCTCACCAATGCTAATGAATTCTCACCAATTCTTGATGTCATACATCAAGCTTCACCAAGTATAAAAACAATATTCAATCTTCATACATCATAAAAAACAATTTTCAATCTTCAATCACTCAGTTATCACATATGCTACTGATAATAAAAAATATCAGTAATTATCAAGATTCAATCTTCATACATCATAAAAAAATCTCCAAAAAAATTGAGTATTAACAAAAATTCTGCCGACATAACAAAAAATTGAGTATTCAATCTTCATACAATTTTCTAATATGCTACATATGCTTGAATCCTGTAAATAGAATTGAGTATTAACAAAAATTCAAAATAACCAAAATGTACACATGACAAAATTCAGCTGCCTTAACTACAAACTATACAAAAAGTATAAAAACAAAAATTGACTTAAAGTGTTGAGGTGCAGAGGACGTGAGGACATCAATGGGGGTGCTCACCAAGTGTTGAGGTTCAGGACATCAAGCTTCGTGCTCTCCCTCACTGCAATGGGGGTGCTCTTCTTAATGAGGGTGAAATAAAGTAAAGGAAAAAGAATTGAGGAGAAGAGGAAGAGCTAACCGTGGTGCAGGACATCAAGCTCTTCGTGCTCTCCCTCACTGCAATGGGGGTGCTCTTCGTGCTCTCCCTTGCTCTTCTTGAGCTGGAGGTAGAAGAAGATGGCGCGGAGGAACGTGGCCTCTCCCTGACTCTTCGTGCAAGAAGTGAGGAACGTGAGCTTGAGCTTAGCAAGGATTTTGGGAGGAATGGGGGCTTGAGCGAAGCGGGAAGAGATCAAAGCGTAGCGGGAAGGATTTTGTGAAGGCGATGTGATGTGATCAAAATTTCCCTCCCTTGTGAAGGCGAGAGCTGAGGATTTTCCCTCCCTTTGAATTTTGTGATATGAGTTCAAAATTTAAAATGAATAGGATGTGATTTGAGTTCAAAATTTATAAATTCTGATGTGATGTGATTTCTTATACAACAATCACACCCAATTACACATAACCTCAATTTCTCATACCTCAATTTCTCATACCCAACATCACACCCAATTACACATAAACAAAACAAAATTTTCTTATCCAATATCTCTTATCCATTATCTCTTATCCAAATTCTCTTATACAACAATAACACATCCACAAACAAAAATACACATAACCAAAATCTCTTATACAATTTCTCTTATCCAAAAACCCATGATAACATCCCTGTTTTATAATATATATATATATATATATATATATATATATATATATATATATATATATATGTATATGTATGTATGTATATAACTTTTAATAATTAATAATAGTATGTTAGCATATATATTATTATTATTTTAAAAATCAGTTTTATAACTATCCGTTATAAATATGTATTAAAAGTCTATGTTAGTATATAACAACAGGGTTGGTTAAATACTTGTGACCCTGATATATAATAGGTTAGTGAACCTATAAGAACAGTTTGTAGTATAACTCTAATTCATATATGGATAATTAGTGCAAACAAATCTGTTAAAAGTTGTACCACTCAGCTAGTTACTAGTAATGATTCCATAACATTAGTTAATATAATTTCATTAGCGTAAATAAGCAGCTTCACATGCGGATTTATATGACGCAGATAATCACGTCTCTCGTTTTGACCGTTTGGACACCCAAATCCCGTTCCCAGGCAAGTATTTTATTATGAATGAACTGCAAACCAAACTGCTCAATATTAATGTATGCGGAAATCTGTTTTTGATATGCATGTGGACATTAGGACCGAATCATACTTTTCTCTTTAGTAGTTGTTTTTAGTATGATTGGACATGTGACATAAAGTTGTGACAGAGAACAAATTATCATCTATCTGCTAACACAAAGAACTAAACTGGACAGAGGGTAGGACACAACCCTCGAAATACATTTGCAACCCCATCGAATACAGATGAGATTAACCTAGTCGATGACTAGATAGACACGTGGGTGGGGTTAGTTCATGTAGTAGAGTCTGTAAGTATGTCCCGTACATCTTACGGCTACTTTCATACCACAGTAATGGAAGCAAGCATCTTGGCCATTTTCCAAGTTAGGGATGGCAAGAAACGTCACTGTAAACTTTCGATGATAGGGTGTATCGAGAACACTATACCTACTCAACATGAACTTACACGAGCACAAACAACTGAGAATATCACCTCTTTAAAATGCCACTTACTTGTCCAATTAAATTCAGCATGCTAAACTTTACTTTACGCACTTGTTTATCATATCTATGTCTGATGTTTCTTTTCTGTTGCAATTACTATAAAATCTTTCTGAGGCTTTTCGCTGACATATATTTCAGTGGACTATGAAATATATGTTAGGTGCAGAGATTGAGTATAGCGAGGACCCTACTTACGAGGATCATCACCAGGAGGCAGACCCAGCAGACCAAAGTTATGAAGACGCCGAGATTCTTCCTACTGAGGACTAGATCACTACTGCTGCCTTCATTTTATTTAGTTTTAATTATTATTGCAGGTGTGTTGCTTTTGAAATAAATGAACGGCCATGCTAGGCCTAACTCATTTGTGTACTTATTTTTGAACTCAGGGCAAAGTTGTAATAAATGTTTGCGTTGTTTCTGATTATTGCGGTTGCAAGAACCTGGTTGCTATTTACACATACGCTTATTGTGCTTAAATCAAAGAAGAAAGAAAAAAGTACTTCTTCTTTGCTTTAAGCACATGCATACCCGCTCATATTCTCGTTCCCAAGTACAATAGGAAGCGGGGCATGACAAGGTGCCTAACTGTCTCTGGCTAGTGAATTTACTGCAACTGCTATATCGGGACACGTGCAGTTAGCCATGAGTGTACTGATTACACTTAGATAAGGGACTTCAGGACCAAGTATATCATCCCCCTCTTCCAGCAAATGGAATGGGTCTTTTTGTACATCCATTAAGTGTACTACCATAGTTGTACTTATTGGATGACAATGGTCCTTGTAATTTCTTCAACGCACTTAGGGCGTATGAATTTAAATGTAACCAGATTTTATCTTTTTAGATAAATCTGTAAGCCATGACTAATCTTTATTGTGCCTAGGTCTTTAATTTCATGTTTGATAGTCAGGCTTGAATAGATATTTCTATTTTCTCTTCAAGAGATTCTATGAGATTTAAGTTATTTACAACTATGATCTCAAATCCCATCATTTGCTCTTTATAAAGATGCAAAGACAACCCTTAGTAGGAATCCTTGCCTTGTCAAGTGATTCTCTTGGTTGTATAATATTTATTATTATTAATATTCTTCTTCTTCTTCAATAGAATAGACGTCCCGAAGTTTATTCAGGAATTTTAAGTAAATGTGGAATTTATCTTTATGAAGATATCCATAGAGGTATGCTGTCACAACATCCAATATCAGCATATCCAAAATTTCCTTTACCAAATCGTGAGGTATTTGCAGTGTATTACTTAGGGAATCTGATGCATCATTTATGAGTCATGCTCAATTTAATTTGTTTATTCCCCAGTTTCAGCGAAAATATCCTTGAGCTAAAGGTCGTATCTTATATCATACGATTTTTACTTATTTATTCTCATTTGTGTAATACTTATTTTTGCCCACAGGTTTGACACCTTTTGATGTCCGGACTTCAGGTCTGAACACTTCACGTTTCATAAGCGACTCCCGCTTATCTTTTATTGCCTCGTTCCAAATTTGGCCAATTTCTACGTTTGCATTTAATCAACGGAGTTTGGAACGATATTATATAATTATCATTTCTTTTGCGACGTATGTGGCAATATTATACGTGAATATATTGTCGACAATTGTGTTCTTTCTGTCCAACACATCCCCAGTATGTACAACATTTACTTTTATTTCAGTTTTTCCCGGCATTTCCTCTGCAGTGGATTCTGGAAAGGGTGAGGGTATGGACATGAACTAATTATCATGTGGTAGTATTGTCTCAAGGTCTACAGGAGTTTTTCTTTTTTTTTCTATTTTTTTCTATTTTTGTCCTTGGAGCTTGGCGGTATGCCTCTTTTCTATTGAGAAATAGCCACTTTTGCTGCTGATGGATTGCGTCCATTCTTGGGGATGTTAATTCTAGCTGGAGTATTTACAGCAGGGATGTGTGATCTGACAATCTTCTGGTTGTCAGTAAATGAGTCATGTAACTGTTTATTTATAGGATCTTCAGGATCTCATCTTTACATTTCTTTGTTACCGGATCATAGTGGGTTAATAATTCTGTATCCCACGATATTATTTGTGTAGCTCCAGATTTTTCAGTATCTGGGTCCAATTATGGAAAATTCGTCTCATCAAATTCACAGTCTTCAAGACTTGCCTTAAATGCGTCCCCTGTTTGGTATTCTAGGTATATTATTGAGCATGAGTCAAACCCTACATAGATACCTAAACGACGCTGAGGACCCTATTCTTGCCCTATACGATGGTGCTTTGGGGATATAAACTGCGCAACCGAAAATTCTCAAGTGAGAGATGTTTGGTGGTATTCCATATGCAAGTTGCATTGGAGATAGACTCTCACCTCCAGATGGTCTTATTCTTATTTTTATTAACGATGCAGCATGCAATATTTCATGTCCCCATGCATTCACCAGATGGTCTTCCTTCTATACCCTTAGACGCTCCCGCTTGAGGGCTGCCTCAAGCTCAGTGACTCGCTCCGTGCACCGCTGCACCTCTACGACCATCGAGGATGCCTGCGAGACGAAAGGAATGAGGATCGAGCTAAACATGATGGGAGCGAGAGAAGGAAAAGACGTACCTTCTGAATATGCCATACCATGCAGTCCACCAGGCTCTTAGAGTTGACCCTCTCCAGGAGAGAGCGATCCCCCGACAGGGCGGAGCTCTGTGCCAACCAAACAGCCACGTCAAGGTCGGCACAAACTGACCCTCCAGACGGGGCCTCATGTTTGGGCCCGAACACAGATAGTGCATGCCATACCTCGACCAAAGTATGCTCGACCTAGAGGGCAGGAGAAGCCTCCCCCAAGGCCTGAGGGCTTCCCTGAGAGGCAGCCGAAATGTGGCGTGCCACCAGGGGAGGGTTGTTCCCTTTTCTATTCTTCTCGGGCCTCTCAGAACCTAAGCAAGCACGCTTCTTCTCGACCCCCTGACCTTTGGTCGGCATGACAAGGTCTTGCTTAAGGCTAGTCGAGGCCCCTTCGATGGGAACCGGGTCGACGAGAGCGTCAACAAGGCCCGCCAGGCAGGAGAAGAACCTGCGACTGTCGAGGTCGGAGCCAGACTCAGGGGAGCATCGATCGAACCCGTCGCGGTGGGAGAAGAACCGACAGTGGCCGAGGCCGGAGCCAAGCTCAGGGGAGCGTCAATCGGACCCATCACGATGGGGGGAAGAGCCTGTAGTCAAGGGCGCATCCACCATCTTCAACGTCCCGATTGGTGGCTCAGCTGCACGGATCGCCTCCTCCTCCGTGCAGCATGGCACATGGCCAGAGGAGCTTTCCTGAGAGCCCCGAGCACCACGACAGATGAGTTGATGCATGTTATAAGGATGGTTGAACTCCTGGCCCACCATTCCTGCGAAAGAAAGGAGAATCTGGGTAAGCCAAGTAGAAGGCCGAAGTCTAAAAAGTGCATTTATTGGGGGACCATAAGATGCTTTTGAGGAGGAGATCATCCAACAAAGGCCATAACAATCTCTCTCCCTGGGAAGGGCTGTCAGGAATTTAGCCGCTGCCCAATTACCCTCTGAGAGGTCCAGCGCCAACTCGTATGCTCCCGATCTTCTCCAGACATTTAAATTTTGGGTGTCCCCGGGGAAAGTGATGAAAATATAATCGTTCTTCCAATGACCAACCCAGTAGGGCAAGCCCAGCATACACTCCCTGCCCCTCCTAACATCATGTGGAGCCATGTTGCTGAGGAGACAACCCTAATCTTGTAAAAATAGAAGAAGAACGGCAAGGATGGTTCGAGCCAGTGCAGATGACAGATCATGACAAAGTCGACGAGGACCGAAACTAAGTACGGGGTCAACTGGCACACAAACACTAGCTAAAATTCCAAAACCTGGATAATGAATGGATGCAGAGGGAAGCAGATCCCCATTTGAAACATCTCGACGTACATGCATATGTCAATGGTCCCATGAAAACAGATCCTCTCGCCTTGGAATGGGACCTGAACCCCATACATGTAAGAAAGATATGACTCTCTCGACGGTGGAATACAAGACGGTTGAGGCCGCTTCGAAAATCACAAGAGGGACCTCGGATCCCTCAGCTCTGGAAGTATTCCCTTGCTGGATCAGATCATCAAATAACAAGCCCTTGCCCTTCTCACGGGATGAGGATTCCCCGACAGCCGTGCCGATATCATCGGCATCAGGCAGCGAAGCTCCTATTCTCAGCGCTCTCACCATTAAGCAAGACGAAAGATGGAAGAAGGAAAGGGGGTAACCCTGTGAAAGCTGAAGAAGGGACGTCGAAGAGGAGACACAGAGAAACTCATCAACGATGAGAGGAATCGAAAGCAAAATTGAGAAGCGCAGAAGAAAACCCAAAACCCTGACTTTTTATATGGAGGGTAGCACCAAATCCAGACCATCCAAAGAAGGACATGCGTCAACATCTCCTTGATGGCGGCACTCTGAATCCCACTTCCAGCTGGCAGGAGAATTCCTGGATCACAGCGCCATGATGGCATTCATTTAATGTGTCGCCTCGACTGATGCGCCTGTCAAATCTGCACGAATCACATCCCTTGGACCGAACCGTTAAGAGCCAAACGGCTCAAGTGATGGGGGCAATTGATACACACCCCCAGAATGGAGCGAGCCAAGCCCACGGCCCAGGGGGTTGGGCCTAATCCTTAAGGCTCCACGAGCGTGTCGAATCGCAACGGCCCAAGGCCGATGTCGGAGAAACTACTGACCCTCTACGATTGAGGAACCCGCTCCCTGGATCGCACCTGCCTTGAACACCATTCAATGTGCCATCACGACCGCCTTCATGCACCTTGAAGAGACCATCAAAGTGGGCAGGCACGAAGAACAAGATGACGTGACGCCAGAAAGGCGTTGACATGCAAACTCCTATAAGGGGCCAGAAAGATGAAGCGCCAAGGAATCAAATCCTGAATACTCAGATCTCGGGTACCTCACCTCTCAAGACCTTTTCTTCCACTTTACATTTCTCCTCCATAGCTCGGCTCAAGGACTCGTGTATTGGTCTCTCCGTGAACCATACTTGATCCCACAGAGCATCCTTCAGACTAGTGCTGGCTTAGGCATTGAAGGGGACTTAGTCAGAACCAAGGTCCGACCCCCCTGACGAGCTCTCTCGCCTGTGCAAATCCAAGGAGCCGCCAACCGGCCAAAGCCACCCTCTGGTGCTCCATTGCTCGGGTCCGAACGCTCTCAAGTCCTAGGTCCGATCGACCGATCGCCCCAGGAAGCCGTAGTTCTACCGAAGCTACCCTTCTGCACATCGACATACGGATCTGCATGTTTCTGCCCCAGCGAACGCTCGGACAACCGACCCAAAGGTCGCACACGTCCCACGTGACAGCAACGACCCTCGGACCTTCAACCTATCAATCAGTGGCGAGAAAACACCCCGAAACACAATCATTTTTTCCTTTGAGATCTTTATTTTCTGTCTCAATCTTAGTCAATTTTTCTTTAAGCTCTTTATTTTCATTTTCCAACATGAGCAATTTTTCTTTGCATGCTGTGTTTTCTTCCTCAAAGCTTAGGACAAACATCACACTTTAAGGTCTCATGCATAATGGGTGGTTGCTGTTTAGTCTTTGCAAGAGTGGCCTTAAGTGTATTATTTTCAGTTTTCAATTTTTCATTGTCTAGAGACATGTTGTAGTTCTCTTATTGTAATTCAAAGTTTACTTCCCTAAGAGACTCAACAGTGGATTCTAGCTTAACAATTTTTGCATGCATATTCTCACATATATTTACAAACTCAATTTTAGAATATTTTTCGTCTCCCAGTTTCCTCATCAATTTTCCCAGTTAAACACAAGGAGGAATGAGCAAACTTATTTCAAGGTTCATCCTCGATATCATCATCCCATGTAGCTACCAAAGATTTCTTCTTTTCCTTTGCTTTTTCTTTCTTTAACAATGTACAATCTTTTTTGATGTGTCTATATTTCATGCAATTTTGGCAAATAATTACATCATTAGTATTGTTAAAAATATTCTTATACCTACGAGCCTCATGTTTATTTAATAGAAATTTTCTTTCCTTTCGGTTCTTCTTATTCTATGGCCTCTTTCCATCACTTGAGATGTGATCACCAAAAGATTGCTCGCTTCCATATGTCATCTCCAAAGTCCTCCATATATCCTGCGTAGAAGAGCAATGAGAAATATGATTAAATATTTTTCTATCTAATCCATAAAACAAAATATTCATTGCTTTAGAATTCAAAGCACACACATGTCTAGCATCCAAATTCCAATTACTTTCGGGCTTAGAAATCTTAGTATATACGTCTTCTATAATGTTCGAAGTATAAAAATCCACAGATAACGAGTAAACTTTCAAACTAGCCTTCCAGTAACTATTATCATATCCATTAAACATATGTGATCTATCTATAGACATGCCTCCAACAAAAAATAATTCTGGGGTATTCATAATTTCTAGACTAGATCCTCTAACATACTCTGATACCACTTACTGGATCGTCATCTAAGCCTAGAGGGGATGTGGGTGAATAGGATTATAAAAACTTTTCATAAATACAAAAATAGTAGCCTACTCAATCAGACAGTCAAACAACAAATATGGTTCAGATAAAATAAAGCAGAAGCAGACACAAAATGCATACGATATTTACCCTGGTTTGGTCACCCTAACGACATACTCCAGCTCCAAAGTAATCACTAGAATAATAATGTCAAGATACAAACACCGAAACTTTGTGTCCCAACACTTAGCTCACCAAGTTTATATCTCACTCCCCAAAGTGTCGAACACTACTATCCTAGCAAAAATTTACTCTTGACTAGCCTCAACCAATCAAGAGTCCCCAAAGAAAACCTAAATAATACAAATGATCTAAAACACTTCGATCACAAATAAAAATAGTAAACAGAGTTTAGAGAGCTCAGTTTGTGATGAATGAATAGTCCTTGTCACTGTGCTCGTTGTCTGCTTCGCGCTGGCACAAACAGTGTCTCAATCTGATCTCTGGATCAAAAGATATAGATATTCGAAGTTTGCTGTGCAAATCTGCCTGAATATGTTTTGTACGTAAAGCAGCGCTGTGTACTGGCTACGGTCTGTGCGTAAAGTAAGTTTCTGCTCTGTCTTTTAGAAATTGTACTAAATAGCACCGATCTTAGAAAAATTCAAAAAATATCCATTGCAATCGTGGGCTCGTTCTTTTCGATAAAAATGAAAGGGTAGATTTGAATGCTCTTATGAAGATGAATTATAGGATCTTTTAAACTTGTTCAGAAAGTGATGATTCTTCAAGATACTTGAACTTTGTGGCTTGGAGATAATGCTTGCCCGTTTCTCCCTCTCAATTGTAGTTGATTTATTTTTTTCTTTCACTTCTCAAATAGTTAGTGCTGCACTTGTATGGCATGCGAACGAAAAAAACAAAAAACAAAATGGCCAATGATATTATTCAACTCTGCTTATGCCGAACACAAGTCCTACTTCAACTTCCCTCACTCCAAGTGCATGGCCTCTATAGCTTTGTCCTGTAAACCAAAAAAAGGAACCAATTAAATGATGTAACTTGGATCAATGAAAGAGAAATGTATGGTTCCATGTTGCGTGAGTTGTAGGGTAGAAGGAATTGGCCTATGTCTTCTTCTTTGCTTGGAGATTCTAAGGCTTGGATGAAGGAGAGCCTATGGTCCATAGCTTTTGAAGATGATTGCTTGGTCAAGCATGAAGAAGATCCACTAGGTTTTAGAAGCTTAAGTGCATGAGGAATTTGCATGGGAGAAAACAAAAATTGCGGTAAAGAGGCTTTTTCATTTTGGGCAAAAAACTTACGCAAGCCTTCAATTTTTTGTGTGGAGAGGTTCCCTTTGGTGGTCGGCCTCTTTTTTCTTCTCTAGGGGGTTTCATTGTAGAAATAGGAGTATATTTATGACCGGCGCCCCGTTTACGATTTGGGCGCGGTGTCATTTTACCGCAAGTGCACGGTTAGTGTAGGGTGCGGGTTTATCGAACACAGGGAGGTTGATGGTTTGAATGGCTACTAGCCTCGCCTAGGTTGTGTGAGAGATACGCAGATTATATGAGTGAAAGTGTAGAAATAAAAGAAAGAAATGAAAAAGACAAGAAATGAATCCCCGCTAACACGGGCTAGAGCATTCATGACACTTGGTATTCGACTTGACCCATGGTGAGTCATTGCCCCAAAAGGTGGTACCTAGTGCCCCATGCGCCCGATATTCCGGTCGATGCCCAGGATGATACGATAGTTCTACCCAGTTTCGGACGGTGGGCATTCCCATGTCCAACACCCTCAGTAACCGGGAGCATTAAGGCCACAATGATAACTCCCAACATTTCGTCCAAGCCGTTCCCACGTGCGAGGATTCGATGTCAACGCTAGGGGTGTGAGCTGTGGCTAGGGGATCCAACGCCAGTTTTATTTCCCCTTGGCCCGACGGTTAAAAGTGGTCTTTCTCCGGCCAGTGACAATAAAACGCCCCCGCATAACCCTAATGGCCAACTAGGTCAAATGTGATCTCTAGCAATACATCAAAATGGATCTTGACTGGACAAGCATCCGGACCCCAACCCCCAACACATCTAGTGTGTTGCCGTACGAATTGGACTCAGATTGCTATAAATTCCCATTGACATATTCCATCAAACACTTTCCATGCAATCAAGTCAAATATAAAATCCCAAGCATCAATCCTACTCTAATCCATATTAGGGCTCATCAAACACTACTCAATGGTGAAGAACATGATAGAAAGCAATAAAATGGACAAACAAACATTCACCATCAAGCCCAATAAAAATAACACAAAACAATGGAAATAGGAAAAGAACAACTTATCTTGCCATTGAATCATCAATCCATACAAGATTTATTGAAGTAGAAGCCCTAGTCTAACCTAACCTAAAGATCCCCTAAAGGGGGGAAGAAAACTGCTGAAAAAAATAGGAGAGAACCCTTTACAAGTCGTGTCCCCT
Organism: Scilla litardierei; assembly: GCA_030789695.1. Taxonomy (NCBI): domain Eukaryota; kingdom Viridiplantae; phylum Streptophyta; class Magnoliopsida; order Asparagales; family Asparagaceae; genus Scilla; species Scilla litardierei. The sequence goes on from CM061136.1 coordinate 80,965,550, forward strand.
CTTATATTTATAGACCCCGACAAAACCCAATCAGTTCGGGTCTAAAAACCCACTAAAACTGCTGCAAAAGGGGCCACCCGATCGGTTGCCGATCGGGTGGAAAAGAACAGAAACTCTAAACTTCTAAAAATGACCCGAACCGATCGGATGGATAGCCAACCGATCGGTTGAAGTCAAATTCCAGACAGCTCCCAATTTCAGCACCTAGCTGCGCTTAGAAAATTCCAGAAAAATGTAGAAAAATCGGATTTGGGCATGCGACCTATCGTTGGAAAGCTAACGACGGTGCCGACGTAGAAAAATAAGAGATCACCAAAAATCCCTCTGGAATGATAGAAGATCTTCAATGAATGAGCAGCAGTACATGAAAGGGGAAGAAAAGGCCACCCGATGGTTGAATTGTCAACCGGTCGGGGGAGTTCTTCCCCAAAATGACCCGAGGAGATGACTCGACCGGTTGGGAAGCCAACTGATCGGGTGGCTTTGCACTCAAAAACACTGCGACATCCACCCGATCACTGAACCGATTGGGTGGGGTCTTCTTCATTGCTGCTTCCTGATCGGGTCGGATACGCATGCGCGAACCGATCGGGTGGGTGTGTCCACCCGATCGGTTGAAGCTCCAAATCTTCAAATCCTCATCTTTGGCCATCGGATCTTTGTCGTATACACATGCTTTGGTCCTGACATGCAAGGTTGACTCCAGGAGACACCGAAATGCCGACATTTACCTGAAATACAAACAATACACCCAATAGTCAATATGAACCAAAAAGTGATATATACAACATGGAATGAGATGAAATGCATATGAAAACACGATAAAGAGCGTGTGCAAAAGGTGAAATATGAACACGCATCAAGCCCCCAAGCTAAACTCTTCCTCGTACCAAGGAAGACGAGTTGGAATGAAGTTCGGGTGCGAGAGCAAGAAGGGAAAGCGAAGAATACTTGATCGCCCTCTCCAAACCACAAATGTAATCACCAACACAATCAAGCACAAGGGAAAAGCATATCACAATCTAAATCAAGAATTCAATCTCATAATAAAGCATCATGGGTTCATATCAATAGAGCACAAAAGAGATAGAAGCGTGATATTGGCAAAGGCAAAGCTATCATAGCATGTTATAGTAGATAATATGCCCAAATATGAGGAAGCTCAAAAATCTTATCAAATCTTCCAAATGATGAATACGAGATACCCATACATGCATGAAGAAGTAAGAAAGAATAGATATGAATCATGTGAATAGCTCTCAATCTCTAGGATGTAAGGAATCACCACACACACTTGTCGTTTTTGATATTTGAAACACTTTCTTGCCTTGCTTGTATTTTCAAAAGGAGATGGAGAAAATGTGGAAAGATCACTTTGTACAAACTCTCGCCTTCCATATATACAATGGTTTATATTTTTTTTTCTTTTGTTGTTGTTGTTGTTGTTGTTTTGATTTTAATATTTTTGTCTTGCAAACTTGCGGGATCGCAATGGAATACAAGGGCGACCTACGCATCCCAAGCCAGATGGCTTTAGGGCGTCGGGTTACGAAGAACCCCGAAGGACCATTATACAAAAGTATGTACAAAGGTGTGCACTCCCCCAAATGGGAGAACGATGCATGACGAGGGGGGAATGTTCAAAATAAAATAAAAGAGAAATTTTGAGAAATCCAAGCATGGCAAGAAAATCCTTCATGAATTAAAGCGCGGAACAAGGGTGTGGTTATCCTAATCCCGTAGAAAGGTAGCTAACACATGCGATAAGAGTACACATATAGTATTTCATGCAAGAGTTAGAAGCATGTGGGTATGATGGTAAAATAACTGTTTCTTGGAAGTGAAGCTTGAAGATCTAGGAACTTCAAATAGAGGGGCATATTAAAATACGATATATAGCTAGAAGTATGCCTTAAACAAAATCACAACCAACAATCTTGAAATATAGCAAATAAACCCAAAAGATGGCAGAACACATATATGAGCATTGAATAATCAAAGAAATAGCGTGATGAAAAAAGGTGCTCAAATGCGAGAAGTGAAGCATGATTGGTAAAATATCATTGAGGGTTCATCTCTAGAAAGAGGCAAGAATGAAATGGAGAAAGAAAAATGCATGATGGGAATGATGCATAAAAATGAAAAGAAAAATTTTTGATGCATGAAAAACGTGAAAAATGGAAGAAAATAAAGGAAACATGCATGAAATGCAACTCCCCCAAGCTAAATCTTGCATTGCCCTCAATGCAACAAGATCACTCATGAGAGGGCAAATATAAAATGGGAGGACAAATGCATCAAAAATAACAAAAATGACTATGGGTGATACTCTCCCCAAGCTAATATAAGCGATGCCCAAAAGGTATGAAAATCCGATACGGGACATAAAAGATAAAGGGGAGAGTGAACAATAGGCAAAACAGACATCACCACCCTTTGGAGGTGGTAGGGGTCTTATGGAGAAAAATGATAACGGGGCCAAGGAAAGTGCCAAAAGACCAAGGATACTGTGATGGGGGTGAAATGATAGAAGGGCACGACATGATGGGTTATTATGATGCAAAAGCAAACCCTAGATACGCTCCCCTCGCTAATGAGAGGAGACGAGATTATTCTAATCTAAACTAGAAAGCGGTAAATTTCTACACTACTAGATTAGGATACACCTGAGCATTAGCGGATCCAAAATCTGGAGTGGGACAGGTAGCTGCTCTAACTGCTCCTGCTGTGGCTCCGCCAGAAGCGCTGTGCCATGTGTGCCAATGGACCTAAGCAATGCACCTCCTAGCATCTCTCGTAGGTGTCCACCTATAACCTGCAAAGGACGAGGTGCATTAGTCCATGGAAAGAAATTATTTCCCAAAATAAATGTATCCCAGAGATAATCGTCAACATAAGATGGAAAAATAATGTCACGCCCCGTTCCCCAGAATACCCGGCATTTAAATTTTTTTCCAAGTATCCTGAAGAGTGAGGGCGATGAGAGAGGAAAGAGAGAGAGAGAAAGAAGTAATTGAATAAGCAGGCCAATGTGCACATGCTGGGATATTACAAGTGCAGCTTCATTAAAATATCAACAATTCATAAATAGCATGGAACAACAACAACAAATTTATACAACAACTTTTGTTTACATGCATAGTCCAAGTGAACCACTACACACACACACCACCACTCTCCACTTCTCAAGACAACCATGTCACCTTATATAGCTACAGCTCACACCAAACTCTACCCCTGAAACCCAACTCCAAGTCACCACCAACCACGCTGTCCTTGCTACCTGAAAAATAGGGAGGAGCACGTCAATGCGTGTCCCAGTAGGAACCAACTTGGATTTGGAACACCATTCTAAGGTTATTAATCCACAAGACAAGGCAAGGAAACTAAGGCATGCAACTAAGTGATGTAATGAAAAATTAAATAGTTAAAAACAAGAGAATCATACCTGCGGTCCAATGTCGAGTTACTGCAAGAGAAGGGTTAGCACGAATAATAATAATAATAATAATAACACAAAAGTTCAAGCTACTAATATCTAATAAGATAAGTGCAAGTGCCTGAAGCATGACACAGAGTCCCAAAGAAACAGGCAAGGAAAGAGGAATTGCTGCCATCAGAAGGAGTAATATGCCAAATTCTTATTTATTATTTTAAAATTGAATTAATTAAAAGGAAACATCAACCGGAAATAATTAACTACTAATGATTCTCATGTTTGCATCATTTTGGCTCATAGCCCCGTTAGGTCATTATCTTGTATCAAAGAACAATGATTTATACAAACAAGGCTTGTCACAACAATACACGAACCACACACACAAATACACATACAAGGCAAAAACATATGAATATACATACAATGCACAACACCACACATACATTGCAAATATGCAACACTTCACACACATTAGATATAATGATACACAATGATGCATATGATGCAACATGAGATGCAATGCGATGCAATGAAATGCAATGAGATCCCATGAATGTGCTGACGTGCAAGTGCATCGTGATCTACTCTGTTCTCATATGGCAACTATCGATGGAGTCAAGAGGTGCCTACACGGTTACAGCCCACAGCGAATCCCCCGCCTCCTACTGTGGCTCTCGCTCCATGTAGTGCCATCCTGTGTCCTAAAACATTACCCATTCACATCATTTCTCATATTACAAATATATACATGCCCATTCCGCATGTTTCTCAACTTTTGTTTCATTGAGGCATTTCATCGAACACATGACGGGCGTCATTCATATCAAGAAAACACAATATAATTTACATATGCCAAGTGCATGAACATTCATTCCATCACACAACCATAATAAGCAAGAATAATGATGGCCAATTAACCATAATTAATGAATAAGAACAACACTTAATTAATTCAGCTTGCTGAAATTGCAGGAAGTGACAATACATGGGTATATAACATCAGTTTACATTGAGAATTTGGCAAATTGTCCAAAATGAAAATTATAGATATACTAGTCCTGGATTCACAGATTAAAGTTCAGACAAAAATATTACGTATATGATTTATAGAGAATTATTTGGTGAAGTGTGTCAAATCTGTTTTTCAGACAAATTTTAGGGTCTGTATTGTAATCCAATTTTGGGCATGTTGGAGCCAGAAATTCGATATATAAGCACTCTAATGAAATTTTTACCAAAACTTGTTAACTTTTCAATAAGACCAAGAACACAAAATTTCATTATGTGTGCATGTGTCTAGGCCAATTTTACTAAACTGTGTCAACACTGAAAATCAAACAGACATGTTGTAAAGATGGATTTATTGCTCCCAAATTCTGAGTTGAACATATATCAAATAAATGATTTTGGGGTAGAACGTCAAGATCTACAAGATCATATTTTTTTCGAACCATAATTCGAGCTACAGTAACCACAATCAAAGTAAAATCGGACATCAAGATTTCTAAATTTCAAAAGGAGATGACTTTGCTAAGAATTTCAAAGGGAAATTGTGAAATTGAGCCATAGCATGTAAATATTGACTATCCTCATCACATATTGGATAAAACATGCTATAAAAACAAAATAGCAAAAATTAATTGAATGGAATTCCAACTCCAAGAGATTTCTACCTCAAATGTTTGATTTGCTCCCCTTTTCCTCTTCCTTTCTTCTCCATCTTCTTCCCACTTGAAACCACTTGTGCTCCATAATTTTTGGTGAGCTAAATTAGGGTTTTTCATTTGAAAAATAAGGGGGAAAGGAGGGAGAGAGTGGCCTGGCCCTATAGGGGAAAAAGAGGGGAAAAGAAAATGAAAGAAAGAAAAGAAAAGAGTAGAAAGGTTAAGAAGAGAGTAGAATTCCCTAAGGAAATATCTCCACCTAACCTTATCTTAAAGATAAGCATGCAACACGTTAAATGGCCAAAATACCCTCTTAAATTCCCACTAATTACAAGTATGCCATTACTTTATGCACACACAACTTTAGGATGTACGCACATCAGCTTTAGTCAAAAAGACCGTTTTGCCCCTCGCCTTTCTAAAAATTTACGGGGGTTGCCATTGACCCCTACCCCCTTTCACACTAGCATGGCTCTTCCTACACACATCCATGCACATCCATGCATGCATACATGCTTCACACACACGTCTAACACATTCCTGTTGTTTTACACACACGACGTCTTTTGCACTTCTCCCACCTTCACACTTCGCATTCTCTTCCCTTAGACACGTATTACGGTCTAATTCCCATTGCACTACGTCACATACATCGATATCCATGCTTATTTCTTGCCCATGTATGCATCGTAGGTAGAAATACCACGTGTGTTCAGTAGAATACACGTATAGTGCTAAATAGGGCATGACATCTTACCCACCTTAAAATAAAGTCCGCCCTCGGACTTTCTAGGGCGTGAACTCTGCCCAAGGTCCCCTCGGTATGATGGTCCCGCTACCCATGCAGTACGAGCAAAATTACATACTTACGCCACACGTATATACACTATATACTTCACTGTCATCCATACACATCCGCATTGCACACATGTCACAGATACATCCTATTATTCATCTAGTAGCACATCCATATCACTATGCGTATCACTACATACATATACATAAACATCCCTCACATAAACATCTAAGAACACATATGCCACAGATAGGTCTCTATATGTGTCCTTATACGCATCCAGGTCACTACTCATACATATGTGATATGACGTCACTTCATATCCATATCATGATTCGTAGGGCACTCACACATGGTACGCTTTCATATACACCACAAATAGATTCAGGTACATACACATATACATCTATATTCATGTACGAACACACAACAATACACATCAATTTACACACCGTACTTGGCAAACTGGGTCACCATCACGGTGTCACACCGTATATACATCGGACCCCTAAACACTTAATACTTAGTCTCATGGGCTCACTCACATTCATAGGCACATAAATACCTATATACACACAATATTTAGTCACATTCATACATACATTCACGTGCGCGTACTAACACATGCATGATCAAGTCAATAAGGTTCACAATCATAACTATAAATATATATACATATAACCTCACATCCATAGTAGTGCACCTACTACCTCACACAGATAAGTACATATACCACACACAATACCCACACGAGTGCACAACCATGATACTTTTCCCTTATATGTTCTGTATATGTAACTATTTTTACATATCATATGCACATACTGTCACAGTAGTCAAATAAGTATGAATTCCCATCCACACACCACACACGCGTATACATATAAATGTGCAATCAATCACACACAGCCCAATACATACATATCGAACAGTTTCATTCATTTACATCTGTCAAACATATATACGCCTATATTTCATACTCATCACATTCATACCCACTCTACATATTATATACATACACACATGCTCTGATACAGACATATACATATACACGCATACAAACAAGAATACATTTATTCAAGGCACACCGAGATACACCTGGATAGACAACCCTATAGGATAGATCAGCAAGTAAACAAACAAATATAAGTGTAAGTGTATATATATATATATTCATTCATCCAATATACACATCATTACATATACTCCTACTGCACACTACACATACATGAACACATTCATACACTCCATTGCGACATGTATAATAGAAATTCATACAACTATAATACATATTCACGTCTACGCAACAAGCAATACCCCACATAAACACTCCACATGCACATACTCATTATACACTCACAGATGTATAAGTATCAATACCATACATAGATTTCTGAATCTATATATAGCCAAATACACGTAAACTTATAAACACAAGAGTATTACTCTAATAGTGGGTATGGATACATACATGCATATATATACTTATTAGGATCCATTCAACCGTGCACATACATTCCCATGTATGGGCACACACACACACACACATACACACATACCATACATATTCTGCTATTACACACCTATACAGTCAAGCTACTCCATTATACTAGCAGGTAGTCGGTAGCTATCCATACCACTATATATATAACATCCTATGTATCAACACTTTTACTGGCATACCAGCACATACACAAATCAGTGTATTTCAATATTCATATACATTTAGTAGATAGTCACATCCCATGTGTATACACATCCATATACTGATACATGCATATCAGAATAAGGGTCATTCACATACATATATATATAACCACTCATAAGGCATACACCAATGCACATTCAATATCAACAACACATATACACCATCACACCATACTTCCTACAATACACCTACATACATATAAGTATCTCATACACCAATACACAATCCCCCCTTATGCCACCATATAAATAAGAATACATACACTACATATATATATATATATATCCAAATAGTCCAATAAATGCCATTTGACGTGGCACGCATACACACACATGTATATACTATAACTACACATAACCATGCAAACCCACAATCTGTCCATGTGTACTCGCACTCTTTGGTCTCAAATCCTTATATCCTTCACCTCCTACATGTGTTACACATCATACATGTATCCCTATCCCATAATAGACAAGGTACATGGCTAAGGGCCTAAACTTAAGGTGGACGGGTCTAAAGCACCCCTACCCTCCTTAGGATACATCTACTCCAAACACCCTGGAGCAGATACTACCCGTGAGTCTATTACTTATCTACATCGCTACATACACACCATATATAGCTATAGAATATCACCTATCTTCACGCAATAATACAACCCACAACCACATACTAAATTAAGACAATATACCAGTTCATATGAGCACATTGGCAACATATACACATACTCACAATTATTCAAATCTAACACATGAGGAATTCATACACTAGCAATTCAACACTAGCGATATATATACACCAATATCCCAACCTATATTTACACCACCTATCCATACAAGCACACATATGTTCACACGCATGCACTTTCCTACATATGTCCAAAGACAATATAGACATTCCACTACTTTATCCATACAAGGGTAGATGTACACACATTGGTGTACTCCCTACATGAAACACGACTATGATTTAGGACCGCATACATGCACTCACATCACATACGTACACACCCTTGCACACGTCTCTACAACATATAATATCTCCGCTAGCTGATATGTATCCACCAGTTCACATCAACTAATAAACATATACTTATCACCTATACTTCAGAGTCACACAAGTATACCACACACCTGCCTCGCATATCCGTATCATGTACTTCTATAGAGACGTAATATACGTACACTCAAGTATTTGCCCACCTACCATAAACGCCCACACCTATCCATATATGCAACCTCCATGCCATTTAAATACAAATATACATTTACTAAATACAAGTATACAAGCGACGTATATAGTTCAAATATCCAATACAACAACTGTATTTATATACATGAATTCTCATTATTATATGTATGCACTAATACCAACAAATATACATCTATAGTATACTACACCGTAGGAAGTTCATCCTCTGACTTCCCAAGCTAGGAGTTTAAGGGTGGATTACTCAAGACTCTAAGGTCACTACCCACCCTAGGGCTAATGTATCCCAATCACCTACTGAAGCATTACATGTACTATCCTTACGCACATTGCAGGTGGTGACCTGCATGTGCCGCCAAAAAACTGTCACACCCCGTTCCCCAGAATACCCGGCATTTAAATTTTTTTCCCAAGTATCTTGAAGAGTGAGGATGATGAGAGAGGAAAGAGAGAGAGAAAGAAGTAACTGAGTAAGCAGGCCACTGCGCACGTGCTGGGATAGTACAAGTGCAGCTTCATTAAAATATCAATAATTCATAAATAGCATGGAACAACAACAACAAATTTATACAACAACTTTCGTTTACACGCATAGTCCAAGTGCACCACTACACACACACCGCCACTCTCCACATCTCAAGACAACCATGTCACCTTATATAGCTATAGCTCACACCAAACTCTACTCCTGAAACCCAACTCCAGGTCACCACCAACCACGCTGTCCCTGCTACCAGAAAAATAGGGAGGAGCACGTCAATGCGTGCCCCAGTAGGAACCAACTTGAATTTGGAACACCATTCTAAGGTTATTAATCCACAAAACAAGTCATGAAAACTAAGGCATGCAACTAAGTGATGTAATGAAAATTAAATAGTTAAAACAAGGGAATCATATCTGCGGTCCAATGTCGAGTTACTGCAAGAAAAGGGTTAGCACGAATAATGATAATAATAATAACACAAGTGTTCAAGATACTAATATCTAATAAGATAAGTGCAAGTGCCTGAAGCATGGCACAAAGTCCCAAAGAAACATGAAAGGGAAGAGGAAATGCTGCCAGTAGAAGGAGTAATATGCCAAATTCTTATTTATTATTTTAAAAGTGAATTAATTAAAAGGAAACATCAACCGAAATAATTAACTACTAATGATTCTCATGTTTGCATCATTTTGGCTCATAGCCCCGTTAGGTCATTATCTTGTATTAAAGAACCATGATTTATACACACAAGGCTTGTCACAATAATACACAAACCACACACAGAAATACACATACAAGGCACAAACATATGTATATACATACAATGCACAACACACAACACTCATACATTGCAAATATGCAACACTTCACACACATTAGATATAATGATACATAATGATGCACATGATGCAACATGAGATGCAATGCGATGCAATGCGATGCAATGCAATCCAATGGGATTCCATGAATGTGCCGGCATGCAAGTGCATCGTGATCTACTCCGTTCTCAACTGTGGCAACTACCGATGGAGTCAAGAGGTGCCTACACGGTCACAGCCGACAACAAATCCCCCCGCCTCCTACTGTGGCTCTTGCTCCATGTAGTGCCATCCGTGTCCTAAAAAATTGCCCATTCACATCATCTTTCATATTACAAATATATACATGCACATTCCGCATGTTTCTCAACTTTTGTTTCATTGAGGCATTTCATCGAACACATGACGGGCGTCATTCATATCAAGGAAACACAGTATAATTTACATGTGCCAAGAGCATGAACATTCATTCCACCACACAACCATAATAAGCAAGAATAATGATGGCCAATGAACCACAATTAATGAATAAGAACAACACTTAATTAATTCAACTTGCTGAAATTGCAGGAAGTGACAATACATGAGTATATAACATCCGTTTACATTGAGAATTTGGCAAATTGTCCAAAATGAAAATTATAGATATACTAGTCCTGGATTCACAGATAAAATTTCAGACAAAAATATTACGTATATGATTTATAGCGAAGTATTTGGTGAAGTGTGTCAATCTGTTTTTCAGACAAATTTCTGTATTGTAATCCAATTTTGGGCATGTTGGAGCCAGAAATTCGACATATAAGCACCTGATAAATTTTTAGAAAAACTTTTTAACTTTCCAACAAGACTAAGAAAAAAATTTCATTGTGTGTGTAGGTGTCTAGGCCAATTTTACTAAACTGTGTCAACACTGAAAATCAAACAGGCATGTTGTAAAGATGGATTTATTGCTGCCAAATTCTGAGTTGAATATATATTAAAATTTATATGATTTTGGGGTAGAACTTCAAGATCTACAAGTTCATATTTTTTTGAACCCTAATTCGAGCTACAGTAACCAGAATCAAGGCAAAATCAGACATCCAGATTTCAGAATTTCAAAAGGAGATGACTTTGCTAAGAATTTCAAAGGGAAATTGTGAAATTGAGCCATATCATGTACACATTGACTATCCTCACCACATATTGGATACAACATGCTATAAAAACAAAATAGCAAAAATTAATTGAATGGAATTCCAACTCCAAGAGATTTCTACCTCAAATGTTTGATTTCCTCCTCTTTTCCTCTTCCTTTTTTCTCCATCTTCTTCTCACTTGAAACCACTTGTGCTCCTTAATTTTTGGTGAGCTAAATTAGGGGTTTTCATTTGGAAAATAAGGGGAAAAGGAGAGAGAGAGTGGCCGGACCTATAGGGGAAAAAGAGGGGAAAAGAAAATGAAAGAAAGAAAAGAAAAGAGTAGAAAGGTTAAGAAGAGAGTAGAATTCCCTAAGGAAATATCTCCACCTAACCTTATCTTAAAGATAAGCATGCAACACGTTAAATGGCCAAAATACCCTCTTAAATTCCCACTAATTACAAGTGTGCCATTACTTTATGCTCACACAACTTTAGGATGTACGCACAACAGCTTTAGTCAAAAAGACCGTTTTGCCCCTCGCCTTTCTAAAAATTTACGGGGGTTGCCATTGACCCTAACCCCTTTCACACTAGCATGGCTCTTCCTACACACATCCATGCACATCCATGCATGCATACATGCTTCACACACACACGTCTAACACATTCCTATTGTTTTACACACACGACGTCTTTTGCACTTCTCCTGCCTTCACACTTCGCATTCTCTTCCCTTAGCTACGTATTACGGCCTAATTCCCATTGCACTACGTCACATACATCGATATCCACGCTTATTTCATACCCACGTATGCATCGTAGGTAGAAATACCACGTGTGTTCAGTAGAATACACGTATAGTGCTAAATAAGGCTTGACAAATAATAAAGAGGTGACGAATACTCCCTGAGAATGGGTCGCTATCCTTTGTACTAGTGATGACCAAATCCTCACTCTCTAAGAGAAGTGGCTCTCCAGGTGGTAACACACCGCATCATACCTCAGGGGAAGTTGATCTTGTGTCCTGCGAGAGATACGGTGTGTCAAAAACATATAAGTCTAAAGAAATAGGACGTGAAAATCGAGACTTAAATGTGGAGTGAGAGTGAGTATGAAAATCTCCCTGAATAGGGGCAATATGCTCAAGTAGATGTTCAGCCGCAGAAGGAGTGGAGAGTGACGGTAGAGGTAGATGTGACTCGGGCTCCATGAAGTGGACCATCGTACTCAAGCCCTCATGCACATTCTCCTCGACGATATGCTCATGCTCCACCATCAGCCCGATGTCCTGAATGAAATCATCGTGGTTGACCACAGACCAAGAAAGAAACAACGACAGAGATGGCTGTGGAGGTGGATGTGGAGTGGACCACTAGTATGTGGTTGTGGTGTCTGCGTCCTCATGTACATCCTCCTCGTCGGTATGCATAAGCTCTGTAGTCTCCTCGGTGCTATCGTAGGACTCATGTGGTGTATCCAAATCAAGATGAGGAAGTATCTCCCACAGATCCTAGAGAAATCACTCCATCCTCCCGATCATCATAAAAAATGCATTGTCATCCAAGTGGTAGTGTTGAAAAAAATGGGACATCGGCATGAGGTGTGTCTATGGTGGCTGATGGGATGGTGGTCTCAACCATGAAAGTGGGTACATCCTCTCCTCCATCCTCTCTCCTCAGTGTAGGCTCGGTGATTGGTACCATAAAGTTTTGTAATATTTGACCTTGGTTAAATATGGCACTTTCAAGGAGAGACTCAAGGCTTGATTTTTCTTGTGTTGGTAGAGGGATATAAGGTGGAGGAAATGGATGGGAGGTGTTTGGGCTAAGGTTGTGGGAAAATGTTTGGCCTTGGTTTAGAATGAGGCTCTCAGGCGTAAATGGGCAATCATTATGCACGTGCCCTGCCATCCCATAAATCTCACAAACCACAAATGAATAAGGATCATAGCCTCCCATCTGAGCATCGAAATTTGGTCTCCACATGGTAATAGCAAAGATACCTGGACAACAAAAATAAGAAAACTAGAGAGGAGCGTCAATAGTACAAGAGAATAACAAAAAGATAATATAATGGTGGGGGAAAAATTTCTCGGTTATTGTATTTGTTTTTTTAAGTTTTTATGTGTAGTCTAACGAATCCAAGCCAAGTTAATATCAAACCGAACGCCTCCCCAGCAATGGCGCCATAAAGCTTGCCTTCCCCTAGATTTAGCACTATATGCAGTAGGATCGGGGATACCAGATTTAAATATTTGTAACCGCAAGCGCACGGTGTTGTAGTGTGGCTTGGGGGTCGAACTCAGGGAGGCGTGTGTTGTGCTTGTTATCAAGGAGGAACCGGATCACCCGGTGGGTGGGCTAGCCCGATCAATCGGTTGGTTGTCACGAAATAGAAATATGAAGGATGTAAGATGTATAAAAGGGAACCTAGGACTTAGGTTTCCATCCTATCATGTGCCCTCTCTATTACGACCGCCGGATAGGATTACGATTGGATTTTAGGGTTTAGTGGTGAGACGTTGCCTCTAAGAGTGATCCCTCGCGTCCCATGGGCCCGATATTCCGGCCGATGCCCAGGATGATACGCTAGGTCTACCCGGGTTCGGACGGTGGGTATTCCCATGTCCATTAACACCGATCGACTTCAGGAGCACTAAGCTCGCAATGATTACTCCCAACATTTCATCCTGCCGTTCCCACGTGCTCGGATTCAATGTCTACGCTACCGGTGTGAGCTGTGGTTAGGGGATCAAACGCCATTTTTATTTCCCCTTGGCCCGACGGTCAGAGGCGGTCTTTCTCCCGCCAATGACAATAAAACACCCCACGTAACCATCGAAAGTCCTAAATCCTATCGAAACCCTAATCCTATGGTCGTTCTAGAGAAAACCCACGAAGGGGCTTCCACCAAAATCCCAGATTTAGGAACTACTCACGATTCATAGCAAAAATATCAACACAACAAAATTTAGCCATCAGAATCAAAATCAGGCAACAGAAATACGGAGCAAATAGTATTAAGAACGAAATATCAAAGTTACAGAACAATCAATCAAAAAACTTACAAGACAAAATAAATTCCGAGCCGTCAAAAGTCCCAAAAAAGACAGAAAAATAAACTGGGATTTTGTTCAGGGAAAAGCCTAGGGCTATTTATAGAAAACACAGCCACCCGACTGGTTGAAGTATCAACCGATCGGGTGAGTCGATAGTCGCTTTGCCTTCAGATCTTGAGATACATCAACCGGTTGCTGAGCCAATCGGTTGATGTCACCGGGACGTGAGTTGGAAGATTTGGCTACAGATGAACCGATTGGGTGAAATGTCACCCGATCGGTTGGAATTCAGCTCCAAAAGACAGAGAGCTCTGTCAGATTCACCCGATCGCTGAACCGACGGGTGAGCTGCTCTTCACTTCTGCTCCTGTCCAGGTCGGATACGCATGCACCAACTAATCGGTTGGCTCTGTCCAACCAATCGGTTGAGGGCTGAAACATAGTATTTTTCGACGTTTGGCCCTCGGGATCGCTCGTGACACCTCCCATTGCTCCGAAGACTCGTGATATCTGCTTTATATGTCCCCAACGCTTGCAATCTCCTGCATTGGCACAAAAACACAAAAAAGTGAAAGAAAACTAAAAATCACGAGAGAATGTATACGAAACACCGGAAAACAACGGAAAATCACGAAGAAGACGTGCGTAAATATATAAAATATAAACGCACGTCAATTTATAGGGCACGGGTCCAAGAGTTGTAACCCAATTCAAACTCCGTTGATCTCCAATTCAAATTGATTTAATTTGAGTCTCATATATCTACTTGAACTATTGAAATTGATTTGATTTTTCAAATCAAATCTCCTTATCTCACCTTGCAGTTTAATGCTCCTTCCGTTCTCATCTTATATGTAGATCCCACTTCAAACAAAACTCCTTTAAATTGATTTGAATTGATTTGTTCTCATCCTATCTCCTTGGTGCAATGGACTTGATCAATTATAGGATAAGTAGGACTCCTCAAATTTGACTTGAATCTTCAATCAAATCTTTTCTTATATCCTTATCCGTCGATGGAATTTGTAGAATATCGTTGACCAAGTCAAATCCAATAAATCACAAGTTTTCCATCTCTCCTTTTCTTGCACATAATTTCAACATTGCCATTGTAAATAATTTGCAAGATTGACATTGATCAATATTCACAAGTTTGCTACATGTGCTCCATGTTTATTTGGCCCCGAAAACACTTAACAAACACATTAAAAATATTCATGAAGGTTTGTTATTATCAAACAATAAATTAAAGATCGTTGTATCCTACTACGTTGTATACAACATAAGCCCCCTGCATCAATGCTTGTTAGAGATAAGTACATATAAAACATGTATCATTTATGTATCAAGGATGTGCCAAAGTGAGTGTACTTATATTTGAAGTCAACGTGTATATGTTGTGTCACTAACTTATCTCTCACTCTTTTGATATTATCAAAAAGCATTAATATGAGGGTGATCAATAAATAACTAAATGTGACACAAACATAAGTATATCATAAATATCGTAAAGAAAACACCTAAATTTATATCTCATTAATAATGCTAAGGTCTCTACGTAATTTAATAAGTGAATCTATCTTAAGAGCTTTAATGAGAATAAGACGTATGACACTTAATACCAGAATCAGTTAAGGCTTGTCTCATCCAAAGGACTTGTTTCCAAGCAAGTCCACCAGCCACGTATTTTGTCTCAGTAGTAGATCACGACATTGAAGTTTGCTTTTTACTAAATAAAGAAACAAGTGAATGTCCAAGTAAATGAAAATTTCCACTTGTGCTTTTTCTTATGATTTTGTAACTAGCATAGTAAGAATTAGTATACAAAATACGATCAAATGTGATATATTTTGGATAAAATAAATAAAAATTTGACGTGGTTTTAAGACACTAAATATGTGTTTTTACTGCTCTAAGATATGATTCCTTAGGATCAGAAAGAAATCTAGCACAAACAGATAAAAATAAACATTATATCAAGCCTATTAGCATAAAGTAAAGATCTAATCATACCTCTATAAGTTCTTTAATCCATACTTTTACCTTTCTAATCCTTGTCCAAGGAGGTGGAGGTAGCCATAGGTGTGTCCTTTCTAGCTGCATGCTCCATTCCAAAACTTTAGATTAGTTCCTTTGCGTACTTAGTTTAGTGGATGAATATCCCCTCCTTTATCTGCCTGATTTGCATCCTATAAAGGATGTGAGCTCCCCCATAAGGCTTATCTCAAATTCATACCAGAACAACTTGGCAAATTCTTGACATAGATTTTCATTAGTAGATCCAAATATAATATCATCAATATAAATGTGAACAAGGATAATAGCACTATCAATTTTCTTAATGAACAATGTAGTATCTACTTTACCTATATACAGAGTCAATTACGAATTTTCTTAATCTCTCGTACCAAGCTCTAGGAGCTTGTTTCAAACCACGTAAAGCCTTTATCAATTTATAAAAAATGATAAGAATGTTTTTCATAAAAGAACCTAGGTGGTTGTTCCACATAAATTCATTCTTTCATGTATTCATCAAGAAAAACACTCTTAATATCCATTTGCTATAATTTAAAATTCGTAAATGAAGCAAAAGCTAATAACATCCTAATAGAATCTAGTCTAGCTACAGGGAAAAAAATTTCTTCGAAATCAATACCTTCTCATTATGAGTATCACTGAGCAACTAACTTTGCTTTGTTCATTATCACATGTCCATATTCATCAAGCTTGTTTCGGTACACCCATGTAGTTCCAATCACTGGATGGTCCTTTTGCCTTAGAACTAACACCTAAAGTAGGTTTCTTTCAAATTGTAAAGGCTCTTCTTGCATGGCTTCAATCCATGAGCTATTTGTAAAAGCTTCTTCTGCCTTTTTGGCTCAATATTACATACAAATTTAACTTGAAACATATGCTCAATTTGAGACCTAGTTGTAACACCTTCATCAATTCTACCAATTACTTGTTATAAGGGTGTTGTGTAGCCTCATTGAATGCTCTAGGTAATGATGTACTAGGTGCATGATCAACAGTGGGTGGTACTACAACATTATCATCATCAATAATAATATAATAAGAACCACTACCAAAGGAGCCATTAAAATAGACATGCTGAGTCTCTTCAATAGTATTAGTTCTTTTGTTATAAATTCTATATGTTTTACCATGAAAGGAGTACCCAATAAATATTCTAACATTTGCTTTTGAATTAAATTTATCTAAGTCATCATTGGTATTTAGAATATACATTTACAACCAAAGACACGAAAGTAAGATATAATAGAACCTTTTTGGTACAAGAGTTCATAAGGTGTTTTAGGAAAAGGTGTTCTAATAAGTACTATATTTTGAAAATAATAAGCCGTGGAAACTGTTTCTGCCCAAAAATATTTTGGAAGGTTGTTTTGGCACAACATTGCATGTGGACACTCTTAGAGTGTTCTATTTTTTCTCTCAGCTACTCCCTTTTTTGGAGCAGCTCTAGGAAAAGCAAAATTGTGTGATTCACAAAATTTTTCAAAACCTTCATTTTCAAATTCTCCACCATGGTCTGTTCAAATGGATATAATTTTTAGATCAAAATAATCTTTGAGTCTTTTTGAAAAATAGTTTAAACTCACTCAAGGCATCATTCTTATTGGCTAAATATAATACCCAAGCGTCTCTAGAGTAGTCATCAACAATTAAAAATGCATATCTACTATCGTTAAGAGAGAAACTCTTGAAGAATCAAATAGATCCATATGAAGGAGTTTTAATGGTCTACGAGAGTAAAGTGCTCCAATACTATTAAAAATACTTCTATGCAATTTGTCATGTTGACAAGACTCACAAATATTTTCTAATTTAAAATTCATTTTAGATAACCATGTACCAAATATTTCATAGATACCTTACTCATGTCCTTAATATTGACATGACCAAATCTTTTATGCCATGGAAGAGGGTCATTGCATGAGACTACTAAGCATACTTTTGAATCATTATCATGTGAAGAAAATGTATAAATATCATCTCTACGTTTACCTCTAATTAATACATTATGCCTATTATTATCATAACTAAACACGCATCACTAGTGAATAAAACTTTGTAACATTTATCACATAAATGGCTAATACTAATTAAGTTATGCTTCAAACAAAAAACTAAACTAACATCTTCAATAAGTAGGTTAAAATTGTCACCAACATAACCGAAGCCAATAATCTTTCCCTTTTTAATCATTCCAAAGGTCACGGTCCCTCTATTCTTCATTTGAATTAAATTCAATATTTTGGAATTCATTTTCATATGCTTGAGGCATCCACTATTCATGATCCCAGTTTCTTTTAGGGGCATCTAAAATAAGAAATCTTAAGCACTTTGGTGAAATTAGAGCAACGAGTTCTTCACAAGAGAAGAGACTTACTAAAATCACAAGGTAATCATATAGAATCTAAACTACTTTACTGTCTGAAAATTACACCGGTAGTCGACTCCTAGATCTGTAGTAGTCGACTACTACATCAGAAATATGACAGTATTAGAATGTATCAGTAGTCGACTCTTATATATTCAGTAGTCGACTCCTAGCAACAAAATGTGACAAATGCATTAATCAAGATGTCTAATCATTCTACTATGATCAATGATCACCAAATGTTGTTCTAAACTACATTTTACCATACTACACAAGGGTATCATTAATATAGGTATGGAAGCATATGGATACACCAATATCAAGGGTTCAAATAAAACTAGCCATTAGTAACCCAAATCCGATGTGTATTTGTTTTCCTATGCATATGAGAATAATCATGATGGACATGCATATTTATATCAATATTATAAATATATGTATTTTTATCATATAAGCTCAAATTCTTAGGCACCAAAATCATATCATCATGTTTTCTATCATATTTTCTAGCATGATGTACACCATGAGATCTCTCAAAGTGTTTGTGTGTAGCATTATGCGCATTATGCATGTTGAATACATCATTTCTAGCATATTTTCCATACATGAGTGCATGATTCTTTCTAACATTAGCATGCATATGATGAACATTTCCAATGTTATGAACATTATGTGAAGCGGTAACATGCTTGTGTAGGTGAGTGGCTCTTGCACTAGGATTTTTCTTAAACTAATCAATTCTTCATGCTTAAGATTACTCGTGCAAATATCAATAGCAAACATATCTATTATATCATTCAAGATAGAAACATTAATAGCAAGTTCACTTTTCAATCAATTATGATCGTGTAAAAGAGTATTATATTTGGCATTAATCATGTCATGATCAACAACCAAAGTACTATGTTATTCTTCTAATTTCTTATATTTTTTTTCTAATATTTAAGCTCTCTATATGCCTTTTCAGAAGCTTTTTCAAACTCTTCTCTACTAAGTTCATCATATGAGTTAAAATCTGTTACCTTATTATCTAGGTGTTCCATCATGCACACTTTATTGGTGTCCTCTTGGTTGGTTATCTCCGAGGAATGAGCCTCATAGGTGTTCTTTATATTTCTCGTTCAATTTTCTCCAAATTTGTTGTCAAATGATGGCTTCTTCTACATCACTGAGAATGTTGTCACTTAAACTAATATAAAATTAATGCATTACCTTGAGATTTATAGCGTATGCCTCCTTTTGATCGAAAGACCATGACACTTTAGGAGTAGTATGAACATCATATGGATCTTGAAGGAAAGACCAATATTCGAAATTTTGCACCTAGATAAATATTTCCATCCTTTTTTTCCAAAGCCGAAAGTTGGTTCCATGAAAGGAAAGAGGAGTATTCACACTTTGGCCATGTCTAAACATACTGACCATGCTTCGATACCACATGTTGGGATCTTGCATATGTCAAGTAACACTAGGGGGGTTGAATAGTGTTGTATAAAAATAATGTGTAATTAAAATTTAAACTCTTCTAAATTACTTATGTCTCCGATGAAAGTTACTCTAGTAGGTACTTAAACAACTAGTAGGTACTTAAACAACATGCCTCAACTTGAGGGCTTCTACAACCAACTCTCTCTACTAGAGGGTTATAATACACCTTGCCTTTAACAAGGATTCCAATACAACTCAACACAACCTCACAAAGTGAGGACCTCAATACTTGAGGCTTTTCAAATACACCCAAGTATATAACCATATGCCACCACACCCTTGACAAACCTCTTTTGAAAGATGAAGATTATAACTTCCTATAGCCACCAAAAATGAAGCTTTGAATGTGTGAAGTGTGTCTAAGAGTGTAAGGAAACGATGCTAGTAATCTAAACAATTTAGATATATTAGTGAAAGACACAAAATTAAAATTTTCTAACTAGCAATCGAAGATCTTCATCAATTCTAGCGATGAACAACATAAATAAAACCATAAAGATTATACCAACGTGCAAGTATACTTACCTCCTAAATCTCGTCAGTGAAGACCTAAAGTGCCACATTCTCCTCTCTAACTAGTGCCTTAGATGTTTCATGGGATGAGTAACATCTCAATGACCGATAAACCACCAAAGAACTCGAAACGTCCTCCATACCTTGCTAGAGCGATGAAGAATGAGAAGGAAAAAACTTTGATTTCGTGCGAGAGATTCTCCCTTTAAAGAGGTTTGAATATCTACTTACAATAATACTCTCCCTATAAAGATTATGGTTTCTTAATGCAAATTGTTGTGTGCCAAAAGGGCTGGTAAAGAAACCCTTTTATATTACTAGTTTCACCCCGTAATTGGACAGGGTTAGGAGTTTGAGTCAAACCAAACCTCATCCATAAACGTGCAAAAAATAATATGAATTTTATGAGTTCTAATCTTATTAAAACTCTATCATGAAACTAAGATAGGAGTTTGGGTTGGATTAGGATTAACTATCAGATCAGATTTCGCACAAAGTTTGAATTTCGAATCCTATTTCATTAGCATCAGTCGGCTAGGCAGCAGACTGGGGCAAGTTACGTAGTCTGGCAGGACTAGTCGACTAGTGCTAAACCATTATTCAACTAGTCAACTAGTCGCAAGACACTAGTCGACTAGTCACTGCTAAGTTGACTATTTCCTCTTCTTTCTTCCAGCTGATCACAACACTTGTGATCTTTCCCTTGTATATCACATATACTCAAATTTCTTCTGTTGCTTTTCATGAAGAGTCATCATCTATGTGAGACTCTAATAGCCCGATTCCTAATTCAGTAGTGACACGATCGCATAGTGTCACTAATCAGTAGTGGCCCTAACTTAGCGTACTGACACGCATTTCAGAACCATCATTATCTGGTTGGTGTGAGACTAGAATCTCTTTGGCATAATCTAGGTCTTACAGCCATAAATTTACAGTCTGGTTGTCATGCCCTGCTTCCCAAAACGGGTGCAAGGACGAGACGAAGGTCCGCATGGGCCGGAGCTATGAGGCTCGGGCCCAATAAGCGTCGATAGGGATACCAATTAATTACAGGTTCTTGCATATAAAAGTTAGATGAGAGTCCTCGAAAGGAAACTGCATTCATTATTAAAGAGATAATATCCAGAAATACATCAAGTCTAAAAAAAGCCCCAAGCATCGCTACAACTGCGGAAAAAGAAACTAATGGTGCGACGCACCCAACCTAGACAATAAGTAAAATGGTGATACGCTCCCAAACTAGAAAGCAGTAAACCTCCATAAGACAGCGACGGTTAGGAACCTCGAGGTTTGGTCCTCGTCTGGAATGTACTCCAGGATAACGTCCTCCGGCTCCAAGTCCTCAAGTAAGGCCGGCTCGTCTGTGTACTCTGTCTCAGCACTTGACGTACAACACCCAAGAGAAAAGGAGCTGTATGTCAGGTAAATTCTACAAGGGAAAGGTGAGAAGACTCTGCTGCAAGTGTAAAGGAAATTAAAGACGACATTTTAAGGTTGATTACATGAGAGATGCAACAGAATGGAATTTATACATATATGCAAGAAAAATAAAGACTGTGTAGAAAGTAAACATGGCAGGCAATAGCCGTAGCATGCGCTACCGGCTACAAGACATGACAAGACTAGACAAGACTGTGTGACACCAAGCGACTCGACACCAAGAGGGTTCACGCCTTCAGCTTAGAAAGTGGCCAAACTCTCTAACCTGGTGGCCGCTCAACCCAACCCCACCCCAAGTGCTCAAGACAAGACTGTACGAGGACCACTCACTCTGCTAGGTGAGTGTCTCTAATCCCTACAGGTTGCAGGGGCCACTCACTTTGCTAGGTGAGTGTCGATCTTCCCGTAGGGTGTTCTGTACCAAGGATCACCCACTCTGCTATGTAGGTGTCTCAATCCCCGTGGGTTTCCAAGGGTCACTCACTCCACTTGATGAGTGCCGGGCTTCCCGCATATGTATCTGTACAAGGGATCACTCTCTCTGTCTTGGAGAGTGCCATATTGCTCGCTGGCTGTGTAAAACATTTCGTGAATGATGTTACATGGCATGAAATTAGTATAGTATGTTCTTTTCATTCTTGGGGGTCCACACGCACACACACACAGATAGTTCCTAGCATGACAGTTATAGCAATTTATGTACCTAGACTTCGTCGTCAAGTCTAGGCTGTCATGAGTACCAGACGCTATCATTTCATGTTTGGTTCTCTTATTCAACGATTTTCAATTTCAAAGAGGAAGTGGTCTAAACGTGGTCGTAACTATGCAAGTGGGTACACTTGCCTGCAGTGGCAAGAAGAACATCCGTCAGAAGCGTCTCATCACTGGCAGCGTGTCGGTCAAAGTCCGCTGTCACAAGTCAACGGGCGGTGTCAGGACCAGTTTAGCAAATTCTATTAAGTTTTCTCTAAGTTGATCGTGGCTATCCTATCAGTTTCAAGTCACGTTTGAATGTTAAGCCTATTCGACGATTTTACCCTATATGCACAGTTAAAAAGTCCGATCGTCGATCTACGTTTTCACAATGTTTTAAAGAAGCGTAAAATAAATTTAGTGTATTGATGTGTCCATATTTTACATCTTTTTATAGCATCATGCCATTGCATTTCACGCCATTTTCGCATTCAAATCCCGTATTTTCCTACGATATTGTAATTCTAACGTTATATTCGAGTTTCGTAGTGTCTTATGGATTTTCAGGGATTTTGGAGCGATTTGAGACCCACTTTGGATATGGACACATCTGACGCGCCTGTGAGCCCGTTGGCAAAGCTCTACAGGAGTTTGTCGAGTTTTGGGAGCCATGGGAGGAGTGGAGGAGACAGCAAGAAGAGAAGAGAAGATGCAGGAGCTTCAGAAATAATCTTCCCAGGCGACTCGACCGAGCAGAGCAGCTGCTCGGTCGAGCAGAGTCAAGATGAAGGAGAAGAACGGATACACAGGTTGATTGGACCGAGCACCCGTGGTGCTCGGTCGAGCAGTGCCAAACTTTTGAAGCTCGTAAAATCCTGCACGGCCCGAGCAGAGCTTTTGGCGACCGAGTCAGCTGGCTGCTCGACCGAGCAGAGCTGACTCGGGCCGAGTAGGCAGAGCGACATATTTTGGAGGAGCGCGACTTACTGTCATGCTCGACCGAGCAAGACGGCTGCTCGATCAAGCAGCCGACCAAGCAACATACTGCTCGACCGAGTCACTGACTTGGTTGACGATGCTGAAGGCCATTTTTGGAAATTTTTCGGGCCATCTGTTGTGCGCTTGGGGGAGTGAAGAGGGGATCTGCTGTTGCGTTTCAAGGGAGTCGATTCTTTTGTTAGTTTTTAAATTATTTTTGGAGAGGAGAGGAGATTAGAAAACTGGTTAGATCTAGATTTAATTCTGGAAGATTATTAGATAATTTTTGGATTTCATTTGCTATTATCACGTTCGGGAATCTTGAGTTTTCTTTGGATCTGTTGCTCATTGTTTTTCTTCGTCTTTGGCATGTAAGCTTCTAAATCTTTATTTGATTAATTTCTTACAAAGTTTTCTCTTGAAAAAAGCACATTTGTATTCGTTAAAATCGCTATGAGGGAGTAGTCTTTTCTAGGGCTGATGGGTTAGCCCTAAGACCCTAGGGAGGAGATGTTGATCTGGATCTCTAGGTTGAATTGGCAATAAAATGGGAGTATTTCGTTCGATCCTACCGAATCCCTAGGATAACCCGTACTGAGATCATGCCCACGGTTCACGGAATTGATGTGCTTAAGGGGTATCCTTAGGATTCGAATAGGGAAATTGGTGGATCCAACCAAGGCTTGTGACCAAGTCCGGCTCGTACCTTGAGAGGATCCACCGATGAACTATATCGCTATGTTGACAGCTACCGCCATTGCATCAACGAGAGCCACCGAAATACCTCGAAATTCTAACCCACGAGAGTGGTACGAATTGAGAGATTAATTCCCTAACCCTAATGCAATGTATGGATCCTATTCCAACATCGATCCCCGACGGTCCTAACGGTGATACCTAATACCCTAGTTCATTTATTATTGAATCAACAACAATACCACAACCAATTTTCTCAACCCGACGGTTATCTCACTTCGAGATATAGAAATAATCTGAGAATTCAAATACACTGTCACCGTCCCTGTGGGATCCGATATCCTTTATACTATAAGTTGACACCGTCCGCTTGTAGATAGAACCCGGGATAGTCACCTAGGGGACATACTACGCCTGGCGACCATGACACCGCCAGGTGGAATCTTGGTGTAGGTTCCGGGTGCATCAAGTTTTTGGCGCAGTTGCCGGGGACGACAATAGTGTACCTCAGTTTATTTTTATTTCAAAAAGTTTGCTAGCAAATCTTTCCATTCCTATCTTTCCACCCTTTTATTCTTTTAAATTATTATCGTGCTACTAATGGTATTTGTCTGAGTTGTTTTGATGCATGAACACTCGCTTCGGGGTACTAAGTCAAGAATTATTGTACGACCCCGAGATCGAGAAAACGGCAAGGGCTCTGAGGGCCTCAAGAAGAAATCAATCTCCCTCTGCTCAGATAGCAGACAATACTACTCCTCCTTCTCGCACCGGGTCCATCAGGGACCATATGAAGCTTACGTTTGGGAATAACTCTTCTATCCTTAGACCGCAACTGGCGGCGACAAGCTTCGAGCTGAAGACGGGGCTCATAAATTTAATGCAGCAGGATCCCTTCCATGGGCATCCTCACGAGAACCCCAATCACCACATCGACAGTTTCCTGGTAAAGTGTGACTCTTTCAAGGCTAAGGATGTGAGTGATGATGCTATCAAGCTGCGGGTTTTTCCATTCACCCGGAGGGATAAAGCATCGTATGGCTACGGGCCCACCTGCCCAACCATTTTACCACATGGGAGAAGCTGGCACTCGCCTTTGTGGATAAATTCTATCCACCATCGAAGACGGTTCAGATCTAGGGGGCAATCTCGAATTTCAAACCGCTCCATCAAGAATCTCTTTATGAGGCATGGGAGAGGTTCAAGGACCTCCAACATCAATGCCCTCATCACGGGATCAAGCCCTGGGACTTGGTGCAGAGTTTTTATAATAGGATGCAAGATAATAAAAATGCAATAATTAAATGAACAAGATAATAATAATCAAGCACGGCGTAGCAGAAAGCTACAATTCACTATTTCACGATTCACGAATCACTGATTTATCACTTTGTGCACAGAGTTTCCGTCTTTTGGCTGAAGTGGCTGTACGGGCTCACTTCTACGCTCAAGCGATCGTTTAACCCTACCCCTCCACGTGTATATGGACTGGCGCCCATCTTCTGGATCACGAGCCAGGAAGTGTTATTGGCATAGGGTTGTGCCCGCAAAGCAGGTGCCTAGCCTCAATAGCAATAACATTTGTAGCGTGTGCTACTCAATCACGATGAACATTAAATGCATGCAATGACATGGCAATGAGCAGATAAATTGTGTACCGTTAATTGAAATTAAACATGGCATGACAGCATGAATGAAAGCAGGTAAAGTGTCGGATCTAGTTTCGTTGTCAAACTAGATCAAATAGGGCGTCTAGGCGGCTATCATTTCACCGCCTAGTCTCTTTTACACAATTTTACAAATTGGCCTAGAACATGGCCTAAATAATTACTGGCAAGTATCACTTGCCTGTTTCCGATGGTATCGGTCGCGTGGGTTCGAGCGTTGCGTTACGGTGAGTCCGGTTCGCTGTTTTGGTTAAACAATTTACTGGATTAGATTTCTGCGAAAAAAACGTGCAATATTAAAATAACACCCGAAATGGGTTCGCCTAATTTTATTGGGGTTCACTGGCTAGGGCGGTGTTTATAAAATGTTACACTAACATGATACGCTTTATTTTATTCGGATTTTTAATATCCCAACATTACATCAGTAGATAATCATGCTGAAATTAAATTATACTTAACAAATTAACAGCTAATATTAACCAAATCCTAGTTAATAACAATATAAGGTTAAGTTTGCATTTAATAGCCCACCTACTCATATCTACCATTTTTTAATCTAATTTTTCTTCATTTCTTTAACCTGTTCTCTTTCTTTACGTTGACCCTTCACTTCTATTTCTCTCATTGCCATCTCTATGCTGTCTCTGTCTCCTCTTCTATCTCTCTTTTTTTTCATTTATTCTTGATTGCAGCAGGTGAAACACAAGGGAAGAGGGGGAAAACTCACGCACGCGGGGGAGGGGAGGTCGGATCTCCGGCGCAGGCGGCGGCGGTGGGTCCGGCGGCTTCGGCGACGCAGGCGGCGGCGGCTCCGTGGGCGGCGCTCCGGCGACAGCGAGCGGGAGGAGGGCGGCTGCGGGCGGCGCTCCGGCGGCTTCCAGCGCACGGCGGCGCGCGCTGAGCTCCGGCGGCGGCTAGGGGTGTTCGGCGGGTGCTTCTCACGGCGATGGCTCGCGTAAGGGCAGGGGTTCGGGCTTTGGGAAGGGGAGGAAGAGAGAAAAGAGGTTGTAGGGTTTGTTGATTCAGATCTGGTTTCAGATCTTGCTTCCCAATTTCAGATTTTGGTGTTGTGATTTGGGTTTAAAAAGGCTGAATTTGATTTGGGTTGAAGGGGAATGATGAATCTGAATTTGTGGGTTGAATGTGGAGTATTTCTGATTTGATTTTTTTTGTGTGTTTGATTTTTGATTTTGGACTTTTGATTTGGATCTGAGATTGATTTGGGTTTCTGGTTTGATTTGCTTGAGGGATGAGAAATGGGGTTTGATGAAATCGTTTGGGGATCGTGAACTGAAATTTGTGGGTTTGGTTGATTCTGGTTTGAGAATTTGATGGAGGATTTGGGCTGATTTGAGTTTGGTTTGCAGGTTATGTTTTGCCGAGGAAGAAGATGTCTTGTTCTTAAGAAGATGAGCAGGGAGACACCCCTCTCATTTTGTCAAAGCAGTATTAATTTGATTGGGACGGGGTTTAATGCAATCTTCAGACTTTGTAGAGACGTATTGTTTTGCTCAAACGAAAATGAAGAGAAAGCCAACTTTGATTTCAGAAATGTATCTGGTTGTTTAAAACATGTGTTTTGTCGTGTAGTTAAGGGTTAATGCATGTACATAATTAAGTAAGTTTAATTAGTCATCATTAAAAAAATGAAAAGTAATTAGCGAAATTAATTAAAGTAATTACGATTTTGTAATTAGTAAAATGTAATTAGCAGAATAATTAAGTTAAATTATTTTAGTTAAAACTTGATGGTAAATATTGACGACACGGTAAAATGAAAACATTGACGCACTCGCGTCGACACGTACAGACGAAAGGTTAACTGGATAACAGACGTAAAATACGGGCACGCACAATCGAAAACTTGCCTAAAAATACTGGCCGTTACAGTCGTATTTGAGATTCTTCAAGTCCTTGTTGACTTGAATTTAGATCAATTCTAATACCACTCCCACTTGGAATGTCGTTAGAATTGCTCTCACTTGGATCATTATTCCCGTATGGAATAGGATCAGCATCATTCGTATCATCCATTGGTGGTGAAGGTAGAAAAGTATTTTCCTCTTCACCAAGAATCCTCCCACTCGAATGAGGTAATCCTTCTTGATCATTAATCTCAAATAAAGATAAGTCCTGACTTATCTCGCCCTGTCTTGGAAACTCGTTTTCCAAGAAAGTGACATCCCTCGACTCAAATTCAATTAGACCTCCATTCTCTTCCTGACAAATGAAAACATAACCTTTGGAGTTTTCTGCGTATCGTATAAAGATACATTTCCTTTCCCGTGGCCCAAGTTTGCCATACTTATGGGAGGAAATATGTGCGTAGGATGCACATCCCCAAGGTTTTAAAATGTTTAAGTCAGGAGACCTTTGGTTCCACAACTCATAAGGAGTGGAGCTAACTGATTTCGAGGGTACGCGGTTTAAAATGAAAGCGGCCGTCAATAATGCATCACCCCAAAAGGTGATTGGCAAGTTAGCTTGCACCATCATTGAACAGACCATTTCCATTAAAGTCATATTTCTCCTTTCTGCAACACCATTTTGTTGCGGAGTATAAGGCATAGTTACCTGATGAACTATGCCTTTTTCATCACAAAGTTCCTTAAAACTTGCCGATTGATATTCACCGCCTCTATCGGTTCGTAAGACCTTAATCTTGCGATCTAATTGATTTTCCATCAAACTCATATAGTTTTTAAAGCAGGTTAATGCTTCACTTTTGTGGGATATCAAATAGATATGACCGAATTGGGTGAAGTCATCAATAACAGTGATGAAATAAGACTTCCCGCGTCTTGTCTTGACATTCATCGGACCACATATGTCCGAATGGATGAGCTGTAATGGAACCTCGGCCCTTGTGCCGGTTCCAAATGGCTTGCGACAAGATTTCCCTACAAGGCATTGTTCGCAAGTCGACATTTTGACCTTTGAAACATTGGATAGAAGGCCACGTTTCGCAAGTCTATCCATTCGTGTTGGTCCAATGTGACCAAGCCTTGCATGCCAATAAATTACATCTGATTCATAATTTGATGAATTTGCAACAAGGAAATTTTCATTATTAAATGAGGAATCATATATTGTATTTAATACAATAAATCCTTTAAATACATACCCAGAACCAATTAGAGTATTATTACAAGACAAGTCCACTTTACAATTATGAAAGAACCAGCTATAACCAAGACCCATTAACACGACCACAGATATAATATTCCTTCGAATATCTGGAGCGAAGAGGACATCATGTAGTAAGATAGTGCGGCCGTTTTCCAAGACTAGCTTGCAAGTCCCAACGCCTTTCACTTCAACACGTGTGTTGTTTCTTACATAGATCCACTTCGTTCCTTGGGGGTATCCGGTGATACTCCACGAAGGACCGTCTGTCCCTTGCTATATGGTCGGTGGCACCTGAATCAATTATCCAAAATGGATTAGATTCTACAAGAAATATTGAACTAGAAACACATATGTAACTAGCATTACAAGTTACCTTGTCACCTCCATCCGTACAAGAACGTGCATAGTGACCTAACTTGTTGCACTTGAAGCACTTGATCCTCTTCAAGTCTTTCTTCTTGTGCCATTTCTTGTTCACACCCTTATGTTTGGGTTTCTTGGTAGACTCTGGTGGCTTATTACGTTCATTAGTAAACTTCGAACGATCTTTCCGTTTCTTTCCCCCGTGTGAGGAACTAGCAACCATGTGCACTTCTGCACTTAGCTTGGCGGTCGCAAGCCGCTCTTCCTCTAACTCGAGGTGCTTAGAAACATTGCTGAAGTTCTTGATGCTCTCATTATGAGTGAGATGCATCTTCATTTGGTCCCACCCATTTGGTAGGGAACGTATGACTGCTTGGATTTGTTGCTCGTCAGTGAGCACATGACCTGCATCCTTTAACTCTGAGATGAGATTCACCATATGTCGCAGATGTTTCCCCATGGAATGATCTGGACGTTTCTTGTATGAATCAAATCTTATAGTTAAAGAACGAAGTTTGGACACCGAGGTGCCACCAAACTTCTCCTCTAGCTTGGACCATATGTCCATGGCTAGGTCATGCTCTCGGAAGATTCGCATTATGTCGTCTGCCATACTTGACAGCAACATAATGCGAGCAATCTTATTCTTCGGAGACCAAGCATCAAAAGCTTCCTTGTCTCTTCTGTGTTGGGCCGTAGTGCCCAACTCAGGTTCAATCATTTTGTTCTTCAGAGTTTCGAGCACGTCTTGCTCCTCTAGAACGTATTGTATCTTGATGGACCATAGTTTGTAATTATCGCCGTTGAGTTTTTCACCTTTGTTTAACTCAGCGACGATGTTCTTTGAAGCAGAAGACATTTTAACTTTAAAATGCTGCAAAAGACACAAAACCGAAGGTTCGATCAAAAATCATTGCATAAAATTCTTATACATAGATATCACTCCCACTTGGAATATCCCACTTGGAATGATATTTTTACATTTTTGATAAGTTACTTTCGAAAAATATTGAAGATGTTGCTCTAGAATCGGAAAGGTCTCTCGATTCCAATCACCATCTAGAACAACTTTCAATATTTTCCCCTCACTTATCAAACGATAGTACTTTGCAGCGGAAAAGCGTTTTTGAAAAACGTATTTTGAAAACATATTTTTCAAACGTATTTTGCAAACGTATTTTGCAGGGCCTACACCCCATTACAGGGTGACATAGCCGAAATATTTCGACAATTCCCCGGCCATTGCCGGGGTCGTGTCGTGGCCGTGCCAAGGCCGAATTCTTCTTCGAAGAGAAAATTGCCATTGCAATTTTGGCCAAGGCCGAACATCGCCTGAGGGGAGTTTTTTTGCAAGTCACTGTCGCCGGCTCCCGTATGGATCCAGGAGCTTCCCCCCTATATGAGAATTTTGCCGCAGACAACTGCCGCCAGTCCCGTATGGGTCGGCCATGCAGGTGGCCGAGGCCGAAACCGACAGTACCTTAGGGCTCCTTGGCGTGGCCATCTCCCCTCGGCCTGACCGAGGCCGGCCAGGGCCTTTGCCCTTACCGAGGCTGGCCAGGGGTTCCTGGCCTTGCCGAGGCCGCCCAAGGCCGGCCAGGGGTTCCTGGCTGGTCGGCCAGGGGCCCTGGCCGGCCAGGGGCCCTGGCCCCCCCCGGCTAGGGCCTCTGCCCTGGCCGGCCAGGGGGGCCTGGCCCCCGCGGCCAGGGCCCCTGCCCTGGCCGAGGCCGGACAGGGCCGGCCAGGCCCTGTCCTGAGGCCAAGGTGCCGGCCTGGCCTCGGCCAGGCCGGTCATGGCCTTTGTGCATGGCCAGCCATGGCCCCTTGGCCATGGCTGGCCTCTCCTTCCTTTGGGGTCCGGTATGCACACCCCCCTCCTGGAGCGGTTTTCATGGTTGTCATTGGCCGTAGCCAACCCCCTCCGCATGGGGAGGGGGGTGCATCGCCTCCATGGCCCATATGGCCATGGCGATCATGCAACAAAGAGGTCATCTTCTCCGTTGAGAATTTTTGTAACCACCATTGTCTTCTCTGATGAAACACCCGTTCGTCGAGAAAGTAGTTATTCTTTAATGGCCGTGTGCCAAAATGAAAAAATAACACACTTTCAAGGCCGCAAACTTCACGCTCCACATGAAGAGAGTTCACATTCCCTATTGAATGGAGACTCAGCATCCATGAAGAGTACGAGTTTGGCGAGATGAATGGTCAGTTCTTTCCATCACGGAGAGTTCCTGCCATATCCGTAATGACAGAAGACCCTAACGTGAAAAGAACAACTGCTGCGATTCTCTCCATCACGATGCGATCCTACCATATCCATAATGGTAGGAAACTCATTCGTGAAAAAGACAACGCCTCATCCATCGGTTAGACCTGGGTGACAGTTAGACCGGGGGGAATCCGTATGGCTCTGATACCAATGAAGGATCCTGTCAAAACGTGGACGTTAGGATCGAATAATAAAGGAGAGACTTACGCTTGTGTACGCGACACCGTAATCTCTGAACTTCGCCCTCGGATTCGCTACAACGGCAGTACTTTGTCACGGAGGATTGAAGCAGCGTTTCACCGTCTAAATCTCTATTTAGAAGAGGATTTTAATGGAAGGGAGAAGAAGAACACAAGTTGCCTTATGCAAACTTATGGCATGATAAGATTAGTGTAAATGCCTTACCCTTGGGTCCTATTTATAGGCTTTAGGGGTAGTTATTGTAGGAAATAACTAAATATATGCTTATTAGCCTATATTAGCACATTTACTTATCCTCTTCTTCATTCACTTATCAAGTGCCTTTATGCACTTATAAAGTGACTTTTTCCACTTATCGAGTGGTCCTTTTCACACGAGAAAAGGTTCCCTTCGCGCACGCTTTCGTGCACGTGGCATCTGAGGTCTATAGGCCCTCATACATCCCCACATGGGTGTATATATGTCATCCATATCCAACAGGCCCGAGCGTCATCTGCTCGACCCGAGCAGAAAGCAACTCGATGGAGCAGCAGCTTGCTCTGTCAAGTAGCACATGCTCATGGAAATTTCGAGAAAATGACGTTCTGTCTACACGGCCCGAGCGGTCTTTGTACGATCCGAGCTGTCACCCGCTCGACCGAGCAATGTTCTGCTCGGTCGAGTAGTACAGGTCCAAAAATGGAGCTCGAAAACGTCGCTCTGTCTACACGGCCCGAGCAGAATCAGCTCGGTCCGAGCAGCTGCCCGCTCGACCGAGGAACCTTCTGCTCGACTGAGCAGGCTGAAGGAAGTATTTGAATTTATCTCTATTTATCTAAATAGCCAGCTCGACCGAGCAATCATATTGCCCGGGACGAGTTGGCTGTTGTTGATTACAGGTCTCATTTTTAACCGGGTTCGAGCTGCTTACTTATCCTAAACCCATCCTTTCACCCTTACCCTAAGCTATCCTACCCTAATCATCTCCCGAGCTACCCCTTCTACTCGACCCGGTCGACAACCCACAGCAGCCACCGCCTATGTCGCCCGTACGGTCAGCACCCTCTCTCTCTCTCACTCTCTCCCTTTCTCTTTCTTTTCCCCTTCTCTCCGCTTCCTAATTCTCCTTCCCCCTTTTCAATCTCCGCCAGCCACAGTCAATGCAGCTAGTCCCACCAGCGGCACCGCCAACCTAAAACCCCCCTCACCGACACCCCCATACTCCTTTGCCAACCCCCCTCTAATCGCTCATCCCAACCCCCCTTCACTGCTGCCTGATGCCCAAATCCCCAAGGGCATCTCCACGCGCTCGATCGAGCACCCATGGTGCTCGACTGAGCATAGTATATGCTCGGTCAGGATTTTCCAACGAACATCATTGCTCGGACCGAGCAGTAAAGCTGCACGGTCGAGCAACCCCAATTCATCATTTCCCCTATTTTTACGTTTAATATACTGACGTTTTTCTTGTCTCTATTTCAGGTACGTTTTTCCTACGTCAGATGTAACACCCGTGATTAGCTTGGGGGATAATCCTGATCGGCCACAGATAACCCTTGTCGGTACACTCTTAACCTATACAATTTACTGTTGGATCTGGATCCTAGCCTAGAGGGGGGGGGGTGAATAGGCTTATAAAAATAATTCGTGCAACCCACGAATAAGCACAAGCAGTTATAGCAGCAGTAGGGTAAATAAAAAGCAGACACGGAGTACACAACAGATTTACCCTGGTTCGGTCATCCCAACGACCTACTCCAGCCCCCAAAGCAGAACTAGTATTGAATAGCGCAATAGGTACAAAACCACAAGTTAGAGCACGCTCAGAGCACCCTCTACGTCTCTACACTCGCCAGGCTCTCAGTACCACACACACTGTGTTTTCTCTCACTATCAATCCTAGTAACGCTCTCTACCAGCTAGTCCCAAACTAGCTGGGTCCCACTTGTCTAGCCCCAACCAGACAAGTCCCAAAATAATCCATAAAGAGATGGTAAAGTTTCCCCTACAGAGATCGCTACACCAATACAAAGATAAATAAATAGAGTTTTAGAAATGCTCAGTAATGGTGTGTCGTCTCTGTCTTTCAGCGTGTGGTCAGATCAATCTGACAAGTAGTAAACTCTGATGTCCCCTCAACAGTCTGGCTCTCCTCTCGATGAGACTTGCGCCCTTCGCCAAAGATTGAAATTTGCAGAACCTTGGCTTTATTGGACAATATGTGAAGAAGAGGGGCTCTCAGAAATTTTGTGTTTCTCCGGTTTCGGCTCTTCCAGGGATGGACGCTAATAATCAAAACACCTTAAAAAATTGAAGCCCAATAAATCAAAGAGCACTTGTCCTCATCCTTTCACGTGGGTGCCTGCCAAAAAAAGATGAATGAGTGCTAATAATCAAAAACATCTTCAATAGAGAAAGGAACTTTGATTCATGAAATAATTAAAGAAATGAATGTGAGTGCCTGTGCATTGAAGTTTGTTGCAAAAAAAAAATAACAAAGGCATTCCGAACATTAAAGATAGCCTTTGAAGAACAAATGCACTCAGAACATTAAAAAGGGAATTTGAATTTTTTTTGAGAAACAAAAGAGGAACGGCTTCTACAAAAAGGAAATCAAAAAATTCGGCTCCTGAGGATGGCGTGAGTTCCTCTTGATTATTGTGCCTGCAACAAAAAGGAAATCAAACGGCAAGAGCTCTTGTATATAAAGACAATGGAGGGATGATAATATTAAAAAAAACTTATCTTTGCTCCTTCATGCCAAGGGAATTAATAGTTACGGCTCTCCAACATGTTGTGCGGCTCTGCGGTCAAATTTCGGCTGCTCCTCAAGATTTATAGTCTCTTAGAGATTTTTGGTTGCCGCTCTTTTGCTCTTGGAGATTTCTGTGAATGGCCTCTCCCCTTGAGATACGGCTGCCCCCTTATTCTCTTTTGATTTAATTAAAGACCCTGGGCTTTTGTATCATAATATTTGATACGGCTTGGTATCAAAATATCATGAAGAAGTACGGCTTCGTTTTGATTGGCTGCTCTTTGTTTAGACTTTGAGATCCTTAAAAAAGTATTGCTCCTCATGTATTTCTTTTTGAGCCGTCCCCTTTTCAACCCTAGATGATGGGGTTTTATAGGGTGATGATAGGGTGATGTGGTTACGGGGAATCCTATTTTGAATAGGAGATTAGAGATTTGGTTCTATCACTCTGCACCTCAAATAGGAGATTTGAGTTGATCAAATTGGGATTTGATAGCAATTCAAATTGAATATGAAATTGAAATTAATCTCTAATTGATTTGACCACATCCCAAATAGATTCCATCTCTCTCCACATTGACCAAGTCAAATCTTCTTTGTGCACACACACTCCCTCTCTCCCAATATGCTATACGAATAGCAATTCCGCCAAAAAGGTGAAAATATATTGTTTCGCCAATCCTAAAACACACTAGCACACACATTAGTTATCACGACACGTTTTTCATCATCAAACAAAGAGATCCTAGATCGTTACGTCCAACAATCTCCCCCTTTTGATGATGACAAACCCATAAAAGATTTGAGCAATAGATGGGTGTGTGAAGTGTGTTGAAGAGTGTAATGGAATATGATGTATGGATGAGCCATTCAAGCATTACAAAGCATGCACAACTGATAGTAAATATAAAAGCATGCTCCCCCTTCTCTCAAGCTCCCCCTTCAACATTATTTCAAGCATCTTTCTCAAGCTCCCCCTTCAACAAATAATACCGACAACACACAAATCTTTCATTCTATTTCTCCCCCTTTGTAATCACCAAAAGTGGATTAATGAAGTCACAACAATATTCCATGCAAAAATAAACCATTATTAAATGTAGCGTGCAATTTGCATGAGTTTTCCAAAAAAATAGACAATTCACGCTCATAGAATTTCATAACACGACTTCCCACCTTTGTGTAAGTGTAGTGACATAGACAATAAAGTACAAGAGGAGATTCAATTTCAAAAAATCAACCAAATCAATCCACATTTTCCAATTTTCATGAATATCACTAGGATTGATTTTTCCCACCTCATCAAAGATGAGTTCAAGTTACCGAACCCCAAAACATGGCCTAAAAGGACTTTTAAATGCGGGGTGGCATTGCTTGACGAGTTATATACACCAACGCTAATGATTACCCATTTAGCACAAGTTGGATACTCGTGGGTTGTGTATTAGCGATGAAGTGTATCCATTTTTCATACGGAGCAAATATAGTATATGTATTTTTTTTTCATTTGCAATTCTTTTGTGCTCAATTTTAATTCATGGCTAAACATATCATATCCCTTAGAAAATTCATAAATTAATCATTCCTACATTCACTTTCCATTATTCTTCAAAAGAATCTCCAAAAGCACTAAAAAGTCAATTATCGTGAAAGTGGAAATGTAGGTGTAGAAGTCAGATTCGAAATTTATGAGACATGTCATGGCTACTAAAACGATAACATCATGTTCATGTAGCTACAACAATAATGAATTAACTTCTACAAGGGATAGATTCGAACATTCATACAATACCACTTAAGATAAATCATAAAGGGTATTCTTTTAAGCTCAATTTTTTTTGGCTTTTCAATTTTTTTTGTTTTTTTTGTTTTGTTTTTTTTTCAGAAATTAAAAACATTAAAAATCATGCATGCAAGCACACAAAATAAAATAAAAACAAGCACACAAAAAATCTATGAAGGTATGCAAAGAAATGCAAAGAGGGATAAAAATTTTACCTTCTCGTCGCTATTTGGCTAAGGAGCTGAAAGAATGAAGCTTCCAATTTATTACTCCCCGCCAAATCTCCACCTTACCTACATAAAAGGTGTTAAGTGTGACCTTGGAATCCAACAAGGTCCACTAGTGTTAGCCAAAATTGTTTTAGGAACCCACACTTGTTTAAACTTGATATTAGTGTTCCTAAATTTACAATAATATGAAGTGTGGCCTACACTATCACAAGTAAAGCACTTTGCATATTTATTCTTTGCAATAGAGGGTACATTGTGGAATTTCTTGAATTTTTGCTTTTCAACGTTTTTCAGACCAAAACCAAGTCCTCTTCTATTATTGCCATATAATTGATTCTCTAAAATAGTGTCCAACGATTGTTTTCCCATAGAGAATTTCTTAATGGCCAATTCAAGATTAGAGACTTTGGATTTCAACGATTTATTTTCTTCCACAAGCAATGTGCATTTACTTATAAAAGTTCTCTTGTTTTCCTCTTCCTTCTTTTCAAATTCAATCATTTTCCTTTTAAAATCATTATCCAACATGCAGAATTTATCATTAAGCTCTCTAATCACGCAATCTTTTTCAGTTTCGAGCTTAATCAAATCAAGTTTAAGCATGCTAATATTATTCATCAAGGAAGGGCAAGAGAGACAAGGTGCTTCATCATTAAAACTGGACTTTTCCTTTTTCAAAGTGTCAATAGTAGAGTCACGAGCAACAATATCAATTTTGAGTTTTTCAATCTCTTTAGACATTTCATTTTCAGATTGTTGCATTTCAAAGTTCTCATTTTGATAATCATCTATAGTGGATTCAAGCTCTAATATTTTATCTTGCATTTCTTTACAAAGAGTAAGGAGTTCAATTTTACTACCAGAAATTACCTCATCGTGTATTCCCATCAATGCCATGCATGAATGGGGTTCATGTTCTTCCTCCTCACTCTCAGCTTCGCTGTCCATATCCCAAGTTAGCACCTTGGATTTTTCCTTTTGTTTAGCTACCTGAGCTGTCTCATGTGGGCAATCCCTCATTCGATGTCCTCTTTTCTTGCATTTAAAACAAGTCATTCTATTAGTAGCATTCTGATCATAAGTTTGCTTAGAAGACTGAAAAAAGTTAAGGCGATTAAACCTGGGTGCCATTTCTGTTCTTCCTTGCTTGGTCTGGACATACTTTCTGAAGTTTCTGACCATTAGCGCTATGTCATCATCTTCTTCTTCACTTTCGTCAGCTTTCAGAGCAAGTGACTTGGTAGCTTTCTCCTTCCCCTCAGGTTTCTCCCTTTTATCCACGTTTTGCAATTCAAGCTCATGGGACATTAGATTACCTATCAAGTCCTCCACCCTCATCTGCGATAAATCCTTCGCTTCTTGGATGGCAGTAACTTTAGGCCTGAAAGAGCTTGGCAGTGCTCTTAATATCTTTCTCACCTGCTCAAGGCTAGAATATGGCTTACCGAGCGAACTATACTTGTAGACAATGTTGGTGAATCTCGCAAACATTTCTGATATGGTCTCTGATGGTAGCATGCGAAATCCCTCGTATTCCGTGCTCAGAAGTGCAAGTCTAGACTCCTTCACCTGTGACGTCCCCTCATGCATCACCTCCAAAGTATGCCATATTTTCTGCGCAGTTAGACAATGTGAGATACGATTGAATTCAGATTTATCTAATGCACAAATGAGAGCATTCATAGCTTTAGCATTAAGAGAATAAAGCTTCCAATCATTATCATCCCATTTATCATCAGGTTTAAGCATCTCAGTATTTTCAATTTTAATAACAGGTGATTTATAGCCTTTTTCAATAATTTGCCAAGATTTGTAATCAATAGAAATCAAGTAGATTCTCATACGATTTTTCCAATAAGCATAGTCTACTTCATTAAATCTAGGTGGACGTGAAATAGACCGACCCTCAGCAAAAGCACTATCAATGTGGTCCATGGTCAAACTAGGCTAGATCAACTAAACTGGCTCTGATACCACTTGTTGGATCTGGATCCTAGCCTAGAGGGGGGGGGGGGGGGGGGTGAATAGGCTTATAAAAATAATTCGTGCAACCCACGAATAAGCACAAGCAGTTATAGCAGCAGCAGGGTAAATAAAAAGCAGACACGGAGTACACAACAGATTTACCCTGGTTCGGTCATTCCAACGACCTACTCCAGCCCCCAAAGCAGAACTAGTATTGAATAGCGCAATAGGTACAAAACCACAAGTTAGAGCACGCTCAGAGCACCCTCTACGTCTCTACTCTCGCCAGGCTCTCAGTACCCACACACACTGTGTTTTCTCTCACTATCAATCCTAGTAACGCTCTCTACCAGCTAGTCCCAAACTAGCTGGGTCCCACTTGTCTAGCCCCAACCAGACAAGTCCCAAAATAATCCTTAAAGAGATGGTAAAGTTTCCCCTACAGAGATCGCTCAGACAATGTCCTCTACGCTCATCAATAAGCAAGTAGATTCTCATACGATTTTTCCAATAAGCACCATCTACGCTCAGACAATGTCCTCTTTTCTTGCATTTAAAACAAGTCATTCTATTAGTAGTATTCTGATCATAAGTTTGCTTAGAAGACTGAAAAAAGTTAAGGCGATTAAACCTGGGTGCCATTTCTGTTCTTCCTTGCTTGGTCTGGACATACTTTCTGAAGTTTCTGACCATTAGCGCTATGTCATCATCATCTTCTTCACTTTCGTCAGCTTTCAGAGCAAGTGACTTGGTAGCTTTCTCCTTCTCCTCAGGTTTCTCCCTTTTATCCACGTTTTGCAATTCAAGCTCGTGGGACATTAGATTACCTATCAAGTCCTCCACCCTCATCTGCGATAGATCCTTCGCTTCTTGGATGGCAGTAACTTTAGGCCTGAAAGAGCTTGGCAGTGCTCTTAATATCTTTCTCACCTGCTCAAGGCTAGAATATGGCTTACCGAGCGAACTATACTTGTAGACAATGTTGGTGAATCTCGCAAACATTTCTGATATGGTCTCTGATGGTAGCATGCGAAATCCCTCGTATTCCGTGCTCAGAAGTACAAGTCTAGACTCCTTCACCTGTGACGTTCCCTCATGCATCACCTCCAAAGTATGCCATATGTCCTGCGCAGTTAGACAATGTGAGATACGATTGAATTCAGATTTATCTAATTCACAAATGAGAGCATTCATAGCTTTAGCATTAAGAGAATAAAGCTTCCAATCATTATCATCCCATTTATCATCAGGTTTAAGCATCTTAGTATTTTCAATTTTAATAACAGGTGATTTATAGCCTTTTTCAACAATTTGCCAAGCTTTGTAATCAATAGAAATCAAGTAGATTCTCATACGATTTTTCCAATAAGCATAGTCTACTTTATTAAATCTAGGTGGACGTGAAATATACCGACCCTCAGTAAAAGCACTATCAATGTGGTCCATGGTCAAACTAGGCTAGATCAACTAAACTGGCTCTGATACCACTTGTTGGATCTGGATCCTAGCCTAGAGGGGGGTGAATAGGCTTATAAAAATAATTCGTGCAACCCACGAATAAGCACAAGCAGTTATAGCAGCAGCAGGGTAAATAAAAAGCAGACACGGAGTACACAACAGATTTACCCTGGTTCGGTCGTCCCAATGACCTACTCCATCCCCCAAAGCAGAACTAGTATTGAATAGCGCAATAGGTACAAAACCACAAGTTAGAGCACGCTCAGAGCACCCTCTACGTCTCTACACTCGCCAGGCTCTCAGTACCCCACACACTGTGTTTTCTCTCACTATCAATCCTAGTAACGCTCTCTACCAGCTAGTCCCAAACTAGCTGGGTCCCACTTGTCTAGCCCCAACCAGACAAGTCCCAAAATAATCCATAAAGATATGGTAAAGTTTCCCCTACAGAGATCGCTACACCAATACAAAGATAAATAAATAGAGTTTTAGAAATGCTCAGTAATGGTGTGTCGTCTCTGTCTTTCAGCGCGTGGTCAGATCAATCTGACAAGTAGTAAACTCTGATGTCCCCTCAACAGTCTGGCTCTCCTCTCGATGAGACTTGCGCCCTTCGCCAAAGATTGAAACTTGCGGAACCTTGGCTCTATCGGACAATATGGGAAGAAGAGGGGCTCTCAGAAATTTTGTGTTTCTCCGGTTTCGGCTCTTCCAGGGATGGACGCTAATAATCAAAACACCTTAAAAAATTGAAGCCCAATAAATCAAAGAGCACTTGTCCTCATCCTTTCACGCGGGTGCCTGCCAAAAAAAGATGAATGAGTGCTAATAATCAAAACATCTTCAATAGAGAAAGGAACTTTGATTCATGAAATAATTAAAGAAATGAATGTGAGTGCCTGTTCATTGAAGTTTGTTGCAAAAAAAATAACAAAGGCATTCAGAACATTAAAGATAGCCTTTGAAGAACAAATGCACTCAAAACATTAAAAAGGGCCTTTGAATTTCTTTTTGAGAAACAAAAGAGGAACGGCTTCTACAACTTTCTGTGTCGGCGCCCTCAAGAAACCTGCAAACAAAAATATTAAAACCCCAAGAGATACATGCTGCTCTCAAACAAAAGCATGGGCACAAAAACAATCGGCCAAGCCTTTTTTGATTGGTGGGTGTACGAGAAGTTTGGCCTCTTCAATGTTTTTGGGATATGAGGTGCTCTCACAGAAATATCATCCCCATCTCTCTTTGAGATTCTTTCTTTTGAGAACCAAACAAAAATTTGTTTTAATCTAAAACACAACCAGTGCTCTTTTTCCAATCACCTGCAACCAAGGGAAATTAAATTTGCTCCTTTTGTGCTCTCAGGATGCGGCCCCTTAATAAATTCGGCACTTAGGGATTTATTAATAAGAAAATTTGTGTGCCTGGGGATTTTGTGCGTGTGCACTCAACAGATATGTTTAAAGCAAATTGTTTTGAAGAATGAACTTCGGCTCTCTGAGATTTTTGGTGGCCGGCCCTGGGAATTTTTGTGTTGAGAAAAATTCGGCTCCTGAGGATGGCGTGAGTTCCTCTTGATTATTGTGCCTGCAACAAAAAGGAAATCAAACGGCAAGAGCTCTTGTATATAAAGACAATGGAGAGATGATAATATTAAAAAAAACTTATCTTTGCTCATTCATGCCAAGGGAATTAATAGTTGCGGCTCTCCAACATGTTGTGCGGCTCTGCGGTCAAATTTCGGCTGCTCCTCAAGATTTATCGCCTCTTAGAGATTTTTGGTTGCCGCTCTTTTGCTCTTGGAGATTTCTGTGAATGGCCTCTCCCCTTGAGATACAGCTGCCCCCTTATTCTCTTTTGATTTAATTGAAGACCATGGGCTTTTGTATCATAATATTTGATACGGCTTGGTATCAAAATATCATGAAGAAGTGCGGCTTCGTTTTGATTGGCTGCTCTTTGTTTAGATTTTGAGATCCTTAAAAAAGTGTTGCTCCTCCTGTATTTCTTTTTGAGCCGTCCCCTTTTCAACCCTAGAGGATGGGTTTTTATAGGGTGATGATAGGGTGATGCGGTTACGGGGAATCCTATTTTGAATAGGAGATTAGAGATTTGGTTCTATCACTCTGCACCTCAAATAGGAGATTTGATTTGATCAAATTGGGATTTGATAGCAATTCAAATTGAATATGAAATAGAAATTAATCTCTAATTGATTTGACCACATTCCAAATAGATTCCATCTCTCTCCACATTGACCAAGTCAAATCTTCTTTGTGCACACACACTCCCTCTCTCCCAATATGCTATACGAATAGCAATTCCGCCAAAAAGGTGAAAATATATTGTTTCGCCAATCCTGAAACACACTAGCACACACATTAGTTATCACGACACGTTTGTCATCATCAAACAAAGAGATCCTAGATCGTTGCGTCCAACAATCTCCCCCTTTTGGTGATGACAAACCCATAAAAGATTTGATCAATAGATGGGTGTGTGAAGTGTGTTGAAGGGTGTAATGGAATATGATGTATGGATGAGTCATTCAAGCATTACAAAGCATGCACAACTGATAGTAAATATAAAAGCATGCTCCCCCTTCTCTCAAGCTCCCCCTTCAACATTATTTCAAGTATCTTTCTCAAGCTCCCCCTTCAACAAATAATACCGACAACACACAAATCTTTCATTCTTTTTCTCCCCCTTTGTAATCACCAAAAGTGGATTAATGAAGTCACAACAATATTCCATGCAAAAATAAACCATTATTAAATGTAGCGTGCAATTTGCATGAGTTTTCCAAAAAAATAGACAATTCACGCTCATAGAATTTCATAACACGACTTCCCACCTTTGTGTAAGTGTAGTGACATAGACAATAAAGTACAAGAGGAGATTCAATTTCAGAAAATCAACCAAATCAATCCACATTTTCCAATTTTCATGAATATAACTAGGATTGATTTTTTCCACCTCATCAAAGATGAGTTCAAGTTACCGAACCCCAAAAACATGGCCTAAAAGGACTTTTAAATGCGGGGTGGCATTGCTTGACGAGTTATATACACCAACGCTAATGATTACCCATTTAGCACAAGTTGGATACTCGTGGGTTGTGTATTAGCCATGAAGTGTATCCATTTTTCATACGGAGCAAATATAGTATATGTATTTTTTTTCATTTGCAATTCTTTTGTGCTCAATTTTAATTCATGGCTAAACATATCATATCCCTTAAAAAATTCATAAATTAATCATTCCTACATTCACTTTCCATTATTCTTCAAAAGAATCTCCAAAAGCACTAAAAAGTCAATTATCGTGAAAGTGGAAATGTAGGTGTAGAAGTCAGATTCGAAATTTATGAGACATGTCATGGCTACTAAAACGATAACATCATGTTCATGTAGCTACAACAATAATGAATTAACTTCTACAAGGGATAGATTCGAACATTCATACAATACCACTTAAGATAAATCATAAAGGGTATTCTTTTAAGCTCAATTTTTTTGGCTTTTCAATTTTTTTTGTTTTTTTTGTTTTGTTTTTTTAGAAATTAAAAACATTAAAAATCATGCATGCAAGCACACAAAATAAAATAAAAACAAGCACACAAAAAATCTATGAAGGTATGCAAAGAAATGCAAAGAGGGATAAAAATTATACCTTCTCGTGGCTATTTGGCT
Source organism: Scilla litardierei (assembly GCA_030789695.1). Classification (NCBI taxonomy): domain Eukaryota; kingdom Viridiplantae; phylum Streptophyta; class Magnoliopsida; order Asparagales; family Asparagaceae; genus Scilla; species Scilla litardierei. The sequence goes on from CM061136.1 coordinate 81,009,557, forward strand.
AAGGAGCTGAAAGAATGAAGCTTCCAATTTATTACTCCCCGCCAAATCTCCACCTTACCTACATAAAAGGTGTTAAGTGTGACCTTGGAATCCAACAAGGTCCACTAGTGTTAGCCAAAATTGTTTTAGGAACCCACACTTGTTTAAACTTGATATTAGTGTTCCTAAATTTACAATAATATGAAGTGTGGCCTACACTATCACAAGTAAAGCACTTTGCATATTTATTCTTTGCAATAGAGGGTATATTGTGGAATTTCTTGAATTTTTGCTTTTCAACGTTTTTCAGACCAAAACCAAGTCCTCTTCTATTATTGCCATATAATTGATTCTCTAAAATAGTGTCCAACGATTGTTTTCCCATAGAGAATTTCTTAATGGCCAATTCAAGATTAGAGACTTTGGATTTCAACGATTTATTTTCTTCCACAAGCAATGTGCATTTACTTATAAAAGTTCTCTTGTTTTCCTCTTCCTTCTTTTCAAATTCAATCATTTTCCTTTTAAAATCATTATCCAACATGCAGAATTTATCATTAAGCTCTCTAATCACGCAATCTTTTTCAGTTTCGAGCTTAATCAAATCAAGTTTAAGCATGCTAATATTATTCATCAAGGAAGGGAAAGAGAGACAAGGTGCTTCATCATTAAAACTGGACTTTTCCTTTTTCAAAGTGTCAATAGTAGAGTCACAAGCAACAATATCAATTTTGAGTTTTTCAATCTCTTTAGACATTTCATATTCAGATTGTTGCATTTCAAAGTTCTCATTTTGATAATCATCTATAGTGGATTCAAGCTCTACTATTTTATCTTGCATTTCTTTACAAAGAGTAAGGAGTTCAGTTTTACTACCAGAAATTACCTCATCGTGTATTCCCATCAATGCCATGCATGAGTGGGCTTCTTGTTCTTCCTCCTCACTCTCAGCTTCGCTGTCCATATCCCAAGTTAGCACCTTGGATTTTCCCTTTTCTTTAGCTACCTGAGCTGTCTCATGTGGGCAATCCCTCATTCGATGTCCTCTTTTCTTGCATTTAAAACAAGTCATTCTATTAGTAGCATTCTGATCATAAGTTTGCTTAGAAGACTGAAAAAAGTTAAGGCGATTAAACCTGGGTGCCATTTCTGTTCTTCCTTGCTTGGTCTGGACATACTTTCTGAAGTTTCTAACCATTAGTGCTATGTCATCATCTTCTTCTTCACTTTTGTCAGCTTTCAGAGCAAGTGACTTGGTAGCTTTCTCCTTCTCCTCAGGTTTCTCCCTTTTATCCACGTTTTGCAATTCAAGCTCGTGGGACATTAGATTACCTATCAAGTCCTCCACCCTCATCTGCGATAGATCCTTCGCTTCTTGGATGGCAGTAACTTTAGGCCTGAAAGAGCTTGGCAGTGCTCTTAATATCTTTCTCACCTGCTCAAGGCTAGAATATGGCTTACCGAGCGAACTATACTTGTAGACAATGTTGGTGAATCTCGCAAACATTTCTGATATGGTCTCTGATGGTAGCATGCGAAATCCCTCGTATTCCGTGCTCAGAAGTGCAAGTCTAGACTCCTTCACCTGTGACGTTCCCTCATGCATCACCTCCAAAGTATGCCATATTTCCTGCGCAGTTAGACAATGTGAGTTACGATTGAATTCAGATTTATCTAATGCACAAATGAGAGCAATCATAGCTTTAGCATTAAGAGAATAAAGCTTCCAATCATTATCATCCCATTTATCATCAGGTTTAAGCATCTCAGTATTTTCAATTTTAATAACAGGTGATTTATAGCCTTTTTCAACAATTTGCCAAGCTTTGTAATCAATAGAAATCAAGTAGATTCTCAACGATTTTTCCAATAAGCATAGTCTACTTCATTAAATCTAGGTGGACGTGAAATAGACCGACCCTCAGCAAAAGCACTATCAATGTGGTCCATGGTCAAACTAGGCTAGATCAACTAAACTGGCTCTGATACCACTTGTTGGATCTGGATCCTAGCCTAGATGGGGGTGAATAGGCTTATAAAAATAATTCGTGCAACCCACGAATAAGCACAAGCAGTTATAGCAGCAGCAGGGTAAATAAAAAGCAGACACGGAGTACACAACAGATTTACCCTGGTTCGGTCGTCCCAACGACCTACTCCAGCCCCCAAAGCAGAACTAGTATTGAATAGCGCAATAGGTACAACACCACAAGTTAGAGCACGCTCAGAGCACCCTCTACGTCTCTACACTCTCCAGGCTCTCAGTACCCCACACACTGTGTTTTCTCTCACTATCAATCCTAGTAACGCTCTCTACCAGCTAGTCCCAAACTAGCTGGGTCCCACTTGTCTAGCCCCAACCAGACAAGTCCCAAAATAATCCATAAAGAGATGGTAAAGTTTCCCCTACAGAGATCGCTACACCAATACAAAGATACATAAATAGAGTTTTAGAAATGCTCAGTAATGGTGTGTCGTCTCTGTCTTTCAGCACGTGGTCAGATCAATCTGACAAGTAGTAAACTCTGATGTCCCCTCAACAGTCTGGCTCTCCTCTCGATGAGACTTGCGCCCTTCGCCAAAGATTGAAACTTGCGGAACCTTGGCTCTATTGGACAATATGTGAAGACGAGGGGCTCTCAGAAATTTTGTTTTTCTCCGGTTTCGGCTCTTCCAGGGATGGACGCTAATAATCAAAACACCTTAAAAAATTGAAGCCGAATAAATCAAGAGATAGACTACCTGCACCTCATTTTGAGGTGCAGGGATGTGATTTATTACTAAACATAGAAAAAACAATTCAAATCAATGTCATTTCCTTCTCTCTTTCCTTCAAAACTTTGCCATTTTAAGTTAATTTCACATCACTGCACCTCATTTTTGAGGTGCAGATAGTCCGTTCCTAAATCAAAGAGCACTTGTCCTCATCCTTTCACGTGGGTGCCTGCCAAAAAAAGATGAATGAGTGCTAATAATCAAAACATCTTCAATAGAGAAAGGTACTTTGATTCATGAAATAATTAAAGAAATGAATGTGAGTGCCTGTGCATTGAAGTTTGTTGCAAAAAAAAATAACAAAGGCATTCAAAACTTTAAAGATACCCTTTGAAGAACAAATGCACTCAGAACATTAAAAAGGGCCTTTGAATTTTTTTAGAAACAAAAGAGGAACGGCTTCTACAACTTTCTGTGTCGGCGCCCTGAAGAAACCTGCAAACAAAAATATTAAAACCCCAAGAGATACATGCTGCTCTCTAACAAAAGCATGGGCACAAAAACAATCGGCCAAGCCGTTTTTGATTGGTGGGTGTACGAGAAGTTTGGCCTCTTTAATGTTTTTGGGATATGAGGTGCTCTCACAGAAATATTATCCCCATCTCTCTTTGAGATTCTTTCTTTTGAGAACCAAACAAAAATTTGTTTTAATCTAAAAGACAACCAGTGCTCTTTTTCCAATCACCCGCAACCAAGGGAAATTAAATTTGCTCCTTTTGTGCTCTCAGGATGCGGCCCCTTAATAAATTCGGCACTTAGGGATTTATTAATAAGAAAATTTGTGTGCCTGGGGATTTTATGCGTGTGCACTCAACAGATATGTTTAAAGCAAATTGTTTTGAAGAATGAACTTCGACTCTCTGAGATTTTTGGTGGCCGGCCCTGGGAATTTTTGTGTAGAGAAAAATTCGGCTCCTGAGGATGGCGTGAGTTCCTCTTGATTATTGTGCCTGCAACAAAAAGGAAATCAAACGGCAAGAGCTCTTGTATATAAAGACAATGGAGAGATGATAATATTAAAAAAAACTTATCTTTGCTCCTTCATGCCAAGGGAATTAATAGTTGCGGCTCTCCAACATGTTGTGCGGCTCTGCGGTCAAATTTCGGCTGTTCCTCAAGATTTATCGTCTCTTAGAGATTTTTTGTTGCCGCTCTTTTGCTCTTGGAGATTTCTGTGAATGGCCTCTCCCCTTGAGATACGGCTGCCCCCTTATTCTCTTTTGATTTAATTGAAGACCATGGGCTTTTGTATCATAATATTTGATACGGCTTGGTATCAAAATATCATGAAGAAGTGCGGCTTCGTTTTGATTGGATACTCTTTGTTTAGACTTTGAGATCCTTAAAAAAGTGTTGCTCCTCCTGTATTTCTTTTTGAGCCGTCCCCTTTTCAACCCTAGAGGATGGGTTTTTATAGGGTGATGATAGGGTGATGCGGTTACGGGGAATCCTATTTTGAATAGGAGATTAGAGATTTGGTTCTATCACTCTGCACCTCAAATAGGAGATTTGAGTTGATCAAATTGGGATTTGATAGCAATTCAAATTGAATATGAAATTGAAATTAATCTCTAATTGATTTGACCACATCCCAAATAGATTCCATCTCTCTCCACATTGACCAAGTCAAATCTTCTTTGTGCACACACTCCCTCTCTCCCAATATGCTATACGAATAGCAATTCCGCCAAAAAGGTGAAAATATATCGTTTCGCCAATCCTGAAACACACAAGCACACACATTAGTTATCACGACACGTTTGTCATCATCAAACAAAGAGATCCTAGATCGTTGCGTCCAACATTTACGTGCTACCACAACACTTACACTTCTTGCAAGATGTCGCCACGCCATACAAGAGACCTAAACACCGACACCGATCACCCAATCCTAGGCCTACTAGACACACGCATCATACATGCTCGCCCACACAGGACCATATTGTTGACGAATCATCTGCCACTCCACCCCTGCAAAACAACCCCCCACCCCTACCTGAGCGTCTTCATATCGGCGATGCACCATATGACGTCACCTTCCGTGATGCTGACCAGGGAGATCAGTTCATTTCCATGCTCCTACTCATAGGTCAGGGAGGCGGCATTACTAGACAGTCCATAGAACAGGACCTCCCGCGCCCCCACAACCTAGTTAGGCATTGGCGAACTGATCCACAAGCACCACCCACATCTCTTGATCCAGGGCATTAGGATCCACCACCACCCTTAGAGGGTGGTGCCTCTGCTTGATGCTGTCTGTAACAACTGGTTTTTATCTAATATATATGTATTGGTTGTTCTCTTCCTTTGTGTGTTTTTCCCATGTTGGACGTTTTCTTTCAGTTCTTTCTGATCTTCTACCTTCCGTTGCATATCATGATGGGCTTAGAGTAAGTATTTTTGCGATGAGCTTCCTAGCGTCCATATTTTAGAGCTAGGTTGATCTTAGAAGCCATAGGAATCTTCCCGAAGCTTTCGCGCTTCAATTCGAGACTTTTCATGAATTTTAGTTGGTTCAAGAAGGATAACCAACCGACTAGATTGCAATCTAGTCGGTCGGTAACTCTTCAGAAACCGACTAGTTCATCTTAATTATTTCAGCTGAGTTACTGTTTACCCTTAGTCGGTCTAAGCACAACCATCGACTGACTAGTTGTGAAACTAGTCGGTTAGAACTTGTTCTCAGACCGATTAGTTCAGAGTTCTTTCTGACAGCCGAGTTACTGTTTACGGTTAGTCGGTCAAAGAACAACTATCGAACGACTAGTTGAGAAACTAGTCGGTAAGAGTTTCTTCTCAGACCGACTAACTCTCAGTACTTAATGTCTATCATATTTCAGCCCTTAGTCGGTCAATGAATATTCACCGACCGACTAGTTCCCAAACTAGTCGGTTGACGAGAGTTCACAAACCGACTAAAGCTGCCTACCCTGTGCAGACCCTGTTCACTGTTTGCCTTTAGTCGGTCACGGTTGGACGACCGACCGACTAGTTCCCAAACTAGTAGGTCGACCACTCTTCACTTACCGACGAGTCTACCCAGAAACCCTAGGTTAAGTTGTAGCCGCCGCTTTTATTTCTATTTAAACCCTAAATGTTTTCACTTCTCCTCTCACCTTTTCTAGCCGACCTCTTCCCCAATCATCCCCCAACCTTCCTCTTGCCTTTTCTCATCCTCCCGGCTCTCACTCACCCCCATTTCACCGGCATCACCCCGTAGGCCGCCGGCCAACCCTAAAACCCCCCCAAATTCTCTTTTCTCTAGTTATCCCCTCCACTCTCTCAATTCTCTAGATCTGTTATATCTCAACCGCCAGGAGTTCTCTTTAACCGTAGTTCTTCCGGGATCGTCCTCCGTTGCCGTGCTAGATCAGATTTGGCAAGGACAATCCAGATACGTCGAGATCCTTTCCTACCTGCAGATTCGTAGGTGTCTTGATCGTCTTTTCTTCTGCTTCATATACGGTTAGTGATCTACCCCTAATTTTCCCATAACCCACACTATAATTTAGAAAACCTAATAAAAATGGATTACTAGACGTTGTAGGATTCCAATACAAATTTGGATTAGATCTTTCAGTTCTGACTTCTACCTTGGCCTTAACAACGAACCCATTTCCATGTAGAGTAGCGATTTTGAGATGAACTCTCGTCGACCATCATCACCGGAACCAGGCAAGTGAAACTTGCCAACCTTGTTTTAGGCCATGCTTTAGGCCATTTTCTTGCTTTTAGCGTGAAAGAGACTAGACCGTGAAATGATAGCGGTCTAGGCGCAACTTCAAGTTCTAGCTTGACAACGAAGCTAGAACTGCCTTTTGTCATGTCATGTCATGCATTTGCCTGCCACGTTTAATTTCTCTAACGGTACGCATCTTCTTTATTTGAATATCTGCCATGCATTTGCATTCTTACATGTCATCTGAATTGCATGTTACATCGTAGCACACGCTACAAAATCTATTATACATTTGACAGTGTTTTTTGAATTCTAGGGCTGACTAGGACAAGATAAAGAGCGGCTGAGATTTGATGTTGGTAAATCAATGGTTGAGATTGGATTTTGTGAAATTTTTTGGGGGAAAGTGCCTTGGAAACACAAACTTTGAAATTAGAAGTGCCTTGGGAAAGAGAGTGGAAATTAAATTTCGGGGGAAACATGCATTGGGAAGGATTGTGGAGATTAAATTTGGGGGGAAGTGCCTTGAAACCCTAAACTTTGAAATTAATAGTGCATTGGGAAAGATTGTGGAGAATCATGATCCATTAAATTAAATAAAATAAAAAATTTAGCGTAAAACAATTTAGCGGAACAACAAATTAACGTAAAAATACCATTATGTTGGTTTTTCCGTCGCCCACGCCGAAGGCGCCCCGTTAATTTTTTTTACAAAGATTTGTTGTTCTGCGCCAAAGGCGCGGGCGTCAAATTTGTTGTTCGACAGCGAATTTGTTGTTCCACGCCGAAGACGCACGCGCCGAAGGTGCCCGTGCCGCTAAATATTTTTACGCAAATGTATTGTTCTCTTAAATTTTGGCTGTGTAAATAATTTTTCGGGGAACAAAGATTTCGCGGGGGAAATGCTAAATGAACCGTCAGCATTTACAATTGAGGGCTGTTTTTGAACTTTGTCCTATGTGGCAATGTCACATCAAGTTTTGGGGGGAAAATTTTTTGGGTTGGGGGAAAATTTGTTGGGAGAATACAAAAGCTTTTCTTTTTTGAAATTGGCACCATCAGCATTTAATACTCTTCATTCAAAAATGACCAAAAAAATGAGACCCAAAAAAAACACACAAAATGAAACCCAAAAAATATGCAACTTAAATTACAAGTATGCAAAAGAGAACTTTATATCGGCTGAGCTTATTTCGGCTGACCCCAAAAAAATTGAAATCCAAAAAAAATATAAGGAATGTACGTTCAAATAGGCGGGCTGAGTTTTTTGGGCGTCAAAGCAGAGGTCTAACCAACCTATCCGCGCCGAAGGCGCCCGCGCCGAAGGCGCCCGCTAAATTTTTATACGCTAATTTGTTGTTCTGCGCTGAAGGAGCACCGAATTTATTGTTTCTTGCCGAAGGCGGTCGTGCCTCTAAATTTTTTACGCTAATTTGTTGTTCTTTTAAATTTTGGCTGTAGAAATATTTTTTGGGGGACAAAGTTTTCGCGGAAAAAAATCTTAAATGCACCGTGCCCACGGGCACGGGTTATGACTAGTACTTATACAATCCATGTTTCCGACTAGGCACCTGCTATGCGGGCATAACCCTACGCCATACTTGTTAAAACACTTCCTGGCTCATGATCCAGAAGCGAGCATTCCGTGTTCGGGGGTAAGGCCCTGGCTCGATACACATGGAGGGGTAGGGATAAACGGTCACTTGAGCGTAAGAGTTGGCCCGTACAGCCTCTCTAGCCAAAGGGCGGAATCTCTGTGCACGACGTGCTTACTATACTTGTACTCGTCCTGGTGAATGTATACTTGTTATCCTTGTCATGTTCTTGCTTCCATGTCATGTTTAATCCTTGCCATGTCATGCTTGCTGTTTTTACTTATTTGCTGCACATCTTATATATATGCCATGTCATGCACACTTTAGAATTGCTAGGTTGCTTTTACCTTTCTTTTAGTTTCCTTGCACAAAGTCTTGTAGACTTTGCTGACATGTGCCCCTTCTCTTTGGGTGTCGCATGTTAGTTGCTGAGCCAGAGACCGTAGCTGGGGACGACGAGTTCGTGGAATTCGTGCCTGATTCCGTTGCTGACGTTGAGTACGAGGACGCCGGTGACCAGTCCTAGTGTTCCTTCGTCGTTTCTTTGTTAGCCGTTGTTAGCTTGTCGGTGAGTAGCACCATTTTGTTGTTGCTTTCATTGTTGGCCATGCTGGGCCTTTTCTTTTAGACTCTGTTGTTAGCCTGGTGGCTTTTCTGGTGTTGTTGAATTATATTTGGACATTGAGATTGATAATTTATTATTCGTGTCTTCTATTATTGTTATCTTTGTTCCGATTCGCATTACAAGGACCTTACGTGGTTATTCCAGACGCTTTACAGGCTGGAGTCTCACAGCTCCAAGCCTGAGCGTGCCTCGTCACGCCTCGCCTCCATTTTAGGGAAGCGGGTCGTGATAGGTTTTGTTGGTGGCCCATGCAGGTCTACTCTGTAACTGTGACTTAATCGGAACAACGATAAGAATTGTAGAATGCCCGATAAATAATTTTGACACCCGAGTCATAGGCTGAGAGTCTGATTTTATTTCATTTCCGTGTCATTAGATGGCAGGAAGACGGAATACCCGAGCTGGTGGTGGTGTGCCCCCTCGTGTCGAGGAGCCGGACCGAGAGCCCACCAATGGGGAGATTATGCGGATGATGCATCAGATGATGCAAGTGCAGCAGGACATGCTGCAGAATGCCCGGAATGTTCTGCCTGCTCGAGCAGCGCAGCCAGTCCAGAATGTCCCTCGCTTCGAGCCAGGAGCGAAGCAATTTCGGGAGCTAGGCCCCACTTACTTTGATGGGACCGAAGGACCTCTAGCTGCTGACGAGTGGACCAGGAATATGGAGGACAACTTGAAGATGTCGAAGGTCGACCCGGCTGGATGGGTTGACTTGGCGAAGAGACAGCTTAGAGATAATGCTCGGAACTGGTGGATGCTGAGGAGGAGATGCGAGAGGAGCCGATATCTTGGGCTACTTTCAAGTCCAAATTCGATGAGGAGTACTTCCCGAAGGCTGCCAGGAGGGAGATGGCACAACGCTTCATCGACCTGAAGCAGGTGAGTTTGACGGTGGACCAGTACCACCAGGAGTTCACCCGGCTGAGCTGTTTCGCACCAAAGATGGTGCATGATAGCAGGTGAGTTTGACGGTGGACCAGTACCACCAGGAGTTCACTCGGCTGAGCTGTTTTGCACCAAAGATGGTGTAGGATGCTGATGAGAGGGCTCAGAGGTTTCTGCAGAGGCTCTCTTTCGATCTTCAGAGCTTTGTGTCTTCTTCTGATTTGGAGTCCTATCAGAAGGTCCTGATTGCAGCGAAGAGGCAAGAGCTGATTATGAACCAGAAGAGAGGATGTGCTTATGGAGATGGGAAGAGGCATGTGGAGCAGGCCAAGGCAGTGGTGAGACCAGGGTTCAGGCCCAATCAGCCGGTACAGTTCAAGAGGCCAGGAGGACCTCCTACTCAGAAGACTTGCCATTTCTGTGGCAAGACTGGGCATGTCAAAGATCAATGCCGGAAGATGTTGGGACAGTGCTTGGTTTGTGGTGATCCAGCGCATGTCATGAGGGACTGCCTGAAGTCCAAGCAACCTTGGAAGGGACCTGTTACAGCTCAGCCATTGCAGCAGAGGGCACCTGTACCTGCTGGATGTGGAGCGCCTCTCGTTCTGCAGAGGCAGGCTTTTCAGCAGGCTGTTCAGCCGAGGAGGCATGCTTTCCTGATGACTGCAGTTGATGCTGAGACTGAGGATGAGGTTATTGCAGGTAACCCTCAGTCTAGTTGTTTCCTTTCTTAGTTAACCCTGTTTGTTGGAATTTGTTGGTTTCTTGTTATGTTTGTTAGAATAGGGTTTGATTGTTAGATTGCTTGTTAGGTGTAATTTTGGTTTGCACATTTCCTGCCCGAGTCCTCTTCGACTCTGGTGCATCGATGTGCATTATTTCCCAGAGCTTCGTGGAGAAGCATTCCTTGTCGACTTCCCCTCTTCCCAAGAGTTGGGATATCGTTATAGGAAATGGCGTGATCTCGGTGCATCGTGGTTGCAATTCTTGCCCTTTGGTGGTCTGTGGACATGAGCTCTATGCTGATTTCATCGTCCACGACATCATCAACTATGATGCCGTCCATGGGATGGATTGGCTTGGGAGTTTCTATGCCACGATCGATTGCCGGAGGAAGAAGGTGGTGTTCGAGATTCCAGGCCATCCAGTGTTCGAGTTCAGCCGTGGCAGCAGTTCACTTGGTCCGGTCAGGTTTCGGGCCAAGCTGGTGGAGATCGTTGCTATACAGATGGAGCAGTGTAGACCTGTGGTGGTGCGTGATTTCGACGACGTCTTCCTTGGGGAGATGTCTGGATTGCCGTCCGATCGAGCTCTCGAGTTTTCGATCGATCTTATTGTTGAATATTGGACTCCCCGGATTTGGTTTTGGATGATGAGCAAACATAAATAATTCATGAACTAACAATTTGTGAGCGCAGTATTGGAGATCGTCGCCAATTTCACGAGAATATTCAAAGCGACATCTCAACACTTCCAAAAGCTCATATTCATGCCTAAAGCTTCGTTGAAGCTCTTGCGACGCTTTGGAAAATATGAAGATTCAATCGAAGCTATTGAAGACCGTTTATTAAGGTTTTATTTATAGTCTTTTAGTTTCGATTGATAGAATGTTAAGCCTTGAGTATATCTTACGTTTCTATCTTCATTACGCTCATTTCGTAGCTCTAGGATTCTTGCACAAGTTCACTCTAACTTCCTCGAAGCGTCGCGCTTCGATTCGGACTTTGTTGTGCATGTTAGTTGGTACAAGAACAAGTACTGACCGACTAGATGGTGATCTAGTCGGTCGGCCACTGTTCTTGGACCGACTAGTTTCTGTCAGTTAATTTCTTGGACTTTACTGTTTACAGTTAGTCGGTCTACGTTGACTCACCGACCGACTAGTTTGTGAACTAGTCGGTCAGTGATGCTTCTTTGACCGACTAGTTGTGACTTACTGTTCACTCTAAAATTCTCCTAAGCTACTGTTTACCGTTAGTCGGTCTAAGAACGTTTGATGACCGACTAGTTGACAATATAGTCGGTCAACTTTTGTTCTTGGACCGACTAAGTCAACTTGCCTTCAGACTATGTTGTTTTGCCTCTTAGTCGGTCTACGTTCATTGGATGACCGACTAGTTGTGAAACTAGTCGGTCAGAAAGTCTTCTTGGACCGACTAGTTTTCTAGGTCTGAAATTCTATCTCTTCTCAGATCTGCTCTTAGTCGGTCCATGCTGTTTGACTGACCGACTAGTTGATGAACTAGTCGGTCAGTGATTGTTCTTTGACCGACTAATTCTCACAGATTTCTATCCGTTGGAGAATGACCTAACTTGTTTTTATGGGACCCTATAAATACGAACCTAGGTCATTTCTATCTTCAACAGAGAGCTGCCATTAAGAGATTCATTGAGTTCTAAAGAGATAGCCATTCTCCCTCAAATCTAAAGCTCTTTTCCTCACAAGAAACCCATTCTCTCTCATTTCTAGATCTAGAGAGAAGCTTGTTCTTGGTGAGCTCTTCAAGCTATTGCTTGATCCAAGTCTCCAACTCTTCCCTAGGCACCCATTGCTGCTCATTTCCTTGGTGCTAGGGCTTGGTGACTTCATCTTCCTCAAATCCTTCATTCCACCTATTGGGTAAGAAAAACTCAAGGTATAGGATTTTGTGGTAAGAGTTTTTATTTCATTTAAACTCTTTATATTGCTTATTGGCTCTCTCGGTTGTGAGAGAAGTTTGTGATCCCGGGTTGTGGGATTCACTTTGCCATTGCATGTATGATTTGATCTTGTGAAGGTTTTTCACAAGATATTCATAGTGGAAATCTTGAGTTAGGGTTTCTAACTCAAGTATCCGGAGGGGATCCGGGTGGTTGGGACGTAGGATCACCGGGAACAAGTCGGGGAGACTTGGGTGGATCCGAACCCATTAACATCGTTTGTTTGCTTTGTTAATTTCATTGTTGTCATTCAATTTAAGCTTCCGCAAATTGATTTGGTGGTTGTTTGCAATTTAATTTGGAATTATACGCCTTATTATTTTAAAGTACTATTCACCCCCCCTCTAGTACTTGTGCTGTAGCTGGTAGGGCATTACATTTGGTATCAGAGCCAGATTCTCAGCTATGTCTGCCAACGACAACAAGACCGTGCGTCCACCTTCCAACTATGACACCTTCAGGAACCGTGAAGGAGCATCTTCCGTGATGGAAGGACATTCCTCTACGAGGCCTCCATTCTTCAACGGTACCAACTACGGGTACTGGAAGTGTCGGATGGAAACCTTCCTCCGAAGTGCATCTTTATGGAGAACTACAATGAAGGAGTATATTGTACCCGAAGAAGAAGATTTTGAGAAATGGACTACCGCGGAGGTCGCCGCGGAGGTAAGCAATGCCAAGGCAATGAACGCCTTGCAATGTGCATTGGAGCCCGAGGATTTCAATAAGATATGCACATGTAAGAGTGCATATCAAATTTGGAACTCCCTCCTCATTCTACATGAAGGGACGAGTAGGGTAAGAGACTCTAAACTCGTAGTCGTAACCAAAGATTACGAAATGTTTCATATGCAACAGGGCGAGAAGATGAAAGAATATTACGCTCGTTTCGTTGACATAATAAACGAGTTAGAGGCCCTCGGCAAGATCTACACTCAAAAGGAGAAGTGCTTAAAGCTTATTGAAGGACTTCCCTCTTCTTGGGAAAAACGTACCTTCGCCATCGAGGAAGGTAATGACATGGACAAATATACCGTAGTTCAACTAATGGGTACTTTGATGTCATATGAGGTACGCAAAGATAGCAAGGTGAAGCTACAAGAAAAGATGAAGTCATATTTGAACCTAGATGCGCCTAAGAAAAAGGCGATTGCATTCAAGGCGGCTTCATCCACCTCTACCGATGATGAGAACTCGGAAGAAGAAATGGACATGGAATCCATTGCACTCATGGCAAAGAAGTTCAATCGCTTCTTCCGAAAGGGTAACTTCAAACAAAAATCTAAGTTTACATCTACTAACGCCTCTCCACCTTTGTGCTTTAAATGCAATAAGCCAGGACACATCAAAGCGGATTGTCCTCAAAACAAGCAAAAGGAGAAGTGGAAGGCGCCAAAGTATGACAAGTCCAAGAAGTACACAAAAGGAAACAAGAAGGGACTTGTCGGAGCTACCTTCACCGACTCCGAGGATTCCTCAAGCGGAGAGTCGGACGATGAGCACGTGGAGCAAGCACACATGTGTTTCATGGCAAGAGAGGAGCACGATCAAGGATCCTCCTCTTCCGATGATAGTGATGAAGAAAGCGATGAGGTAACGATGGATGATCTTAGGGATGCTAACACTCAACTTTGGTCAAAATATACTAAGTTAGTAAATAGATATACTAAGGTAAAAGATGACCTAGCTAGCATTCAAACATCGCCTAAGACTATCATCACCAACAACGACACCGTTGTTGAAGAGTTAAGAAATGAGATTGTAAATCTCAAATTTAAACTTGAACATGTTAGCATTGAGGATGCGGAAGAACATGAGATAGCGGATTTAACTTCTCAAAACTCGACTTTGAGTATTGAGAACGAGAATCTTAAATCTCGTGTTTATGTGCTCACTTCGCAAATATCCACTTTGGATACTTCCTTGCGTTCTCTCAAAGAGAAATATGAGAACACATTGGGCCGAATCAACGAATTCAACAAGGGTAAAGGCCATTTGGATAATATCCTAAAAGATTTACTTCCGGCCAAACACCACATTGGCTTGGGGTATATGATGGGAAATTCTTCCAAGTCGGTCACTACTTTTGTTAGGCCAACTTCCGAAGCCTCAACGAGTGGGAGCAAACACTCTATTGGTAGTTCATCTACCAATGGTGCTTTCACCTCGTCCACACCCTCTTTCGGAAAGAAACCCACATTGGGTGGACCTCCAAAGAAGGGGCATGCTTTTATGTACACCAATTCCATGCCACGTAGGAACACACGTCCTACTCCACCGTCTCACACTTATGATGATTTTTATGCAACACATTCCCGGGCACGTGCACACCAAGTGAGACACCCTCACGCACGTGTTCCCACACATGCATATGTACACCCACCTCATCATATGAATAATTCTCGTCGTGCACCATTCCATCATGTCCCGTATGCCTATCCACAACATGCATCACGTAGAAATCAACGTCGCATGCATGCACCCAATAGGATGATGGCTCCCAAAGTTTTCACTATTTGGAGCCCAAAGGACACAAGCATGGACGAAAAACAAATATATATGAATGCTTATTTTTCGGATGTTGTGCATAGTAAGAATTATGTGGGGAAGTCTAAGTCCACTTGGACTTGGCTTCCAAAGGTCTAATCCCTTGGACCCAATGACCTTGGGTACCATGATATGGAAGTTTCTATCTTTAGGTACTCAAGGAAAAGAAAAAGGGAAGGAGCAACAAATTTAAATTTAGCTCCAAAGGGAATTGGATACTCGATAGCGGGTGCTCCAAACACATGACGGGTGACGCTCGATTGCTCTCCGGAGTGGTTCCCATTGTGAATGGAAACCGCGTCGTATTTGGAGGCAACAAGAGCGGAACCATCATAGGTGTTGGTAAAGTCGGTAACCCTTCTAAACCCCTAATTAGTGATGTTTATCTTGTTAGTGGTTTAAATCATAATCTCATTTCAATAAGCCAACTTTGTGACAAAGGTTACAAAGTTAGCTTTGCGAAAGGATTGTGTCATATTTTAAGAAAGGATAATGAAAAATTATTATTTTCCGGAACTCGTCGTAAAGACATTTATATTTTGGATCTTCCTAAGTCATATGAACAATGTCTCGTTGCCAACACAAGTGAACAACACTTATGGCATCGACGCTTTGGACATGTGAACTTTGGAACACTATATAAGCTTTCAAAATTGAATTCTATTAAAGGTTTTCCGAAGCTTGTTTTTGAAAAGAAAAGTTTTTGTGATTGTTGTCAACGCGGCAAGCTTCCTAAATCTTCATTTAAACCTAAGAAAAGCATCTCTACAAAACGGCCACTAGAGCTATTACATCTAGATTTATTTGGGCCAACTAGAGTAGCTTCCTTAGGAAATGCAAGGTATGGACTTGTCATCGTAGATGACTATTCAAGATTTACTTGGGTATTTTCATTGTGTAATAAAAATGAAGCTTTTGAAAACTTCACAATTTTTGTTAAGAAAGTACAAAATCTCTTAGGAACCACCATTGTCACTATTCGTAGTGATCATGGAGGTGAATTTGAGAATGAGTCTTTTGAGACATTTTGTGATGAAGTTGGTATTACTCACACCTTCTCTTTCCCTCGTGCACCTCCTCAAAATGGTGTAGTTGAGAGAAAGAATAGGACGCTAGTGGAGTGTGCTCGCACTATGCTTGATGATAGCCAACTTGGCCATCAATTTTGGGCGGAAGCGGTACACACCGCTTGCTATGTGTTTAATAGAATACTTTTGAGGGCCGGCACTAAACAAACTTGTTATGAATTGTTGTTTGGTAGGTTGCCTCAAGTTAAACATTTTCGTGTTTTCGGTTCGAAATGTTTTATTAAGAACACATATGGTTGTTTGGACAAATTCGATCCAAGATCCGATGAGGGGATCTTTGTTGGATACTCTACGCGTAGCAAAGCATACCGGATATTCAACAAACGAACCTCAACGATCGAGGAGTCGCTTCATGTCTCATTTAATGAAGGATTTGTTCCAACTAGAATTTCAAATGATAATGATTCTTTGGATGTTTTATGTGATTCGTTTGATAATTCTAAGTCTAATGATTCTATTGATTCTATTGAGACTAACCCAACTAATGAAGTTGTTGAGAATGTTCCTAGTGATCAAGGTATTCCCAAACGGCTTCATTCGGTTCGTGACCATCCCCATGAGCAAGTCATTGGCAATATCTATGATAGTGTCAAGACGAGATCGCAAGTTCACCACTTCGCAAATTGTGCCTTTGTCTCATCGATAGAGCCAAAGAATATTAATGAAGCATGCGAAGATAGCGCTTGGATCTTAGCCATGGAGGAGGAGCTCATTCAATTCGAGAGGAATGAGGTATGGGAGCTCGTTCCATTGCCATCGAAGAACCACACCGTCATAGGGACAAATTGGATTTTCAAGAACAAAACCGACGAAAACCAAGTCGTCGTCCGGAACAAAGCTCGGTTAGTAGCTCAAGGCTATCGACAAGAGGAAGGTATTGATTTCGAAGAATCCTTCGCTCCGGTAGCTAGATTAGAATCAATTAGATTACTTTTGTCTTTTGCATGCCATAAGAATTTTAAACTATTTCAAATGGATGTTAAAAGTGCATTTTTAAACGGAGATGTAGTTGAGGAAGTTTACGTTTCTCAACCTCCGGGCTTCATAAATGAAAAATTTCCAAATCACGTTTTTAAACTAAAGAAAGCTCTTTATGGTTTGAGACAAGCTCCTCGAGCTTGGTATGATCGCCTAAAGAATTTTCTTTTGGATTTGAATTTTAAAATGGGCGAAGCCGATTCAACACTTTTTATTAAGCATGCGAATAATGATATATTATTAGTACAAATTTATGTTGATGATATCATTTTCGGTGCTACTAACTTCACTCTTTGCGAAGAGTTTTCTAATGTTATGAAGGAACAATTTGAGATGAGCCACATGGGCGAGCTCAAATATTTCTTAGGTCTCCAAATTCGCCAAATGAACGATGCAATCTTCATCCACCAAACGAAGTACACGGTGGAGTTGCTAAAGCGATTTGGAATGGAGAATGCCTCCGGGAAAAAGACTCCGATGAGCACGACTACGCATCTTGACAAGGATACGGGCGGTAAGGATGTAGACATTCGTCTATATCGAGGTATGATAGGTAGTTTGCTTTATCTTACCGCAAGTAGGCCCGATATTATGTTTGCCGTATGTATATGTGCTCGTTATCAGTCTCAACCTAAGGAGTCTCACTTAGTAGCGGTAAAGCGTATTTTTCGCTATCTAAGTTACACATTAGATTTTGGATTACTTTATCCGAGATCTAGCACATATGAGTTAGTCTCATATAGTGACGCTGATTATGCGGGATGCAAATCCGACAGGAAAAGTACTAGTGGCACTTGCCATTTTCTAGGAAATTCTCTTGTCTCTTGGTTTTCCAAGAAGCAAAATTCGGTTTCACTTTCAACCACCGAGGCGGAATATATTGCCGCCGGTGCCGCTTGTGCCCAGGTTCTTTGGATGAGACACACATTGAAGGATTTTGGTATTCATTGTGATACTAGCCCTATCATGGTGGATAACCAAAGTGCTATTTGTCTTTCAAAGAATCCGGTGCACCATTCCCGATCGAAACACATAGATGTCCGACACCATTTCTTAGATGATCATGTTGCTAAAAAGGACATCATTTTAGTGTACGTTGAAACCCAAAAGCAAATCGCCGATATTTTCACAAAACCCCTAAAGGAGGACTCCTTTGTGCGGTTGCGTCGAGAATTGGGGATTATGGGTGAATCCGAGATATAGGATTCATATTTCATTCAATTATCTTGCATGCTTCTATATTTCGCGTTATTTCAATCATGATAGATTTATAGAATTTTTGAGAATTTTATGTGATTTGTTTGAATTTATGATCGAAATCGTATCTCAATGTCTATTTAAGATTTCGACGTTTAATGGGGTAGTTTAGATGAGTATTGAGAGTTTTACGATATATCGTCCAAGTGTTTTGAGGAGAGAACTTGATTATCATTTTTTGGACTTTGTTAGTCGGTATCAGTTCAACCACCAACCGACTAGATGTTCATCTAGTCGGTTAGTAGAAGAACTTACACCGACTAACTCAAGCTTATTGAGTTTCCTTTCCATCTTGAACTCTTTAGTCGGTTCATGCTCAGTGACCGACCGACTAGATTGAGATCTAGTCGGTCAGTAAATGAACACAGACCGACTAAATCTTGTCAGTAACTCTTGGATTCAGCCACTGTTTGCAACTAGTCGGTTCAAGCTCATTGACCGACCGACTAGATCGTGGTCTAGTCGGTCAGTGCTTGAACTGTGACCGACTAGTTGTGCCAGGGGCTGTTTGGTCTTTTGCGAAATCGACCGACTTAAACTCAGTTTAGTCGATCGATTTTCATTCTAATCGATCGAAATCTCTTCTCTCTCCGCTCAAAACCCCGACCTCCCTCGAAACCCTTCGACTTCCGATCGATCTCCGGCCATTTTTCCGGCCATCTCCGTCGATCTCCTCCGTCGGCCCCTCATTCTAGGTGATCTCCTCTCCTCCTAGGGTTAGATTTCATTTCCTAGAGCTAGGGCTTGCTCGGGTTCTTAGGGTTCTTAGGGTTTGTTTATTTTTTTTCGGCTAGGGCTTCTTCGTTTGATCTCCTTGTCCCGTGTCTTGCTTCGACTATGGCAAGAACACGCATTCCGATCACTCCCTCTAGCCCCTCTCCGATGACCGTTGATCCAATCTCTTCGGATCCCGAGCATCCAAACCCTCCGAAGCGTAGAACCAAGTACGGCTCCTCATCTTTACCTTCCCAGCCATTTTTGAAGCTTATCTATGCGATCTTCATGGGGAGCTCGATTAATTGGGCTCGAATTATACTCGATAAGATTGACTCTTTCGAGTGTATTCGAAAGTCCAATAAATCAGCTCATATCCCATTCCCATGCATGTTGACCCTCGTGTTTCGTCATTTTCGTGTCACATTGCCTCGTGACGATGAGCGTCCCCTCGGTCCTCCCCTGAATGCGACGGCCGTCAAGAAATCTCTTGCGGCTCTTCGTCACGTTCAGAGGACGACACCTTCTGCGTCTGTCCCTGCCTCTGCCAGTGCCTCTGCCACTCCCGTTGCCACCCTTGATGATGTCCTACGGATACTTCGTCGTCACGAGTCCCGCTTGGCTCGTACCGAGGAGGTAGTCTGCCGTATGGCTCGTCAGATGGGTGTTGAGCTTCCTCCTTCCGTGTCTGAGGATGAGGAGTTTGATGAGATGGCTGAGGAGGACATTGAGGAGCTCTGTCGTGCTTCGACTCGTGCCCCCGAGGGCACTTCTGCTGGTACTGCTGCTGCTGGTACTTCCTCTTCGGCTCCTGGAGTTGCCACCTCTTCCGGTGTTCCAGAGCCATCTGCTGCAGTTCTTCAGCCTTCTGAGCCTGCTGCTGACCCAGTTTCCGAGCCTGCTCATGTATTTGCTGCTGCTGCTTCTGTCGAGACTCATGCTGCTGTTGCGCCTGTTGCTGAGATCTCGACTCCTGCCCCGACGATTCCATCAGTTGAGACACCTCTTCTCCCTGCAGAGCCTGAGTCCAATCCGTCGACTGGACCCACGGACGCTGCAGATCCTGCCTCCTCCTCGTGATCGTCTGTTCCGAGGACTCTCCACTGCATTCTGGATGATATATGTTTAGTGAGAGTGTTTTGGGTTAGGATGGGGTTCAGAGATGCTTTGATGTATTTTTTTTGTGCTTTCTGGTTGTCGGTGTTGGATTTTATGATGATGATGATGTATTTCTTTTTGATGATCTGTAGCGCTTGATATGATGTATCTCATATATTCGATGTGATATTTTCTGGATGTACTCATGTTGTCTCTATATATATATGTTCATCATCGTTCACTTTGTCTTTTATTCGTTGAATATTCGTTGAATTCATTTTTTGGATGTACTCATGCAAATTTGAATATTCGTTGAATTCATTTGAAATGTTACTTCGTCGCTCGACGCATAAAAACTTGGTTAAATAGATTTAAATTCTATAATTTAATATTAACCAAGAATATTGAATATTGGAGAGTATGTTTCTTTATTCAAGAAATGAATAAACATTTGGTATTTTTGATGATTTTGCTTATCATTGATTTTTATTGATAATGGAAAATTTGGCACACCTTATTTTGATTTCCACAATTTTCCCTTGGTGTCAAGTTGGTCCATTGTCTTTGTCTACGACTCCCGATGTTGGATTTTACATTTCCTAATTGTTGTCGTTATATCCCCCATTTTTGGGATAACTCAATTTCCAAGAATCTAGTTTGATATGTTAGATTCAGGGGGAGTTAAGATACATATAAGGATTTTTCAAAATCCGATATTTCAAAAATCAATTCACTCTGTTTATCTTACTCGTCTGCTTGATACAATTCATTTATATTCATTGTGGAATTAACGTATCATCAATGCAGGGGGAGTAAGTATTTTACATTTGTATTATTATCCTTGATTATTATTTATGTTGGTTTGTCATCACCAAAAAGGGGGAGAATGTTGAATATTGGACTCCCCGGATTTGGTTTTGGATGATGAGCAAACATAAATAATTCATGAACTAACAATTTGTGAGCGCAGTATTGGAGATCGTCGCCAATTTCACGAGAATATTCAAAGCGACATCTCAACACTTCCAAAAGCTCATATTCATGCCTAAAGCTTCGTTGAAGCTCTTGCGACGCTTTGGAAAATATGAAGATTCAATCGAAGCTATTGAAGACCGTTTATTAAGGTTTTATTTATAGTCTTTTAGTTTCGATTGATAGAATGTTAAGCCTTGAGTATATCTTACGTTTCTATCTTCATTACGCTCATTTCGTAGCTCTAGGATTCTTGCACAAGTTCACTCTAACTTCCTCGAAGCGTCGCGCTTCGATTCGGACTTTGTTGTGCATGTTAGTTGGTACAAGAACAAGTACTGACCGACTAGATGGTGATCTAGTCGGTCGGCCACTGTTCTTGGACCGACTAGTTTCTGTCAGTTAATTTCTTGGACTTTACTGTTTACAGTTAGTCGGTCTACGTTGACTCACCGACCGACTAGTTTGTGAACTAGTCGGTCAGTGATGCTTCTTTGACCGACTAGTTGTGACTTACTGTTCACTCTAAAATTCTCCTAAGCTACTGTTTACCGTTAGTCGGTCTAAGAACGTTTGATGACCGACTAGTTGACAATATAGTCGGTCAACTTTTGTTCTTGGACCGACTAAGTCAACTTGCCTTCAGACTATGTTGTTTTGCCTCTTAGTCGGTCTACGTTCATTGGATGACCGACTAGTTGTGAAACTAGTCGGTCAGAAAGTCTTCTTGGACCGACTAGTTTTCTAGGTCTGAAATTCTATCTCTTCTCAGATCTGCTCTTAGTCGGTCCATGCTGTTTGACTGACCGACTAGTTGATGAACTAGTCGGTCAGTGATTGTTCTTTGACCGACTAATTCTCACAGATTTCTATCCGTTGGAGAATGACCTAACTTGTTTTTATGGGACCCTATAAATACGAACCTAGGTCATTTCTATCTTCAACAGAGAGCTGCCATTAAGAGATTCATTGAGTTCTAAAGAGATAGCCATTCTCCCTCAAATCTAAAGCTCTCTTCCTCACAAGAAACCCATTCTCTCTCATTTCTAGATCTAGAGAGAAGCTTGTTCTTGGTGAGCTCTTCAAGCTATTGCTTGATCCAAGTCTCCAACTCTTCCCTAGGCACCCATTGCTGCTCATTTCCTTGGTGCTAGGGCTTGGTGACTTCATCTTCCTCAAATCCTTCATTCCACCTATTGGGTAAGAAAAACTCAAGGTATAGGATTTTGTGGTAAGAGTTTTTATTTCATTTAAACTCTTTATATTGCTTATTGGCTCTCTCGGTTGTGAGAGAAGTTTGTGATCCCGGGTTGTGGGATTCACTTTGCCATTGCATGTATGATTTGATCTTGTGAAGGTTTTTCACAAGATATTCATAGTGGAAATCTTGAGTTAGGGTTTCTAACTCAAGTATCCGGAGGGGATCCGGGTGGTTGGGACGTAGGATCACCGGGAACAAGTCGGGGAGACTTGGGTGGATCCGAACCCATTAACATCGTTTGTTTGCTTTGTTAATTTCATTGTTGTCATTCAATTTAAGCTTCCGCAAATTGATTTGGTGGTTGTTTGCAATTTAATTTGGAATTATACGCCTTATTATTTTAAAGTACTATTCACCCCCCCTCTAGTACTTGTGCTGTAGCTGGTAGGGCATTACACTTATTCCGGGAGCGCAGCCTTTTTCAAAGGCGCCCTAACGCATGGCACCAGCAGAATTGGAAGAATTACGGAAGCAGCTGGGCAAACTTCTTCAGAAGGGTTACATTCATCCCAGTGTGTCTCCGTGGGGAGCACCGGTCTTGCTGGTGAAGAAGAAGGACGGTTCGCGTCGCATGTGTGTGGACTACCGGGAGTTGAATGCGGTGACCGTCAAGAATCGATATCCGTTGCCTCGTATCGATGAGATCTTTGATCAGCTTGGAGGATCGAGGGTATTCTCTAAGTTGGATCTGAGGAGTGGTTATCATCAACTGAGGGTGAGGAAGGAAGATGTTCCGAAGACAGCATTCAGGACGAAGTATGGACACTACGAGTTCGTGGTTATGCCTTTCGGTGTAACCAACACACCCGCCATATTTATGAATCTGATGAATCTGATCTTCTATGACTTTTAGACAAGTTTGTCGTTATCTTCATTAACGACATTCTGATCTACTCAAAGTCAGAGGAGGAGCATGCGTCGCACTTGAGGACAGTGTTGGAGATCTTGAGGAAGCATCGGTTGTATGCTAAGTATTCCAAGTGTGAGTTTTGGCTGGACAGAGTTGCTTTTCTCGGGCATGTGGTGTCAGGAGATGGTATTTCAATGGACCCCGAGAAGATCAAGGCTATCAGGGAATGGCCTGTTCCGCAGTCAGCGTCTGAGATCCGGAGTTTCCTTGGATTGGCTGGTTATTACCGACGGTTCATTAAGGACTTCTTCCGTATTTCCGAGCCGATGACCAGACTGACGCGGAAGGATGTACCATTTGTTTGGTCTGATGGCTGTAAGGAGGCTTTTGGTGTTCTGAAGGAGAGGCTGACGACTGCCCCTGTTCTTGCTGTGCCTGATCGCAGTGGAGGATTCGAGATCTTTTGCGATGCTTCCGGCAAAGGTCTCGGTTATGTATTGCATCAGCATGGGCACGTGGTAGCGTATGTTTCACGTTAGCTTAAGACCCACGAGAAAAATTACCCGACACACGACTTGGAGTTGGCAGCAGTCGTGTTTGCGCTGAAGATTTGGAGGCACTTCCTGCTGAGTGAGAGGGTGAAGATCTTCACCGATCACAAAAGCTTGAAGTACATTTTTACTCAGAAGGGGCTCAACATGCGACAGCGTCGGTGGTTGTAGCTCATGGCTGATTATGAGATCGATCTGCAGTATCACCCTGGCAAGGTGAATGTGGTTCCGGATGCGCTGAGTAGGCTTCAGGCAGTGATGTTATTGACTTCGCAGTGGAGACTACAGCAAGATTTTTGCGAGTCTGGTATTGAGATTATTCTTCCTGGAGAGGCCTCTTCGTTGATGTGTATGCAGATACAGTCGAAGATCATGGATAGGATCAAGCCTGGACAGGCTGGAGACCCGAAGTTGGTGAAGATACGGGAGCAGGTGAAAGCCGGTCTGCGGACTGACTTCTTGATTCATGAGGATGGCTCGCTGAGATTTGGAGCCAGGTTGTGTGTACCAGCTGGAGATATCAGAGAGGAGTTGTCGATTGAGGCACATAGTTCACCGTATTCTGTACATCCTGGTGGCACCAAGATGTACAAGGATCTTCGCCTGAACTATTGGTCTCATGGTATGAAGAAGAGTGTGGCTCGGAGTGTAGCCAAGTGTCTGGTTTGCCAGCAGGTAAAGGCGGAGCATCAGCGTACAGCAGGGTTGCTACAACCGCTTCTGATTCCGGAGTGGAAGTGGCAACACATCACTATCGACTTTGTGACTGGACTGCCTCGGAGTCCGAAGCAGAATGACGCGATTTGGGTGATCGTAGACCGATTAACCAAATCTGCGCACTTTATTCCTTTCTGAGTAGGACAGTTCACTGAGACGCTGGCGAGGAGTTATATGGAGGTAAACCCCTTTACTTTCCATTTCTATTTCTTTTTCCTAGTTTAGATAGTGATGTAACGTGAATCGTGCAGGAGATCGTACGACTTCACGGAGTCCCTGTGAGTATCGTGTCGGACAGAGACACAAGGTTCACGTCTCAGTTCTGGCAGAGTCTGCAGAAGAGTTTGGGTACGAGTCTGAGTTTCAGCACGGCGTATCACCCACAGACAAATGGCCAGTCCGAGAGGACGATCCAGATCTTGGAGGACATGCTGAGGGCGTGCATGTTGGACTTCAAGGGATCTTGGGAAGATCATCTCCATCATGTGGAGTTTGCCTACAATAACCGCTACCAGGCGAGTATTGGCATGGCACCTTTCGCCGCGCTATATGGGAAGAAATGTCGATCGCCACTGAGCTGGGATGACATTGGAGACAGGGAGCTGTTAGGACCTGAGATGATCGTGTAGGCAGTGGATGTTGTGAGGAACATACGGGAGAAGCTGAGGATTACTCAGGACCGTTTCAAGCATTGGGTAGATGCTAAACGGCGTCCTTTGGATTTTCAGCCAGGTGACCATGTGTTCCTGAAGATTTCTCCGAATCGAGGAGTGATTCGCTTTGGGAAACGAGGGAAGCTAAGCCTGAGATATATTGGACCGTTTGACATTCTGGAGAGAGTTGGCGAGCTAGCCTACCGCTTAGCCTTGTCGCCATCTTTGGAAGGAGTTCACGATGTCTTCCATGTGTCGCAGCTTCGTCGGTACATCAGCGATCCATCTCATACTGTGGATTTCTCGGAGATCACCGTTCGCCCCAATCTGACGTATGACCAGCAGCCAGTGCAGATTTTGGATAGGCATCAGAGGTCACTCCGAAACAAGACAGTCGATCTTGTTAGGGTGATGTGGCGACACGGCTCGCCAGGAGAGTCTACTTGGGAGAGAGAAGATGAAATGAGAGAGCGATACCCACTTTTGTTCCCTGACACGTGAGTGTTAGGAAATTCCGAGGGCGAAATGTTTCTTAAGGTGGGTAGGATGTAACGAATGGTTTTTATCTAATATATATGTATTGGTTGTTCTCTTCCTTTGTGTGTTTTTCCCATGTTGGACGTTTTCTTTCAGTTCTTTCTAATCTTCTACCTTCCGTTGCATATCATGATGGGCTTGGAGTAAGTATTTTTGCGATGAGCTTCCTAGAGTCCATATCTTAGAGCTAGGTTGATCTTAGAAGCCATAGGAATCTTCCCGAAGCTTTCGCGCTTCAATTCGAGACTTTTCATGAATTTTTGTTGGTTCAAGAAGGATAACCAACCGACTAGATTGCAATCTAGTCGGTCAGCAACTCTTCAGAAACCGACTAGTTCATCTTAATTATTTCAGCTGAGTTACTGTTTACCCATAGTCGGTCTAAGCACAACCATCGACCAACTAGTTGTGAAACTAGTCGGTTAGAACTTGTTCTCAGACTGACTAGTTCAGAGTTCTTTCTGACAGCCGAGTTACTGTTTACGGTTAGTCGGTCAAAGAACAACTATCGACCTACTAGTTGAGAAACTAGTCGGTTAGAGTTTCTTCTCAGACCGGCTAACTCTCAATACTTAATGTCTATCATATTTCAGCCCTTAGTCGGTCAATGAATATTCACCAACCGACTAGTTCCCAAACTAGTCGGTTGATGAGCCTTCACAGACCGACTAAAGCTACCTACCCTGTACAAACCCTGTTCATTGTTTGCCTTTAGTCGGTCACGGTTGGACGACCGACCGACTAGTTCCTAAACTAGTAGGTCGACCACTCTTCACTAACCGACTAGTCTACCCAGAAACCCTAGGTTAAGTTGTAGCCGCCGCTTTTATTTCTATTTAAACCCTAAACGTTTTCACTTCTCCTCTCACTTTTTCTAGCCGACCTTCTTCCACAATCATCCCCCAACCTTCCTCTTGCCTTTTCTCATCCTCCCGCGCTCTCACTCACCCCCATTTCACCGGCACCACCCCGTAGGCCGCCGGCCAACCCTAACCCCCCCAATTCTCTTTTCTCCAGTTATCCCCTCCATTCTCTCAATTCTCCAGATCTGTTATATCTCAACTGCGAGGAGTTCTCTTCAACCGTAGTTCTTTCGGGATCGTCCTCCGTTGCCGTGCTAGATCAGATTTGGTGACGGCAATCCGGATACGTCGAGATCCTTTCCTACCTGCAGATTCGTAGGCGTCTTGATCGTCTTTAATTCCGCTTCATATACGGTTAGTGATCTACCCCTAATTTTCCCATAACCCACACTATAATTTAGAAAACCTAATAAAAATGGATTACTAGATGTTGTAGGATTCCAATACAAATCTGGATTAGATCTTTCAGTTCTGACTTCTACCTTGGCCTTAACAGCGAACCCATTTCCCTGTAGAGTAGCGATTTTGAGACGAATTCTCGTCGACCGTCATCACCGGAACCAAGCAAGTGAAACTTGCCAACCTTGTTTTAGGCCATGCTTTAGGCCATTTTCTTGCTTTTAGCGTGAAAGAGACTAGACCGTGAAATGATAGCGGTCTAGGCGCAACTTCAAGTTCTAGCTTGACAACGAAGCTAGAACTGCCTTTTGTCATGTCATGTCATGCATTTGCCTGCCACGTTTAATTTCTCTAACGGTACGCATCTTCTTTATTTGAATATCTGCCATGCATTTGCATTCTTACATGTCATCTGAATTGCATGTTGCATTGTAGCACATGCTACAAAATACTTGTACAATCCATGTTTCCGGCTAGGCACCTGCTATGCGGGCATAACCCTACGCCATTCTTGTTAAAACACTTCCTGGCTCGTGATCCAGAAGCGAGCATTCCGTGTTCGGGGGTAAGGCCCTGGCTCGATACACATGGAGGGGTAGGGATAAATGGTCACTTGAGCGTAAGAGTTGGCCCGTACAACCTCTCTAGCCAAAGGGTGGAATCTCTGTGCACGACTACTTACTATACTTGTACTCGTCCTGGTGAATGTATACTTGTTATCCTTGTCCTGTTCTTGCTTCCATGTCATGTTTAATCCTTGCCATGTCATGCTTGCTGTTTTTACTTATTTGTTGCACATCTTATATATATGCCATGTCATGCACACTTTAGAATTGCTAGGTTGCTTTTACCTTTCTTTTAGTTTCCTTGCACAAAGTCTTGTAGACTTTGCTGACATGTGCCCCTTCTCTTTGGGTGTCGCATGTTAGTTGCTGAGCCAGAAACCGTAGCTGGGGACGACGAGTTCGTGGAATTCGTGCCTGATTCCGTTGCTGACGTTGAGTACGAGGACGCCGGTGACCAGTCCTAGTGTTCCTTCGTCGTTTCTTTGTTAGCTGTTGTTAGCTTGTCGGTGAGTAGCACCATTTTGTTATTGCTTTCATTGTTGGCCATGCTGGGCCTTTTTTAGACTCTGTTGTTAGCCTGGTGGCTTTTCTGGTGTTGTTAAATTATATTTGGACATTGAGATTAATAATTTATTATTCGTCTCTTCTATTATTGTTATCTTTGTTCCGATTCGCATTACAGGGACCTTACGTGGTTATTCCAGATGATTTACAGGCTGGAGTCTCACAGCTCCAAGCCTGAGCGGGCCTCGTCACGCCTCGCCTCCATTTTAGGGAAGCGGGTCGTGACACTGTCCCATACCCATTTTTGCCTCCCTCATATTTTATCGTGCCCATCTGTCTCTTCGGGGCCATGTTCTTATATAACTTGGGGGGAGGATCATCCATGCATCATTCAATACATATGCATCATTTTTTCCTTCATCATTGCATCATATCATGTTTTTATTTCATTTGCACAGTTTTTATTTTATATTCTCCCGCCCACCTACCCTATTTAGCATCATCTCCTGCCTACCAGTGTTTTCTCAGCAGTGAGGACACGGCTGTGTTTAGCTTGGGGGATGAGCGCTACCGCTTTATTTTTCATTTTTATTTTATACTTTCCTCCCTTTTTCGGCTTTTTAGTTTACTTTTCCACACCTTTTCCACTTCTTTATCTTTTTTTCTCATCCTGCATCACGTTTTCTTCTTTTTGCCATGCATGCATCCCTCTTCTCATTTTCCTATTTTCTCCGCCCTTTTTCTTTTTTTTGCTAAGAATGTTATGCATGATGATACTTCTCGTAGCCTTAGTAGTTAGTCGCGATGCTTACTATCTGATGAAATGCTATTTAGGGTTGTTTCAGTTTTACTTTCTATATGCGTGCATATTCTTTTACTGGTCTATCTGAATTGATGCCTGATATGAATTGAAAATCTAATGCATGAAATAGTATCTAGTATGCGCTATTGGGTAATGCACCTAGGTTCACGCATCACTAGAATACTTGGAACATCTGTTTTCTATCTTATTCACTTCTTTTTGCATGCTTGATGTTATTGTGCTTACTACTGCATGCTTTTCAGTATTTATCTAGATGAATGAAAATATCCATGCTAGTTATGAGTTTAGTTAGAGTATTATCATTTTGAATCATTGTGCACCTCTTATGAGTGAACCGAGTGATTCATTATTTTCCTTCTCCACATATCTTTATAATTCTCTACATATCAGTTGGTTTCACCACTATAGCTATCCTTACTGCATCTCACTTCCCAAACCCAAAAAGAAATATATAGCTTCTAAAAAAAATAAAATGAAAACAAATGTGAAAAAAGTGAAAAAGAAAAGAAAAAGAAAGAAAGAAATAAAATCGTTTTGTATCCTTTTATTAGAAGCTACCACATACTGGGAAAGATTTTCTAGATGCGACGCCTCGAGCTAAGCTTGGGGGGAACCAATTGATCACATGAGTGAGTATACCATTAGAGTGGATACGGTGCACAACGGGGAGATTTGATAATGCTTGCACTTTACAAAATACACTAGTTTTTGGAGATTTTTCGTGATTTGAAGTTTAAATTTGAAAAGCATGATTCTTTCCATTCTCTATTGCATGCTGGTGTGATTTCTATTTGTTCCATGTGTATCTATTGATTGAAAAGTGCACTGCCAATTTTTTTATACTAGACTATATGAACTGCATGAGATTGATATGAGTTGATGACATTATTTTAGTAGATCCCTATCTTTTGTCTATATTGCATGCTAGGCATATGATCGGTAAAACTTGAAAATAACATTAGCATGTATTTTTACTATTCGGAGCATCGTGATATAATGCTGAGGCTTGATATCTGATTGAACAACCTTAGCACCCTCCACCCATTTCCATTCTCCTTTATTCTTATTTTTATTTTCTTTTGTTTACCTCCCGGAGTACTTAGTATTCGTCTTCCTCGAGGACGAGTAAGAGGTAAGCTTGGGGGATTTTGATGTGTCCATATTTTACATCTTTTCATAGCATCATGCCATTTCATTTCATGCCACTTTCACATTCAAATCCCGTATTTTCCTACGATGTTGCAATTCTAATGTTATATTCGAGTTTCATAGTGTTTTATGGATTTTCAGGGATTTTGGAGCGATTTGAGACCCACTTTGGATATGGACACATCTGACGTGCCCGTGAGCCCGTTGGTAAAGCTCTACAGGAGTTTGCCGAGTTTTGGGAGCCATGGGAGGAGTGGAAGAGAGAGCAATAAGAGAAGAGAAGCTGCAGGAGCTTCAGAAATAATCTTCCCAGGTGACTCGACCGAGCAGAGCAGCTGCTCGGTCGAGCAGAGTCAAGATGAAGGAGAAGAACGGATACACAGGCTGCTCGGACCGAGCACCCGTGGTGCTCGATCGAGCAGTGCCAAACTTTCGAAGCTCGAAAAATCCTGCACGGCCCGAGCAGAACTTTTGGCGGTCGAGTCAGCTGGCTGCTCGACCGAGCAGAGCTGGCTCGAGCCGAGTAGGCAGAGCGGTATATTTTGGAGCAGCGCGACTTACTGTCATGCTCGACCGAGAAAGATGGCTGCTTGATCGAGCAAGACGACCGAGCCACCTACTGCTCGACCGAGTCACTGACTCGGTCGACGATGCTGAAGGCCATTTTTGGAAATTTTTCGGGCAGTCTGTTGCGCGTTTGGTGGAGTGAAAAGGGGATCTGCCGCTGCGTTTCAAGGGAGTCAATTCTTTTGTTAGTTTTTAAATTATTTTTGGAGAGGAGATGAGATTAGAAAACTGGTTAGATCTAGATTTAATTCTGGAAGATTATTGGATAATTTTTGGAGTTCAATTGCTATTATCGCGTTCGGGAATCTTGAGTTTTCTTTGGATCTTTTGCTCGCTGTTTTTCTTCGTCTTTGGCACGTAAGCTTCTAAATCTTTATTTTTACGATATTTTCTCTTGCAAAAAGCACATTTTTATTCGTTAAAATCGCTATGAGTGAGTAGTCTTTTCTAGGGCTGATGGGTTAGCCCTAAGACCTAGGGAGGAGATGTAGATCTGGATCTCTAGGTTGAATTGAGAATAAAATGGGAGTATTTCGGACGATCCTATCGAATCCCTAGGATAACCCGTACTGAGATCATGCCCACAGTATGTGGAATTGATGTGCTTAAGGGGTATCCTTATGATTTAAATAGGGAAATCGGTGGATCCAATCAAGGCTCGTAATCATGCCCGACTCGTGCCTTGAAGGGATCCACCGATGAACTATATTGCTACGTTGACGGCTACCGCCATTGCGTCAACGAGAGCCACCGAAATACCTCGAAATTCTAACCCACGAGAGTGGTATGAATTGAGAGATTAATCACCTAACCCTAATGCAACGTATGGATCCTATTCCAACATCGACCCCCGACGGTCCTAGCGGTGATCCCTAATACCCTTGTTCCTTTATTATTGAATCAACAACAATACCACAACCAATTCTTTCAACCCGACGGCTATCTCACTTCGAGATATAGAAATAATCTGAGAATTTAAATACACTGTCACCGTCCCTGTGGGATCCGACATCCTTTATACTATAATTTGACACCGTTCGCTTCCGGATAGAGCCCGGGATAGACACCTAGGGGCCATACTACGCCTGGCGATCGTGACACCGCCATGTGGAATCTAGGTGTAGGTTTCGGGTGCGTCATATATTAAGTTTTCGATTTTTAATTAGGTTTTGATGTTTTAAGGTGTGGTTTACTACGAGTGAGGGAAACCAACCTAGTAAGGCGAACACGCACGAGTCTGATGTCGGATTTGAAAGCAATGCATGATCTCGTTGTCTCCGGTTTCCTCGACCGTGGGTAGCACAGTAAGGAAAGTCGACTCGGGATCGTCTCGGCTGTGGGTAGCACAACAAAGCTGCTTGCAGCAACGGTAACGACAGCGACGTCAGGAGAGTGTTCGGCCTGGGGATCAAGCGAGGGGGCTGCCGTGGGAGTAGGCCGACAGGTTGTTCGGGTCTAGAGGGGTGGCCGGAGCAAAGGGGAGGTCGGGGGTCTGCTATTGCCTCCTAGGGGGCCGGCAATTCGCTGGGCGGCGCAACGAAACGTGTGGGGTGGCCGGCAGGGCGTTCGGCCTGGGAGGTGGTCGGGGGCTGTGCTGCGCGTGGGTCTGCCGGGGGTGTCTTCAAGGGAGAGGGCTGACAGTAGTGGGGGTCTTGCATGGGATACTGGGGTGATAGGGGGTCAGACGTCGGCTGATGCGACGTGGAGATGGCCGACGGCCTGTCAAGGGGAGAGGGAGGTCGACAGTTCGAGGGAAGGGGCTGCTGTTGTGAGGGTTGCGCGCGTGGCCTGCTTGCATGGAGAGGATGGGGAGGTGGCCGGTGGTTGGGTGAGGGTGGCCGGAGCAATGGGGGAAGCCAGCGGTTGCAAGAGGGAGAGATGGTGGCTGTGTTTGGTGTAAACCCTAGGGTTTGGGTTGCATGCATTATAATGAGGGGAGATTGCTAAGTGATGGAGAAAAATGGTTGACTTAAGGGATAGATGGGTGAGAGAGTGAGAGATGGGAGTGTAGACTTAGTGTGCAAATAGACTAGGAATATATGATATGATAAGTAGGATCCATTAGGGATTAGATTTGATTTTATAGTTAGGATTTGAATTTTGAATTAACTTATGGAAAAATTATACATGTCATATTAAAGGTGACGGGTCAGTCTAACGATGTCCGAAAAATACAAGAAAAATATCGGGACGATCGTTGCAACGAGAGGATCGAGAGTACGGTGTTCGGTCACATGCTAGGTTTACGAAAAACGATGATAAAAATAATAAGCTACTCGTTGAAGTCTAAGGGTTATGACACCTCTTTATTCAAAGCTGATTTGTGGAAGAATGACCCGTGAAATGACGTTCATAAAAAATTCCATAAATAACTACTCTCTCTGAGGGTCACAACGATATATAATTTCGCGTGTTTAGGATTCAAAAGGATGTCACAATAAATACGTGTACGAAAAAGAAAATTCGTGCTGAAAGACAATCGATCGAAATAAAGTAGGTAGTGCTCTCTCATCTCTTCTTCGCGCTCCCAAGTGGACTCTCCAGGTGATCCGTATCACCACATCACTCTCATCAGGTCGACTACCTTGTTCCTCAACTGCTTCTGCCGACGGTCCAAAATCTGCACTGGCTGCTGATCATAAGTCAGGTCCAGTCGAACTGTAATCTCTGAAAAATCCACAGTATGTGATGGGTCACTGACGTATCGACGTAGCTGAAATACGTGGAAAATGTTGTGAACTCCCTCCAAAGATGGTGGCAAAGCAAGACGATAAGCCACTGCTCCCACACGCTCCAGCACATCAAATGGTCCAATAAACCTCGGACTCAGCGTTCCCTTCTTACCGAAATGAATGACTCCACAGTTCAGAGAAATCTTCAGGAAGACATGATCTCCTGGCTGAAACTCCAAAGGTCGTCTCTTGGTGTCTGCCCAATGCTTTTAATGATCTTGCGCAATCCAGAGCTTATCCCTGACGTCTCTCATGACATCCACAGCCTCAACAATCATCTTTGGACCCAACAGCTCTCGGTCTCTGATGTCATACCAGCTCAATGGCGATCAACATTTCCTTCCATATAGGGCAACAAACGGCGCCATGCCAATGCTTGCCTGGTAGCTGTTGTTGTAGGAGAATTCCATTAGATGGAGATGATCTTCCCACGAACCCTTCAGATTGAGCGTACAAGCTCTCAGCATATCCTCCAGAATCTGAATGGTTCTCTCCGACTGGCCATCGGTCTGCGGGTGGTATACCGTGCTGAAACTCAGATTCATACCAAGATTCTCTTGCAGACTCCTCCAGAACTGAGACGTGAATCTCAACTCCCTGTCGGATACGATGCTCACCGGAACTCCATGTAAGCGCACAATCTCCTGCACGTACATGATCGACATCACGAACTAAACTCAATGAGGAACTATAAATAGAGAAGTAAAATATCTTTACCTCTAAATACTTCCTCGCCAAGATTTTCGTGGATGTCCCACTCGAAAAGGTATGAAATGCACATACTTAGTCAATCGATCAATGATCACCCAGACTGCATCGTTCTGCTTCAGACTCCGAGGTAGGCCTGTCACGAAATCCATCGTGATGTTGTTGCCACTTCCACCCAGAATTGGAAGCGGTTGTATCAATCCTGCTGTCTGATGGTGCTCTGCCTTCACTTGCTGGCATACCAAACACTTGGCAACACTCCGTGCCACACTCCTCTTTATGCCAATCCACCAATAGTTCAGACGGAGGTCCTTGTACATCTTCGTGTCTCCAGGATGTATGGAATAAGGCAAGCTATGAGCCTCACTCAACAACTCATCTCTGATGTCACCTGCAGGTACGCAGAGTCTACTGCCGTACCGCAGCGATCCATCCTCGTGAATGATAAACTCTGTCCGAAGTCCAGCTTCTACCTGTCTCCTGATCCTTTGCAGCATCGGGTCTCCTGCCTGAGCTGCCTTGACACAATCCACAATCATTGACTGAATCTGTAAATTCATCAACGAAATGATCACCACTGGTAAGACAACCTCAATGTTCATCCCTCTCAGCTCCTTCTGTACTCTCCAGCCAGTAGTATGCATCATCACTGCAGGGAGTCTGCTCAAAGCATCTGGCACTACATTCACCTTCCCCGGGTGATACTGCAGATATATCTCATAGTCTGCCATCAGCTCCAACCATTGTCTCTGACGCATGTTGAGCTCCTTCTGGGTAAAAATGTACTTCAAGCTTTTGTGATCGGTGAAAATTTTCACACTCCACCTCAGCAGGAAGTGTCTCCAGATCTTCAACGCAAATATCACCGCTGCTAACTCCAGATCATGCATCAGGTAGTTCTTCTCATGATTCCTCAATTACCGAGAAGCGTACGCGACCACGTGACCATGCTGATGCAAGACGCATCTGAGTCCCTTGCCAGATGCATTACAGTAAATCTCGAAGCCTCCGATCCGATCCGATCCAATCCGGTACAGTCAACACATGTACTGTGGTCAATCTCTCCTTCAAAATACTGAAGGCCTTCTCACAATCCTCCGACCAACAGAACTCCATGTCCTTCCTCGTCATCATCGTCATCGGCTCCGAAATCCTTGAAAAATCCTTAATGAACCGACGATAGTAGCCAGCTAATCCAAGAAAGCTCCTGATATTTGATGCTGATTACAGGGTCGGCCACTCGCTGATTGCTCTGACTTTCTTCGGATCTACAGATATGCCATCACCAGACACCACGTGTCCCAGGAATGCAAATCTGTCCAACCAGAACTCAAACTTATTATTGTTGGCATACAGTTTATGACATCTCAATGTCCCCAACTCAGATGACGGCTGTGCTCCTCTTCAGACTTCAAGTAAATAAGTATGTCGTCGATGAAGATGACGACGAACTTATCCAGGAAGTCGTAGAAAATCAAATTCATTAAGTTCATAAACACCACTGGAGTGTTGGTCACACCAAACGGTATGACTACGAACTCATAGTGTCCGTACTTTGTCCTGAAGGCCGTGTTTGGAATATCATCCTTCTTCACTTTCAACTGATGGTACATGCTCCTCAAATCTAATTTCGAGAAAACCCATGAACCTCAAAGCTGGTCGAAAATATCATCAATCCGGGGCAGCGGATAATTGTTCTTCACAGTCACTACATTCAGCTCTCTGTAGTCCACACACA
Organism: Scilla litardierei; assembly: GCA_030789695.1. Taxonomy (NCBI): domain Eukaryota; kingdom Viridiplantae; phylum Streptophyta; class Magnoliopsida; order Asparagales; family Asparagaceae; genus Scilla; species Scilla litardierei. Next base: position 81,045,067 of record CM061136.1, read on the forward strand.
TCCGACGGGATCCATCATTCTTCTTCACCAACAAAACTGGTGCACCCCAAGGTGACACACTAGGATGTATGAATCCTTTCTGCAGCAATTTGTCCATCTGTTTCCTCAGCTCCTCAAGTGCTGTAGGAGCCATTCGATCTGGCGCCTTCGAAATAGGTTGCGCTCCTGGCATAAGGTCTATGCTGAACTCCAAAGCTCTGTCGGGTGGCAACCCAGAAATATCATCTAGAAAGACGTCACCGGAGTCTCTGGCAACTACTGCTCTACTGTATTCCATCTGCATAGCGACAACGATCTACTCCTCCGGCTTGGCCCGGAGTCTAACGTGCCCAAGCGATCGCTTTCTGCTGTGAAACTTGAACTCCCGGTGGCCTGGAAACCTGAACACCACTTTCTTACTACGGTAATCGATCGAATCATGGAAACCTCCCAACCAATCGATGCCAAGAACAACATCAAAATGTGGTAGATCATGGACAATGAAGTCGGCATAAAGCTCATGTCCACTGATCACCAACAGAATCGATTGACATCCCAAATTAACCATCACCACTCCGTTCCCTGTAGTGATGTCCCAACACTTAGGAAGTGTATGTGTGGGAATGGAGTGCTCTGTTACGAATCTCCAGGTTATGATGCACATAGATGCACCGGAGTCGAACAAAGTTAAAGCAGGGTAAGACGACACTAAAATGGTGCCTAAGATACAAACGATAAAGCTAAGGTTAAACAAGGCTATTAATCTAACTAGCAAGGCTTAAACAACCATATGCAAACAATATGATCTATGCTATAAAATGAAAAGACTAGTTCTAAAGAGTTACCTGCAATGACGCCATCCACGTCTTCAGCCTCTACGGCTGTCATGGTATAAGCTGGTCTTCGTGGTGGTACTGCCTTACGGTAAATATGCTCCTGAGGTGGCAAAGGGGGTCGACGAACAACAGCTCCTCTCTGAGTAGGGACCTGTGCTCTACTCTACAGTGGGGCTGGTGCTCTACTCTGTAATAGGGCTGGTGCTCCACCCACAGTACGATGAAGGTTCGGGCAATTCCTATCGACATATGTGGCATCTCCACACACCAGACACAAACCCAGCTTCCTCCTGCAATTGTTCTGTGTATGCCCCGGTTTACCGCAGAAATGGCATGGACCATTGGTCTGCTTCTATGCAGGTGCTCCTGGCCTCTTAAAAGGCACTGTCTGATTGGATCTCTTAGCAGGCCTAACAGGTGGCCTATACTGCTCTATCGGTCTCTTTCCTTCACCAGCAGGAGGATCAGGAAGTCTTGCTACAGCCTCATGGTTCCTGGCTGCATTCAGTTTGGCCCCCATAGTAGTCAAGTCTACTGAAGTCATAGAGAATTAGATCTTGGGGTTCAGCCCCTGACGAAACCGATCAGCTCGGTTCTCTTCCTTCTTCACCATGTGCGGGGCGAAGCGGTTCAACATCTTAAACTTCGCTTCGTACTCATCTACTGACATGCTCCCCTGTGTCAGATTCACGAAACGCTGCAAGAGATCTCTCTTCGTAGCCTTGGGGAAGTTTTTCTCCTTGAACATTGACTTGAAAGTGCTTCATTCAACTGGCTTCTGCAGACGCCTCTCCTCAATGTGCCGCCAGTTCCTTGCATTCTCGATCAGCTGCATCTTCGCTATCTCCACTCTGGTCTCATCAGGTATCTTGGTAGCTATCATTTTATCCTCAGTGCTCTGGATTCACTCGTCAGCATCCAGCGGTCCGTTCTTTCCAGAAAAGGTCCTCGGCTGTAACTCATTGAAACTGCTTCACTCCCAGTGCAGCTCGTGGAGCAGGCAGCAGCAGAGGTGGTGATGCAGCCTGAACAGATCAGGTAGCCTGGTTGGACTGCTCAACCAAGTGGTGCTGAACATCCAACATCTCTCTCATGATGCCCAGAAATTGACGGAATTTACCACCTTGGCCATCCATGGCTCTGTCAGCTGAAGGTCCGGCTCGAGTATTGCGTCCTCCTGCCATCCTATTGACAAGGAAAACCTAATTTTAGACTTGTACATGATAAGCTGTATATCTAAATGAATGCGAGTATTTTTTATTGCTACAAACTTTCATACAGTGACCTGCATGGGCCACCACTAAGACCTGTCACGCCCCGCTTCCCAAAACGGGTGCGAGGACGAGACGAAGGTCCGCATGGGCTGGAGCTGTGAGGCTCGGGCCCAATAAGCATCTGTAGGGATACCAATTAATTACAGGTTCTTGCATATAAAATTAAAAGTTCATAACAATAAGGTGAGAGTACTCGAAAGGAAACTGCATTCATTATTAAAGAGATAATATCCAGCAATACATCAAGTCTAAAAAGAAGCCCCAAGCATGGCTACAACTGCGGAAAAGGAAACTAATGGTGCGACGCACCCAACCTAGATAAGAAGTAAAATGGTGCTACGCACCCAAACTAGAAAGCAATAAACCTCTGTAAGACAGTGACGGTGAGGAACCTCTAGGTCTGGTCCTTGTCTAGAACGTACTCAAGGTCAATGTCCTCCGGTTCCAAGTCCTCATGTAAGGTCGGCTCGTCTGTGTACTCCGTCTCAGCACCTGACGTACAACACCCAAGAGAAAAGGAGCTGTACGTCAGGTAAAGTCTACAAGGGAAATGTGAGAAGACTCTACTGCAAGTGTAAAGGAAATTAAAGACGACATTTTAAGGTTGATTACATGAGAGATGCAACAACATGGCATTTATACATATATGCAAGAAAAGTAAAGACTGTGCAGAAAGTAAACGAGGCAAGAAATAGCCGTAGCATGTGCTACCGGCTACAAGACATGACAAGACTAGACAAGACTGTATGACACCAAGCGACTCGACACCAAGAGGGTTCATGCCTTCAACTTAGAAAGTGGCCAAACTCTCTAATCTGGTGGTCGCTCAACCCAACCCAACCCCAAGTGCTCAAGACAAGACTGTACGAGGACCACTCACTCTGCTAGGTGAGTGTCTCTAATCCCCACAGGTTGTAGGGGCCACTCACTCTGCTAAGTGAGTGCCGAGCTTCCCGTAGGGTGTTCTGTACCAAGGATCACCCACTCTGCTAGGTGGATGTCTCAATCCCCGCGGGTTGCCAAAGGTCACTCACTCCACTCGATGAGTGCCGGGCTTCCCACAGGTTATGTATCTGTACAAGGGGTCACCCTCTCTGTCTTGGAGGGTGTCCTATTACCCGCAGGATGTGTAAAACATTTCGTGAATGATGTTAAATGGCATGGCATGAGTATAGTATGTTATTTTCATTCTAGGGGGTCCACACGCACACACACTGATAGTTCCTAGCATGCCAGTTATAGCAATTTATGTACCTAGAAGCAAATCCCAACCGATCGATTCAGAGATCGGTTGGTGACGAAAGTGTTCTCTGTTTTTTGGAGGCGAATTCCAACCGATCGGTTGACTTGTCAACCGATCGGTTCACCTATAGCTGATCTTTTCAAGCTCCAGAGCTCCATGGCCTCAACTGATCGGTTCAGCGATCGGTTGAGAATTATCACGACATCGACCGATCTGTTCAGTGATCGGTTGATGATTTTCAGAAGCTGAAGGCCGATTTACCCGCTGCCTCAACCGATCGGTTGATGTTTCAACCGATCGGTTGGATGTTTATTTTTTTTTCTTCTTTTGGGAATATTCCCTGGCATCTTGCCAGAATGTATATATAGCCTTAGGTTTCCCAGAAAACGAGGATCCCCAGTTTTTAACAGTTTTTAGGGATTTTGGCTGCTGCTAATTTATTTTGCTTTGTAAGTTCTCCGATCGCTTTGATACTTTAATATTGCGTTAATACTATCGTTTGCTTCTCTATTCTATTGCTTGATTATAATTTTGATGGCTATATTTTGTTGTATTGAATCTCTTGCAATGTTTAATGAGTAGTTTCCTAATCTGGGACATTGGTGGAAGCCCCTTCGTGGGTTCTCCCTAGAATGACCATAGGATTAGGGTTTCGATGGATATAGGGATTTAGATGGTTACGTGGGGTGTTTTATTGTCATTGGCGGGATAAAGACCGCCTCTGACCGTTGGGCTAAGGGAAAATAAAACTGGCATTTGATCCCCTAGCCACAACTCACACCCCTAGCGTAGACATTGATTCCTAGCGCGTGGAAACGGCAGGATGAAATGTCGGGAGTAATCATTGCGAGCTTAGTGCTCCCGGAGTCGATCGGTGTTGGACATGGGAATGCACACCATCCAAACCCAGGTAGACCTAATATATCATCTTGGGCATCGACCGGAATATCGGGCCCATGGGATGCTAGGTATCACTTTTAGAGGCAACGTCTCACCACTAAATCCTAGAAACCGATCGTATTCCTAACCGTCGGTCGCAATATAGAGAACTCATGATAGGGTGGAAACCAAGGTCCTGGGTTACTTTTTTATATCTTACACCTTTTCGTAGTTTCATATCGTGACAACCCACCAAGCGATAGGGCTATCTCACCCATCGGGTGATCCGGTTCCTGTTTGATAACAGGCACACCATACGTCTCTCTGTGTTCGACCCCAATCAACACTCCAACACCGTGCACTTGCGGTTCTAAATTTTAATCCTGGTATCCCCATGACGTGCGTTTATATTTCATATATTTGCGCACGTTTTCTTCCGTGTTTTTCCGTATTTTACCGCCGTCTTATATTCGTTTTCTCATGTTTTCTTGTTTTCTTTCACTTTTCCGTGTTTTCCATATTTTGCAGGAGTTTACTGGCATAGGGGACATAAAACGACGATATCACAAGTCCCAGAGCAACGGGAGGAGTCACGTGTGATCCAGGGGGTCAAACGACGATGATATCATCTTTCAGCCCCTCACCCGGTCGGTTGGTCATCTTCAACCGATCGGGTGATGCACGCGTGCACCACCCAGACGCAGCTTGGAGCTCACAAGAAGTCACCCGGTCGGTTCAGTGACCGGGTCAAAAGCCCAAACTCTCTGGAATTCGAAGCTGATTGCCAACCGATCGGGTGACCTTCACCCGATCGGTTCACCTGTAGCTGAATCTCAAAAGCCAAGACACGGTCAGCTCAACTGACCTCCTCACCCGACGGCACCAAGATCCAACCGGTCACATTCATATGTTAACCGACTGGGTGAAGATGACCGGGTGAAGTCCCGCATTGCGCTGTAAAAGTTTGAAGCAGGTCACCCGATCGGTTGACTTGTCAACCGATCGGGTGATATCTTTTCATATATATAGAACCCTAGGTATTCCAGAAACGAAAGTTGGTTATTTTTTGATGTTTTCTTCATTTTGTGACGGCTGCAATTTCTCAGGTTTTGTAAGTTTTCAGATCTTTGTCAAACTTTAGTATTATCTTAATTTCTTTACTACCGTTGCATTTCTATTGTCTGATCATGATTTTTATGGTTGATTTCTGTTTAGATCGCTTTTTACTAAATATGTGTGAGTAGTTCCCAAATCTGGGATTTTGGCGGAAACCCCTTCATGGGCTCTTCCCGATGCGTCCATAGGGCTAGGAAATCGATGGGGATTAGGAATCTAATGGTTACGCGGGGTGTTTTATTGTCATCGGTGGGAAAAGACCGCCTTTGACCGTTGGGCCAAGGGGGAATAAACTTGGCGGTTGACTCCCTATCCATAGCTCACGCCTTTAGCGTAGACGTCGAATCCTAGCGCGCGGGAGTGGCAGGATGAGACGTTGGGAGTTATCGTTACAAGTTTAGTGCTCTCGGAGTCGATCAATGTTAATGGACACTGGAGTGCCCACTGATCGAACCCGGGAAGTTCGACGTATCATCCTGGGCACCAACCGGAATATCGGGCCCATGGGATGCCGGGGTACCACTTTCAGAGGCAACGTCTCACTATTAGACCCTAATTCCGATCGCTATCCTACCCGTAGGCCGTATCGGCGAGAATCACACGATAGGGTGGAAACCAAAGTCCCGGGTTTTTCCTTTATATTGTCTATACCCTGCATTCCATTTACCATGACAACCCATCATTCGATCCAGGCTAGCTCGCCCATGGGGTGATTTTGATCCTCTTTGACACAAGCACATCCACGCCTCCCTGAGTTCGACCCCCAAGCCACACTACAACACCGTGCGCTTGCGGTTACAAATATTTAAATCTCACACCCCCAATCGTATTATTGCACACATCTAGCATGCCGCACCCGGGGGGCGTCAAGCTTTATGGCACCGTTGCCAGGGAGGCAACGTGCTTGTTATTTTAGGATTTCATGAACCCTAGTGTCTAGCTCTCATCCCTACCTCGAGATAATTTTCGCATTCTTCTTTTTTCCCTTTTATTTTCTTATTTTTATTTTTATTTTTATTTCTTATCTTATCTGTTTCTTTCCCACTTTTCGTTTCACGGGTGTTTGTTGTTTTTCATGCGCGGGAGTTCAAGAAGTCTCGACGACTTGATCCCCGTTGATCCAGAGATAAACGCCACCCTAAGGCGTTTGGCCGTCGAGAAGCGAAGAAGAGAGGATCCTGAAGCCATGGGGGAGAACACCCCGCCTCACAAGTCCATGTTGGAATACTCGATGCCTTCCATCGAGTCCTCCTCCGCCATCCGTCCTCTAGCTATTGCGGCCCAAAGCTTCGAGCTTAAGCCATCTTTGGTGACGTGGATCCAGCAGGATCAATTTTCGGGTGCACCCATGGAGAGCCCGATTGAACATTTAGACTCCTTCTTGGAGAAATGTGACACCTTCCGGATAAACGGTGTCACAACTGAGGCGATTCGACTGAAGCTGTTCCCCTTCTCCTTGCGAGATAAGGCCAAGCTGCGGCTTAGGGGGAAGGACCCGAATACATTCAACACTTGGGAGAAGCTCTCAAATGCTTTTCTGACGAAGTTCTTTCCTCCGGGAAGACCATGAAGCTGAGGAGTGAGATCTCCTCCTTCTCCCAGGCCAGCCACGAGTCTCTGCACGAAGCCTGGACCAGATACAAGGAGATGCAGAGAAGATGTCCCCACCATGAGCTCCCCAAGTGGCAGATCATAAATCTGTTTTATAATGGTTTGAGGGACGATTTAAAATCTTCCATGGATGCCGCGGCTGGAGGGTCCTTTATGTCGAGGAGCGAAGAAGATGCCGGACAGATTCTGGAAAATATGGCATCCAACAATGAATGGTGGTGTGACGAGAGATCCACACCTAGGTCTGGGGGCATCCATAGGGTCGAGGACGTCGACAAACTGTCAAGCAAGTTTGACTTGCTGTCGACCCGGATCTCCGCATTGATGGTAGGCGCCGGTGGCACCGGTGCACAACAGATTGCTACGACGGAGTCTGAAGTTTTTGGAGAGTTCGACGGTGGTGACATCTCACCACCGTTGGATCAGGCAAGCGCATTATTTTACAATCCTACAGGGAATGCGCCTTTTCCACCACGAACCAACTCCAACCCGACCTACTCTCCCAACAACTGGAATCATCCCAACCTTAGCTACCGAGAGCCTTATCAACAGCCGGCTTAGCAACAACAGCAGATGTATCAGCCGGCTAGGCCTCAGCAGTAGTTTCAGCAGCAGCAATTTCAGCAGCAACAATCTCCACAACAGTATCAACAGTATGCTCCTAGGAATCAGCAGCCCACCCAGCAGCAATACAGCCAGCAGAGGGCCATTTCTCCGGTTGAGTCCCTCTTGACTCAATACATCGCCAACCAGGAGAAGATAAATCTGAAGTTGGAGATGGGACAAAGAGTCCTCACTGATCAGGTGACTCAGCTGGGATTGCAAGTGGCGAACCTTCAGAGACCGCAGAATCTTTTACCGCCACAGCCTGAGGTGAACCCGAGGGGGGTAAATCGGACCTTAGCGCTCACGCATGAGCATGAGAACGTGTCCACCATTGTCTTGAGGAGCGGAATGCAAATACCCACGAGAATGCCCCCCAAAGGACCGGAAGCACCATTGGTCGTGGAACGACCAATTGAGAAATTAAATGACGACGGTGCTTCGTCGCCCAAGCCAACTACTCCGGAGGGAGTTCATAGAGAGGAGAAGAAAAAGGATGAGGAAGGAAACCTAAGAGTATTCAAGCCCGTTGTGCCTTTCCCGCAACGGCTTGCCCAAGCCAAAATTGATGAAAAGTATGGCAAATTCTTTGCCATGGTGAAAGATCCGAGCTTACAAATCCCCTTCCTCGAGGCCATCAAGACAATTCCCTCATATGCCAAATTTCTGAAAGACTTAGTGACACGGGGATCTAGAAAAGAGAAGGTCGTATTAACAGCGGAGTGCAGCGCCCTCATTCAGCGCGCAAATCCGCCCAAGCTCAAGGACCCAGGAAGTTTCTCCATCCCTTGCTCTATTGGGGAAGTGCAAATCCAGAGGGCACTCGTCGATCTAGGAGCGAGCGTCAGCTTAATGCCCCTATCGCTGTACAAGAGAATAGGGATGGGAGACTAAGAGCCCACCGGCATGACATTACAACTTGCTGACCGTTCGGTCAAGTACCCGGTGGGAGTAGTGGACGACCTCCCCGTCGATGTGAGAGGAGTACATGTACCGGTTGATTTTGTGGTGATGGACATGTCGGAAGACAAGCATACCCCTATTATCCTTGGACGGCCCTTTATGGCAACCACCAGAGTTTTGATAGACGTGAAAAATGGGAAGCTTTCCCTCAATGTCGGCCAAGAAAGAGTCGAATTTGACTGGGGGTTGTCGATGAATCACCCAAATCCCCCGGACGATCCTAGTATCAGTATGCTGGAGAACGAAGAAGATAGAGCTGTTGAAACAAGTGCCTGGGAAGTACTCTCGAGGAATCCCCCCGATAGCTTGGGGGACCTTGGAGAGAAAGTTGGCTCCCCAAAGAAAGAAGTTGCTGATGGGGCGGTCGCGCGACATGTGATCCCTCCCGGATTCCCTAAGGCTCCTCCTACGAGGAGAAAAGGGAAAGAACCCGTGGACCTCACCGGTGATGAGGTCCGGATCCTGAAAAAGATGGCGGTAGACGCCAATTTGAGGGAGAAGCCCCCGGATCCTGTCGACAAAGGGAGGGTAGTTGAGCGAATCTTCTTACAGCCTCTGACTACACCAAAAGCCACAAGCTCTGGAGTTGAGATGCCGGATTTTGGGCATCACCCGTATCGCCCACCATGAACATCATCAACGGGCGTCGAGCTAAACGACGTTAAACAAAAGCGCTTAATGGGAGGCAACTCATGCTCTAAACTTTTGTTTCAATTTTTAGGATTATTTTTTAACTTTATTTTATCTATTTTTATAAATAAATCCAGCCGCAAGAACTTCTGTTGTGGAACTTAGGCGATTCGTGTGTTTTTGCAGAAAACAAGGCCCCAACTGACCGGTTGATAACTCAACCGATCGGTTGGGATGTATCAGCTAACGACCGTGTCTGCCACTAAATGAACCGATCGGGTGAGGAAAGAAGAGATCGGTTGGCAGACCGGGTGACCTGGGGCAAACTCTCGGGAAAATTTCAGAATTTGTCAACCGATCGGGTGACAAGAAGCGAGACCGGTTGAGGGACCGGGTGAGAAACCCTAAACTTTCGGGAAAATCTGTAGAGCGGCCAACTGATCGGGTGAGTTATCACCCAACCGGTTCGCCTGTAGTGTTTTTTCAGCTTAAAATTTCGACCTAAAGTCAACCGATCGGGTGACTTCTCACCCGATCGGTTCGACTTAAACCCTATAAATATCCCCCGACCCACCCGTTCACTGCCCCTCGCCCGATCGCTTTCTTCGCCATCGTTTCGCCTTCCAAACTCTCCCAACGGCCGAAAACTCCCCTCCCACTTCCCCCACTCCTCCATTAGCCTCTCTCTCCACCTCCCCATTGCATCTCTCCATCTATTTCTCTCTCTCCCTCTCCTATTTCGCATTTTTCTAGCCCTAATCCACAATATCCACCCACACTTTCGAATTTTTTGCTGAAGAAGAGTGCCGCGGCTCCTCACTTCTCCCATTGCACGGCATTGGGTCAACTACAAGCGAAGAACTCGAATCTCTCACAGGGTAACTTCGCTCCACTTCTCAAATTTCAATTTTTACCCTAGATATTTAATTTGCTTGATTGTTCGTGTGTGTGCACTTCGATAATATTTCACACTCATTTGCATCTTTCGACCAAGTTTGCACACACCCAATCAATCGTCGATCTCGGTGTCTTCACTAAAGGAATATGGTGCCCTCGAGGCCATTTATTCCTGTGTGAATAGCACAAACATCTTGTTCGAAATAACAGTAAGCTGTTTGGTAATAATTTATCTAAGTCATATTGTAATGTAGTCAACATTAGATGTCAACTTAGGTAAAGTCCTGAGACTTTATGCAAGGTCAAACGGGTATCAAGATGAGTATCTTGATCATGGAGAAACGTTTGACCGTCTGTAGCATAAGTCTGAAATGGTTCGTGGTCGTAGATGTTTCGAGACAAGGATATCGAAACATCGGATAGACCATTGTGTCTTAGTCTTCACCGTTTAGCGGTGGCGATGATCTCATGATCGCTTGACTTAGCGAAGTCGAAGACGAGACACAGGTGCTCATTAGAATGAGTTCACTGAACGATCCACTAGAGTTATCACATGGTTATATTGACCAATCTGTCAGTGATAACTCTGAGTGATGATAGGATAGTTGGTCTTTTGACTTGAGGTCATTTTGACAGACCTGTGCGTGAACGGTGCCACTTAGATCAACTGACCTAGCTTCGAGGCAAGGCCTGTCGAAAGGACTTTTGATTGGGTGTCACTTGAAATGTACGAGGCGAGTAATGACCAAGAAAGGATTCGTCTCTCCCGGTCAATGGGAGTTAGTGTCGTAGGTTAGTTCGGTCTTTAGTAAAAACTCTGCGCAGAGTATGTTGGAAGAAGTCCAACATTTATTGACTAAAGATCGATAGAAACTAACCGGAGTCAAGTTATTGGGGTTGACAGTTTGACCGTACCCTAGACTTGATCTACGCGACATATTTAAGACGAAGAGACTATAACTGCGGAATTCATCATGGAAACAGTCAGGTGGTCCCGACAATACTCATGTCAATGAGTTAACCACATAATGATGATTCCTGAAGCAGGGACGGCAACCACTGCTCGTGGTCACTGCCGTATAGGGCTTCGAGCCCAACCTGTTGTAAGGGTCAGGCTGTAGGGTCTCACACAGAGTGCAACGCTTCGTCTAGTAATAGGTAGAAAATAGTTAGGGAGAATATTTGCATTTGATGCAAAAGAAGAGATAATTGCATTTGATGCAATATGATAATTTAAGCTTAGATAGGGACTATTTTGCATTTGATGCAAAAGCGATTAAATGTGTATTAAATTGTTTAATACAATATTTAATAAAATAAACGCAAGGAAAAGTTCACGGGTAAGACGGGAATGTCCCGGTCTAGACCCAGGTTCGAACGGCGTCCAAAACGGACGCCAAACGCAAAAGTTAAAGCCAAAACAGCCCGCAATATCAGACCAGGCCAGACCCAGGCAGAACAGGCTGCCTGGGCTAGCCCAGGCACTGCCTGGGCTAGCCAGGCATAAGCCTGAGCTTAGCCCAGGCTCGGCCTGGGCAAGCCCAGGCGCAAGCCTGGGCACAGCCCAGGCGCGCCTGGGCTCTGCCCAGGCGCGGGCCTGGGCGAGCCCAGGCACGGCCTGGGCTCTGCCCAGGCGAATTCAGCGCGCGCGGGTTGCGTGGGGCCCACCCATGGGCCCCACCTCTAGGGTTTTGAACCCTAAGTGTGCTGAATCAAATGACGGCTCAGTTTTTGCGAAAAACTAGCCTAGGGCTGATCTTTGGACACTCAATTGGAGGGTCAAACGAACTCCGATTGACGAACCGTTTTTTCCTATGCGTTCACGGTTGAACGCTTGTCGTATTGATAGGTTGTATCGATCTTGAAGCTCAACGGTGAGTGAGTTAAAATTCACGGAAGTTTGCACTTTGTGAAGTGCAAACTAACTTGATTTTAATTAAACTCAATTTTAGTCCCACATCGGATTTTGAGAAAAGGGGAGAGTCCGCCGCCTATATAAATAGGGGTCTCCCCCCTTCCTCAAAACTCGTCCCAAGCTCTAGATTTGAGCGGCTCTCGTAAATGTTGGAGCACGCTCGGATCTAAGCTTAAATAAATATTTCTCTATCTCCCTAAATTTCTGCCTTACTCCTGCGGGCTCTGGCAAAGCCACAAAGGAGTTCGGATTCTGGATCTGAAATCTTGGCGGAGGTTTCACTCGCGTGAAACTTTCTTCGGCGCGTGGTTGGCTCGGCGACACGGGGATTGATCGCCTCGGGATGCGGAGCGGTTCGAGGAGCGGTTCGGGGAGCGGTTCAAGGAGCGGCTCGGCGTGGGACGGGAGCAGCTCGGAAGACGGCGCGGAACATCTCGCCTGCTCCAGGGCTGAGATTCTGGGTATGTGGTTAAAGTGTTTTAGCATTAGTTTAGTTTAATCGCAGTAGGCTAGATCCTTCTTGGGATGGTCAGATCCATCCCAAGTCGGCATAGATCTTGGCATAGGGTCTTGGACCTTAGGGCTAAGTTAAAAATTGTTTTTAACTGCATGTTAATTAGTTAACATAGGTTTTTCTTCCGCTGCTATGATTTTTCTGTCTATGTTCCGTCTGACTTAGGACGGGACTAGAGTTTTTGTGCCCTAAGGGACCGCCAATTCCCCAACATTCACCGAGGTCGAGACTCTTTTTGCTAACTTAGGTTGGTTGGCCTTCTTGAATGCCTCTGCGGTATCCTACCCGTCACTCACCCTAGAGTTTCTTTCTACACTTGTTTGTGAGTCGGGGTCGACCGTCATCTTCCGGGTGCGTAACAAAACTATTCGCACCAACCTAAATACCATCAATGATATATTTGGTTTCCCTATTCTAGGGAATGACGCTATCCGACACTATGGATATCCCCCGGAATATGAAGTCGATAACTTTTGGTTCCGCCTCACCATACTCCCTCGCTATCCCCGTGGTAAGGCCAAGGCCTCCTCCATCTTCCATCCCATATTTTGTCTGGCCCATATGATCATATCCTCTGCATTTTTCCCGCGGGATGAGTCAGGCACCGTGACTATCCCCGATCTTTTTATTCTCTGGGCCATGCCTTTCCCCTTTGTTCGTGCTGATGATGGAGTTAGCTTTAGGGCCCCAACTGTCCCTGTCCATGCCGGCGATTGGCTTGTTTACAAGCTTCTCGAGATTAGCAGGGCCGGGAAGGGCAAGATCTATTGTGGGGGCATTATCACTATTATTGCTTCTAGCCCCCAGTTTAATATCCTTTTCCCCCGTGATCTTCCCGTCGCCGCATGACCCTCACATCTAGATCTTGACGTCTTGCGGCACATTCATATGATTAAGCCCCGCCTCGATGGTTGCTTCGAATTCAATTACGGCCACCCCCCTCGCCCCTACACCATTCTCCCCAACCCCGCTCGCATGACTGTAGCTATCATGGAGGATTGGACTTTTCCGCCCGATCCCGAGTTTCTAGCGGGGTTGCGCCTTCCTTTCTTTCCCCCGGACGCACGCAGACCACCTTTCCCTGCCGCCCACTTAGGCGAGCAGGATATTCCTGTGTCCCGGAGAGATATCGGGGCTCGCCCAAGTCACCCTGTTTCTGCTACTGGCCCCATCACTTCTGAGCATCTTTTTGCGGCCATCTCTGGCCTTGTGTCCAGTGCCGACATGACCACTGCCACCGACACTACTTCCACATCACTTGCCGGCACCACTTCCGCCTCACGTCAGTCCACTTCCTTTGGTCGCCGCCAGGTCTCTGCCCGTCTTGCTCTCGAGAGGGAGGTCACAGCCCTCCGTGATCTTGCCATGTCCTCTGCCCCCTCGGACCCATCACCGTCCTCCTTTCTCACTCACCCACGCTTCCTCGCACTTGACAGGAACGTGGCTGCCATTCTTCACCTTCTCATTCACCTCCACGGACCACCACCACCCTCACCACCACCTTCACCACCTCGACGATTTTCTCCTCCACCCTCACACACATCCCCACCTCCATCACCTCCCCCGTCACAATCTTCTCCTCCACCATCCCACCCATCCCCACCTCCTCCACCCCCACCTAGGTGATCATCTCCCCCTCTCATATCTATTCCCATCCCCGTATCCACCTCCACTCTCATGACCACTTCTATCGCACCCACACCACCGTCTACCTCCTCCACCGTCACTTCATATGTGCGCCGCAAGAAATTGCCGGTGCGCTCCAAATCACTCCCACTGCCATCCACTACCGTCTCCATCATTTCTTCTCTCCCCATTTCTACCCCTTCTACCACCGCTTTGATCGCCGTTCTTCCACCACTACCCACCTCCACCGACACTCCACCCATCGTTCACACCACCACTGCACCTATTCCTCCACCTCTTTTCCCACTTCTCCGCACACCACCCGTCTCTCCCGACCACATTTCCACACCCTCTTCCGAGGAGGGCGAGGACTCGCCTTCGCCTGATTTTTGATTTCACTTTGTTTTTTGACCTCCCCCTTGCATATCTCTGCATTTTCACGATCACATCATCTTGCTAGCATTGTCATGTCTAGCTTGGGGGAAGTTTATTTTGTTGTGTTGTCGTGTTTTGTTTTCCTTGTGTGTGTGCTTGTTTTATTTTTTTTTTGTGTCGTGTCATCTTTCTTTCTTTCTTTTCCTATTTTTATGTCGTGTGGGTTGATTTTGATTTTTCTTTATTTTCAGTTTCGTATCTGTGTTCTCCATGTTTTTCATTTCTTTTTGTGTCAGTGCGTATTTCCCCCCATTTTCATTGCCCTCCCGTACTCACTCTTATTGCATTGAGGGCAATACAAGCTTCAGCTTGGGGGAGTCGCACTTTGTGCGTCTTTTGAGTCTTTCTTTTTCGTATTTGAGTCATTTTCCTCCATCTTTTTCTTTTTCTTTTTTCTTTTCTTTTTTTATCTCTTTCTCCTAGAGATGAACCCTATGATGAATTGCCACAAAATCACACACACCTAGCATATCATCGATAATCACACTCACTAACCCTAGGATATCGAGTCCTCTTGCATTTCACGCATCGTAGGTCCACTTAGCTTTTTGTGAGTCGTGTGTCGTGCCTAGCTGTTTGGTGTGCTTCTACTTTGTGATTTTACTTTATATACATGTCCAGGAATGACCCCTAGATTATCACGCTTCGATATGAATAATGCGGTATTTGCTTCTCTTGTTTGTATTCGGTATGCATGATTATATGTATCGTATGCTTCATTTCGCATGTGTCGGGATTCCACAATTAAGGACTAGGATAACCCATTTAGCCCATGCTCTAATTAGCGAGAATAGTTTCCTTTGCCCAAGTGTTTAGATTCCGACTTCTTTTTTGTTTTACTTGGTGCAAATCCCCTCGTTGTGTACCGTTCTCCCACTTGGGAGAGTACACATGTGTATAGCCAAAAAAACCCAAAAATCCAAAAAAAGAGAAAAGAAAAGAAAAACCCAAAAAGAAAAGAAAAGAAAATTTTTGTATAGCCAAAAAGCCAAAAAAAATACAAATGCCCAAAACCCAAAAAAATTCACGTGTGAATATTTTCCTACTTGCCGAGAATAAAGGAAAGGCGAGAATTTGCACCGAGTGTTCTACTCCACATCATCTCAACCCCCATCGGTTTCGAAAACACTTGGCTTAGGAACTTTTTAGCTATTATCTAGGCTATAGTGGAGTGATTTCCTTAACCCTAGTTGTGGAGTCCCCGACGCATGTTATGTTTCGATTCTCTCTCTATTCTCATGCATGCTTGAACTATATATTCATCGATTTATTCAATTCGAATCGATATTTGGGTCATTTCCTGGATTTGTGTATATCGAGCTTTATCGCACATAGTAGATAGTGACATCGACTACTAGCGCACGACCACACTCACTCGCGCTTCACCGCGTGGGCCCACGACACTTGTCTGGACTCGTATTCCTTGGTTTAGTGATGTGATTTGGCTTTTGCTTGCTTGTTGTGTCGATTTTGATTTTGTTGGCCCTGACGGGTGATCTAGGATATAGAGTTTTCTTTTTCTCTCTTTCTCTCTATTTTCCCTCTCCGAGCTCCTACTCTCACTCGTCTTCCTCGAGGATGAGGAAGAGTTCAGCTTGAGGGATTTTGACGTGCGTTTATATTTCATATATTTGTGCACGTTTTCTTCCGTGTTTTTCCGTATTTTACCGCCGTCTTATATTCGTTTTCTCGTGTTTTCGTGTTTTCTTTCACTTTTCCGTGTTTTCCGTATTTTGCAGGAGTTTACTGGTATAAGGGACATAAAACGATGATATCGTAAATCCCCGGAGCAACGGGAGGAGTCACGCATGATCCAGGGGGTCAAACGACGATGATATCATCTTTCAGCCCCTCACCCGGTCGGTTGGTCATCTTCAACCGATCGGGTGATGCATGCGTGCACCACCGGACGCAGCTTGGAGCTCACAAGAAGTCACCCGGTCGGTTCAGTGACCGGGTCAAAATCCCAAACTCTCTGGAATTCGAAGCTGATTGCCAACCGATCAGGGTGACTTTCACCCGATCGGTTCACCTGTAGCTGAATCTCAAAAGCCAAGACACGGTCAGCTCAACCGACCTCCTCACCCGACGGCACCAAGATCCAACCGGTCACATTCATATGTCAACCGACCGGGTGAAGATGACCGGGTGAAGTCCCGCATTGCGCTGTAAAAGTTTGAAGCAGGTCACCCGATCGGTTGACTTGTCAACCGATCGGGTGATATCTTTTCCTATATATAGAACCCTAGGTTTTCCAGAAACGGAAGTTGGTTATTTTTTGTTGTTTTCTTCATTTTGTGACGGCTGTAATTTCCCAGGTTTTGTAAGTTTTCAGATCTTTGTCAAACTTTAGTATTATCTTAATTGCTTTACTACTGTTGCATTTCTATTGTCTGATCATGATTTTTACGGTCGATTTCTGTTTAGATCGCTTTTTACTAAATATGTGTGAGTAGTTCCCAAATCTGGGATTTTGGCGGAAACCCCTTCGTGGGCTCTTCCCGATGCGTCCATAGGGCTTGGAAATCGATGGGGATTAGGAATATAATGGTTACGCGGGGTGTTTTATTGTCATCGGCGGGAAAAAGACCGCCTTTGACGTTGGGCCAAGGGGGAATAAACTTGGCGGTTGACTCCCTAGCCATAGCTCACGCCTTTAGCGTAGACGTCGAATCCTAGCGCGCGGGAGCGGCAGGATGAGATGTTGGGAGTTATCGTTGCGAGCTTAGTGCTCCCGGAGTCGATCAGTGTTAATGGACACGGGAGTGCCTACTGATCGAACCCGGGAAGTCCGGCGTATCATCCTGGGCACCGACCGGAATATCGGGTCCATGGGATGCCGGTACCACTTTCAGAGGCAACGTCTCACCATTAGACACTAATTCCGATCGCTATCCTACCCTAGGCCGTATCGGCGAGAATCGCACGATAGGGTGGAAACCAAAGTCCCGGGTTTTTCCTTTATATTGTCTATACCATGCATTCCATTTACCGTGACAACCCATCATTCGATCCGGGCTAGCTCGCCCATGGGGTGATTTTGATCCTCTTTGACACAAACACATCCACGCCTCCCTGAGTTCGACCCCCAAGCCACACTACAACACCGTGCGCTTGCGGTTACAAATATTTAAATCTCACGCCCCCGATCATATTATTGCACACATCTAGCGTGCCGCACCCGGGGGGTGTCACCCCATTCCTACTATACACAGTGCACAAACTTAGGGGACGTCAAGCTTTATGGCGTTGTTGCCGTGATCGATATCGATATGATCACTCCTTTTGGTCGCGAACGTGTAGTCTACCTTATAGTCCTGACAATACTCCTTTTGCCGTCCTCCCACCATCATCTCTTGAGCGAATCCCCATTCGCACTTCTCATTTACCGTGGGA
The DNA here is from genome assembly GCA_030789695.1 of Scilla litardierei. Lineage (NCBI taxonomy): Eukaryota > Viridiplantae > Streptophyta > Magnoliopsida > Asparagales > Asparagaceae > Scilla > Scilla litardierei. The sequence continues at coordinate 81,062,984 of CM061136.1, forward strand.
ATTTTATCCGGATCATTGGTATTCTGCACTAGTACACTTCCCACCCTTGGATCCTCCCGATTGGCACCAGTATGTCGGTTCACCTGGTGCCATCATTATCCACCACGATCCACCGATCAATTTCGATGCACCTATGATCCAGCTCGTTGCCCCTCCTTCTCCTGTCGTCACACCTTCTCCATCGTCCTCACCATCTTCTTTCGTCCACTATTCCCCACCCACCTCACCATCTCCATACAATTCTTTTGATAGCAGCTCAGATTGATTTTCCCCCTAGCCATTTGTTCTGCTTCATCTTGATCATATCTTCTTTCTAGCATTGTCATGATCAGCTTGGGGGAAATCAATTTTTTGTGTGATTGTTGTTGTGTGTCTTGTTTGTTGTGTGCTTGTTTATATGTGTTCGTGTGTATGTGTTTTGTATAGTTGGTTTTGATTGTTTATTTTCTTTATGTCTCTATGTTTCGTTTCGTGTGTTTTTCATGTTTTTTTACTTTTCTTTGTCGGTGCGTACTTCCCTCCCATCTATCGTTTCCCTCCCGCTTTTACTTCTATTGCATTGAGGGCAATGCAACGTTCAGATTGGGGGAGTCGCACTTTATGCGTTAGTTTTGTCTTTTTCCCGTTATTTTTGAGTCATTTTCGTCGTTTTCTTTTTATTTTCTTTCCATCCTTTTGTTCTCCCTCTCCTAGAGATGACCCCACATGATGAATTACCACGGAACTGCACACACACTTAGCTTAGCTACGATAATCACCTTCACTAACCCTAGGAAGCCGAGTCCTATTGCATTTTATACTCCGTTGGTTCACTTTGCTTTTACGTGAGTTGTGTGTTGTGACTAGCTAGTTTATGTGCTTCTACATTATGATTTTGTTTTATATGCCTGACGTGCGTTTATATTTCATATATTCACGCACGTCTTCTTTTGTGTTTTTCCGCTATTTTCTGCCGTCTCGTGTTCGTTTTCTCGTATTTCCTTGTTTTCTTTCACTTCTCCGTGTTTTTACGTGTTTGCAAGAGTTTGCCAGCATAGGGGACACATGACAAAGATATCACATGTCCCCAGAGCAACGGGAGGAATCACGCGTGATCCAGGGGGTCAAACGACCAAGATCGCTATCTTTCAGCCCCCACCCGATCGGTTGGATACAGCCAACCGATCGGGTGATGCACGCGTGCACGACCCGGACAGCTGCTGAAGCAACATAAGCATCAACCGAACGGGTCAGAGACCGGTTCAGCCCAACAGATATCTCTGGAAATTGAAGCTGATTTCCAACCTATCAGGTGACCTTCACCCGATCGGTTCCTATGTAGCTGATTCCCCGAAGACACGACCCAGAGAGCTGACCCGACCACCAGCAGACCGTGCCAAAACGTCTAAAGCTTCTGTCTTTTTGGGCGACGTTTCCAACTAATCGGTTGATTTATCAACCGATCGGTTCACCAGATGAGCTCAAGATCCAAACGGCCAGAAGCTTCCGCCAACCGATCGTGTCAAGTGACCGGGTGATGTTTCTGAAAATCGTTGCCGAAGTTCGCAGCAAGTCACCCGATCGGTTGATTCTTCACCCGATCGGGTGGTGTCGTTTTCTATATATATTAGCCCTAGGTTTTCAGAAACGTAGGCTGTGTTTTTTGAGCTGTTGTATTTTTTCTGTTTTCTCTTCATTTTGTGATGGCTGGAATTTATTTGATATTTGTAAGTTGTCTGATCTTTACCAAACTTTAATATAGTGTTATTTGAATTGATTTTACTACTTTTCAATCGTCGGATTATGTTTTTAACGGTCGATTTTCATTTAGATTGCTTTTTACCTAAAATGTGTGAGTAGTTCCCATATCTGGGATTTTGGTGGAAACCCCTTCGTGGGTTCTCCCTAATACGTCCATAGGACTAGGAAATCGACAGGTATTAGGAATCTATTGGTTACGCGGGGTATTTCATTGTCATCGGCGGGAAAACGACCGCCTTTGACCGTTGGGCCAAGGGGGAATAAACTTGGCGGTTGACTCCCTAGCCATAGCTCACGCCCTCAGCGTAGACATCGAATCCTAGCGTGTGGAAACGGCAGGACGAGATGTTGGGAGTTATCGTTGCGAGCTTAGTGCTCCCAGAGTCGGTCAATGTTAATGGACATGGGAATGCCCACTGACCGAACCCGGGTAGTCTGGCGTATCATCCTGGGCACCGACCGGAATATCGGGCCCATGGGACGCTGGTATCACTCTTAGAGGCAACGTCTCGCCATTTGACCCTAATTCCGATCGTTATCCTACCTATCGGTCATATTAGCGAGAATCACATGATGGGGTGAAAACCGAAGTCCCGGGTTTCCCTTTATATTGTTTATCCCTCGCATTTTATTTCCGTGACAACCCATCAACCGATTCGGGCTAGCTCACCCATGGGGAGAATTTGGTCCTTTCTGACACAACCACGCCTCCCTGAGTTCGACCCCCAAGCCACACTATAACCTCGTGCGCTTGCGATTATAAATGTTTAAATCTCGCGCCTCCAATCCTATTGCACATGATCACACAAACCGTGGGGGATGTCAAGCTTTATGGTGCCGTTGCCGGGGAGGCAACGTGCTTGTTTTTTTGGATCTTTTGAACCCTTGAGTCTAGCTCACATCTCTATCTCGCGATAATTTTCGCATTCTTATTTTTTGTTTTTATTTTCTTATTTTTATTTTCTATTTTATCTGTTTCTTTCCCACTTTTTGCTTCACGGGTGTTTGTTGTTTTTAATGCGCAGGAATACAAGGAGTCTTGACGACTTGATTCCTGTTGATCCTGAGATAAATGCCACCCTAAGGCATCTGGTCACAGAGAAGAGAAGAAGAGAAGAGCCTGAAACCATGGGGGAGAACACCCCACCTCACAAGTCCATGCTGGAATACTCGATGCCATCCATCGAGTCCATCCGTCCTCCTGCTATTATGGTGCAAAGCTTCGAGCTTAAGCCGTCTTTGGTGACGTGGATCCAGCAGGATCAATTCTCTGGGGCACCCATGGAGAGCCCCATCGAACATCTGGACTCCTTCCACGAGAAATATGACACATTTCGGATTAATGGAGTCACAGCTGAAGCAATCCGTCTGAAGCTATTCCCCTTCTCTCTGCGGGATAAGGCCAAGATGTGGCTTAGGGGAAAGGACCCGAACACGTTCAACACTTGGGAGAAGCTCTCAAACGCCTTCCTGACGAAGTTCTTTTCTCCGGGGAAGACCATGAAGCTGATGAGTGAGATCTCCTCCTTCTCCCAAGCCAGCCACGAGTCCCTGCATGAAGCTTGGACGAGATTCAAAGAGATGCAACGAAGATGCCCTCATCACGAGCTTCCCAAGTGGCAGATAATTAATCTGTTCTACAACGGATTGAGGGATGACTTGAAGTCTTCCATGGACACCGCGGCTGGGGGGTCCTTCATGTCCAGAAGTGAAGAAGATGCCGGGAACATATTAGAAAACATGGCATCGAACAATGAGCGGTGGTGCGACGAGAGAGCCACACCTAGATCAGGGGGTATCCACAGGGTCGAGGACGTCGACAAATTATCCAGCAAGTTTGGCTTGTTGTCAACCTAGATCTCAGCACTGATGGTAGGAGCCGGTGGTGCCGGTACACAACATATTGCGGCGGTGGAATCCGAAGTCATGGGGGACTTCGAGGGTGGTGACATCTCACCACCGTTGGACCAAGCTAGCGCACTATTCTACAATCCTACGGGAAATGTGCCATATCCACCACGGACTAGCTCCAATCCGGCATACTCTCCAAACAAACGGAACCACCCCAACCTTAGCTACCGGGCACCGTATCAGCAGCCGCCTCCTCAGCAACAGCATCAGCTAGTATATCAGCCGCCTAGGCAACCGCAGCAGCAGTTTCATCAGTAGCAGCAGTTTCAATAACAGCAGCCTCTACAACAGTATCAGCAGTATCCCCAAGGAACCAGCAGCCCATTCAGCAACAGCAGCAGCGACAGTATGGCCAGCAGAGGGCCATCTCTCCGGTTGAGTCCCTCTTGACTCAATACATTACCAACCAGGAGAAGATAAATTTGAAGCTGGAAATGGGGCAAAGGGCTCTCACTGAACAAGTAACCCAGCTGGGATTACAGGTGGTGAACCTTCAAAGGTCGCAAAATCTATTGCTGCCACAACCGGAAGTGAACCCGAGGGGAGCAAACCAGACTTTGGCATTCAGCACGAGCATGCGAATGTGTCTGCTATCGTGTTGAGGAGCGGAACACAAATCCCCACAAGAGTGCCCACCAAGGAACCGGAAGCACTGTTGGTCGTAGAGCGACCAATTGAAAAAGCCAATGACAACGGTGCTTCGTCGCCAAAAACTACGACTCCGGAGGGAGTCCCTGAAGAGGAGACGAAGAAAGATGAGCAAGGGAGCCTCAAGGAATTCAAGCCCATTGTGCCTTTTCCACAATGGCTAGCCCAAGCCAAGAAAGACGAGAAGTAAGTCAAATTCTTTGCCATGGTGAAGGACTTAAGCTTACAAATCCCGTTCCTCGAAGCTATCAAGACGATTCCATCCTACGCAAAATTTTTAAAGGATTTGGTGACGAGAGGGTCCAGAAAGGAGAAGGTCGTATTAATGGAGGAATGCAGCGTTCTCATTCAGAGAGCAAATCCGCCTAAGCTTAAAGACCCGGGGAGCTTCTCTATCCCTTATGCGATCGGGGAGGTAAAGATCCATCGCGCGCTCGTCAATCTTGGAGCAAGCGTCAGTTTAATGCCCCGGTCGCTATATAAAAGGATAGGGATGGGCGACCTGGAGCCCACCGGTATGATGACGTCCCCGCGATGTGAGTGTCAGATGTGTGCAATATATGATTGGGGGCGTGAGATTTAAATATTTATAACCGCAAGCGCAGGGTGTTGTAGTGTGGCTTGGGGGTTGAACTCAGGGAGGCGTGGTTGTGCTTGTGTCAAGAAGGACCAAATTCACCCCATGGGCGAGCTAGCCCGAATCGGTAGATGAGTTGTCACAGAAAATAGAATGCGAGGGATAAACAATATAAAAGGAAACCCGTGACTTCGGTTTCCACCCTATCATGCGATTCTCACCGATACGGCCTACGGGTAGGATAACGATCGGAATTAGGGTCTAATGGTGAGACGTTGCCTCTAAGAGTGATACCAGCGTCCCACGGGCCCGATATTCCGGTCGGTGCCCAGGATGATACGCCGGACTACCCGGGTTCGGTCAGTGGGCATTCCTATGTCCATTAACACTGACCGACTCCGGGAGCACTAAGCGCGCAACGATAACTCCCAACGTCTCATCCTGCCGCTCCCGCGTGCTAGGATTCGACGTCTACGCTAGGGGCGTGAGCTATGGCTAGGGAGTCAACCGCCAAGTTTATTCCCCCTTGGCCCAACGGTCAAAGGCGGTCCTTTTCCCACCGATGACAATGAAACACCCCGTGTAACCGATAGATTCTTAATCCCTATCGATTTTCTAGTCCTATGGACGCATCGGGGAGAACCCACGAAGGGGTTTCCACCAAAATCCCAGATTTGGGAACTACTCACACATATTTAATAAAAAGCAATCTAAATCAAAATCGACCGTTAGAAACATGATCAGGCGATTGAAAAGTAGTAAGAGCAATCCAAATAACACTATATTAAAGTTTGGTAAAGATCGGACAACTTACAAATATCTGAAAAAATTACAGTCGTCAAGAGAGAGAAAAAACAGCAAAAATAACAACTCTCCCGAATCTGGAAACCTAGGTTCTGTATTTATAGAAAACGACATCACCCCATCGGGTGAAGAATCACCCAATCGGGTGACCTGCTGCGAACTTCGGCAGCCATCTTCGAGACTTCACCCGGTCAGACGACCCGGTCGGTTGATGGAAGCTGCTCGTCGTTTGGATCTTGATCGTCATCGGGTGAACCGATCGGTTGAGAAATCAACCGATCGGTTGGAATTGTTGCCCAAAAGACAGTAACTTCGGACGTTTTGGCACGGTCTGCTGACGGTCGGGTGAGCTCTCCAGGTCATCTTCTTCGGGGAAACGGCTACAGGTGAACCGATCGGATGAAGATCACCCGATCAGTTGAGTTTCAGCTCTAATTTCCAGAGAGATCAGTCAGGTTGAATCGGTCGGCGACCCGGTCGGTTGACACTTTCATTGCTTTAGCGGCTGGCCGGGTCGTGCACGCGTGCATCACCCGATCGGTTGGCTGTGTCCAACCGATCGAGTGGGGGGCTGAAAGATACGATCTTCGTCGTTTGACCCCCTGGATCATGCGTGACTCATCCCGTTGCTCTGGGGACTTACGATATCGTCTTTTTGTGTCCCCTACGTCGGCAAACTCCTACAAACATACAAAAACACGGAAAAGTGAAAGAAAACAAGAAAATACGAGAAAATGAATACGAGACGGCGGAAAATAACGGGAAAACATGAAAGAAAACGTGCGTGAAGATATGAAATATAAACGCACGTCATATGACCCTACAGCTTGCAGACCGATCGGTCAAATATCCGGTGGGGGTTGTAGATGTTCTGCCTGTCAACGTAAGTGGGGTGCATGTGCCAGTGGACTTCGTCGTTATGGACATGCCTGAAGATACGCACACTCCCATCATACTTGGATGGCCTTTCATGGCCACTGCCGGTGTTTTCATAGATGTGAAGAAGGGGAAGGTTTCCCTTAACGTCGGCAACGAAAAAGTCGAGTTTGACTTGGGGTTTTCAATGAAGCACCCCAATCCCCCGGATGATCCAGGATGCAATATGCTGGAGATGGATGAAGAAAGAGTTGTGGAAGCCGGGGCCTGGAGATACTTTCAAGGAATCCCCCCGACAGCTTGGGGGACTTAGAAGAACATGACAGCCTGAAGAAAGATGATGTTGCTGGGAAAGCTGATGCGGCACATACGGTCCCTCCCGGATTTCAAAAAGCCCCTCCAACGAGGAGGAAAGGGAAAGAGCCCATGGGGCTCACCGGTGAGGAGATCCAGATCTTGAAACGAGTGGCGGTAGATGCCAATATAAGGGAGAAGCCCCCGGATCCTGTCAACGAAGGGAGGGTCGTCGAGCAAGTCTTCTTGTCGTCGCCGAGACACCAAAAGCCACCATCTCCGAATCTGAAGTGATGCCGATCTTAGGGCATCACCCCCGTCCACAATGATTATCATCTACGGGCATCGAGCAAACGACGTTAAACGAAGCTTTTCATGGGTGGCAACCCATGTCCTAAACTTTTATCTTCATTTTAAGGATTATTTTCAACTTTATTTTTACTATTTTAATAAATAAATCCAGCCGCGGGAACTTCTGTCGAGAGACTTAGGCCATTCGTGAATTTTTGCAAGAAACAAGCCCTCACCCGATCGGGTGACCAATCAACCGATCGGGTGAGACGTATCAGCCAATGGCCGTATACGTTCTCAAGCGAACCAGTCGGGTGAAGCAATGTGAGACCGGGTGGCAGACTGTGTGAGCTGGGCGAAGTCTCGAAATTTTTTGGGATTTGATCAACCGATCGGGTGATACGAAGCGTGGTCGGTTGACCGACCGGGTGACCTGTACTGAATTCTCAGGAAAAATGGTGAAGTTGCCAACCGATCGGTTTGCCTGTAGCATCTCTTCAGCAATTTTTCTTCGACCTAATTGTCAATCGATCGAGTGAGATTTCACCCGATTGGTTCGACTTAAACCCTATAAATACCCACCCTCACCCGTTCATCTCCCCCTTCACCCGACTTCGATTTTTCTCACCGTTTCGACTCCCTCTTCCCCCAACCGGCGACGATACTCCCTCAACCAACCACAAACCCCCTTAGATCCTTCCCTCCACTCTCCATCTCCTTCCCTCCATCAATTTCTCTCTCTCCATTTTTGTTTTTACCCACACAAAACCTGTCACGACCCGCTTCCCTAAAATGGAGGCGAGACGTGAAAAGGTCCGCACGAGAGTGGAGCTGTGAAGCCCCAAACCCGATAAGCGTCAATAAAACATAAGCAGGTCCCTGTAACCACAACGGAACAACAATAATAACACAAGGAGAGACTGAAATAAAATCTCGTATCTCATAAATTGTCCAACATGAAAATAAGTTCAACATCCAGAAAAGCCACCAGGCTAAAAGAAAGAGTCTAAGGCCCAGAACAAGGCCAACAAAAGCAACAACGCAACAAAGTATGGGTGCAACGCACCGACAAACAAACAACAGTCTAAACAAAGGAAAACACAACGAAGACACTAGGACTGGTCCCCAGTGTCCACGTACTCCCCGTCAAACACAAGCTCGGGCTCGGCGTCAGCAAACACCTCGTCCTCAACAAGGTACTCAGGCTCAGGATCTAACATGTGTCACCCAAAAGAGTAAAGGGGCACATGTCAGCAAGTCTAAAAGACTTGGGCAAGGAAACTGAAAATAAGGCAACTAGCAACCTAGCAGTTTAGTATGCATGACATGGCAGTTATAACATGAGTGCACAAGTAAGACATGGTGAACAATAAGTACAAGAGAACAATTATCGGGACAAGACAAGAGTAGCCAAGCTACTAACAATCTCAATCAATTCACTATTCACGTTTCACTGTTGTTTGTAGATGTTTACGCCCTTCAGCTGAATGGTACAACATTCACACTGATCGGCACTAAACACTACCCCACCCCAGAGTTTACGTCTTACAACTACAGTTGCTGATCAGGCAGACCCCCAGTTGAATGACCGCTTAACTCTTACCCCATCCCACACGTAAACAAGCCAGGGTCCCTGTACATGAGCCCAGCAAGTGAGCCAGGGTTGCCCCGCACGGGAGCTTGTTTCTTAGTTCACAATTCAATATCGAGCGTTGGGGTTAGCAACTCATTATGCTCGCTTCTGGTCACGAGCCAGGAAACACAAGTATTGTAGCGATGCTACGCAATCACGGGATCACTTAAAGAATGCAATGACATGACAATTAATTTGCGTACCGTTAATGGAATTTAAACATGACATGGAAATTGTGCAATATGCTAAATGTCGGAACTAGCTTCGTTGTCAAGCTAGTTCCTAAATTTGCGCCTAGGCGAGTATCATTTCATCGCCTAGCCTCTTTTACGCCTACAACGAGCAAAATGGCCTAAAACATGGCCTAAACCCTAAGTGGCAAGTTTCACTTGCCTAGCACCGGGGATGACGATCACGAAGGTTCGTCTCGCGGATGCTAATCTACGGGGAAATCGCTGTTATGGGGAAACAATCATCAAACAACATGAAATTTCATTAGGGTTTCATAAAAATACAAATAGGTTATGAAAACATCAAGAGATCGATTTCTTACCGAGAGGAAGCGGAAGAAACAATCCGGAGAACCTAGGGACCAGATCTGGAAACGAATGGAGAAGTTTGGAGAACTAGGGTTTTTGGGGGATTTTGGGGATTTGATGGAGATTTGGGGAAAATGAGAGGTAGAAAGTGTTGAGGGATGGTTTGGATGATGGATCTTGGGCTTGGAATGAAGGAATAAGGGTTTGGGGAAGATGGGGGCTCAATGGGGGAGAAACTAGGGTTTTGGGTCGAGTGGAGGAAGAAGAAAACGTTTAGGAGGGGTTTAAATAGGATGGGCTGGCGGCTGCCCAGAAATTAGGGTTTTAACACAGATTAGTCGGTCAAAGAGTAACCACTGACCGACTAGTTTGGCAACTAGTCGGTCGGTCGACCAACGCAGACCGACTAAGTGTAAACAGTAACTTCTGAACAAAAAATAGGATTTAGATTTAGTCGGTCGATGAACAACTACTGACCGACTAGTTTAACATCTAGTCGGTCGATGAACGTTCTTAGACCGACTAAGAGAGAACAATACTGATACTAAAATTTAGATGATGTGTTAGTCGGTTAAAGAAGCATTGCCGACCGACTAGTTTGCAACCTAGTCGGTCAACCAACGTTCTTAGACCGACTAACGATAAACAGTAACTCCTGAGAAATTTAGAAAGCCAACTAGTCGGTCCAAGAAGGATTGCCGACCGACTGGATCGTCATCTAGTCGGTCGGTGCCCCTTCTTACACCGGCTAATAAGCACCAAAAGTTCCGATACGGAGCGCGGAGCTCCGGGATCGATTCCTAAGACTCCTAGGTTTGATCTAACAGTAAGATACGACCGTTATGAAGCCCGTCACGAATGACTTACTCCGAAATCGATGATCCTAAGGAAGAAACGAGAAAACACGACGAAACGATCGAAAATGAAAGTTACGGAGACGAAAACCACACATGAGGAGAAAATCCACCAAAACATATATTATAATATAATAAATCCAGATACAAGGAAACCAGTCGTTACATCCTCCCCAACTTAAGAAAAATTCCGTCCTCGGAATTTCCAAACACTCACGTGTCCGGAAACAAAAGTGGGAAACGCTCTCGCATCTCATCCTCAATCTCCCAAGTAGACTCTCCAGGTGAGCCGTGTCGCCACATCACCCTCACAAGATTCACAATCTTGTTCCGAAGCGATTTCTGACGCCTGTCCAGAATCTACACTGGATGCTGGTTATACGTCATATCGGGGCGAACGGTAATCTCCGAAAAATCCACCGCATGAGATGGATCGCCAATGTATCGACGAAGCTGCGACACATGGAAAACATCGTGAACTCCTTCCAAAGATGGCGGCAAGGCTAAGCGATAAGCTACCTCGCCAACCCTCTCCAAAATGTCAAACGGTCCAATGTATCGCGGGCTCAACTTCCCTCGCTTCCCAAAACGAATCACACCACGATTCGGGGAAATCCTCAAAAACACATGATCCCTAGGTTGAAACTCCAAAGGACGACGTTTAGCATCCGCCCAATGCTTAAAACGGTCCTGAGCAATCCTCAACCTCTCCCGAATATTCCTGACGATATCCACGGCCTCCACAATCATCTCAGGTCCCAACAACTCCCGATCACCAACGTCATCCCAACTCAATGGCGATCGACATTTCCTCCCATAAAGAGCGGTGAAAGGCGCCATGCCAATACTCGCCTGGAAGCTGTTGTTGTAAGAAAACTCCACCAGATGTAGATGGTCCTCCCACGAACCCTTGAAATCCAACATGCACGCCCTCAGCATGTCTTCCAAAATCTGAATCGTCCTCTCGGACTGGCCATCCGTCTGCGGATGGTACGCCGTGTTGAAACTCAGACGCGTACCCAAGCTCTTCTGCAAACTCTGCCAGAACTGAGATGTGAACCTCGTGTCTCTGTCCGACACGATACTCACGGGGACTCCGTGAAGTCGCACAACCTCCTGCACGATTCACGTTACATCACTATCCAAACTAGGTGTCACGCCCCGTTTCCCAAAAATATGGAGGCGAAGCGTGAGAAGGTCCGCTCAGACTTGAAGCTACAAAGCTGCAAGTCCGATAAGCGTCAATCAAATTTAAAACTGCAGGTCCTTGCAACGCGAGCGAAACAAGATAATAATAATGAAATGAGACAAAAGAATAATCTCAGAATATCCATAAATATAAATTCCAACATCGCAGAAAAGCCACCGGGCTAAAAGAAAAAGAGACTAAAGGCCCAAACATGGCCAACAAAAGTACGACGGTGCTACGCACCTATGGCTAACAAAAGGCCTAAAACAAAAATAGAGCCCAACAAAGACTCAAAGAATGGTCACCGGTGTCCACCAAAATCCTCCTGGGCAATCATGGACTCAGGCTCAGCGTCAGCAAAACACCACGTACTCAGCAACGGTCTCTGGCTCAGGGTCTAACATGTGACACCCAAAAGAGCAAGGGGCACATGTCAGCAAGTCTACAAGAGACTTGTGCAAGGAAACTGAAAGTACAAGTAAAAGCAACCTAAAAGTTCTAGCATGATGCAATGACATGGCAGTTAAGTAATGAGTGCAACAGGTAAAGTAAAGCGAAGTAAAGTACGAGCATGGCATGACATTCACAAGACAAGTACAAGACAAGAAAAGTAAGCACCTCGTGCACAGAGATTCCGTCTTTTGGCTAGAGGGCTGATCAGGCCACTCCTAAGCTCAAGCGAACGTTTATCCCTACCCTTCCACGTGTGTCGAGCCAGGGCCTTACCCCCGAACTTGGAATGCTCGCTTCTGGATCACGAGCCAGGAAGTGTTTTTAACAAGTATGGCCTAGGGGTGCACCTAGCCAGGGACACGGAAACACGGATTTGTACAAGTATTTTGTAGCGTGTGCTACGATGCAACAATCAATTTGGATGACATGTAAGATGCAATGCATGGCAGTTAAAAGTACGTACAGTTTAAGGAAAGTAAACATGACAGTTTAGTATGCATGAACAACAAGTTTAAAGGGTTGGATCTAGCTTCGTTGTCAAGCTAGATCAATTAGGTGACGGATCTAGTTTCGTTGTCAAACTAGATCAAGTAGGCGTCTAGCCAGCTATCATTTCACTGACTAGTCTCTTTTACGCTAGGAACAAGGAAGTGACCTAAAAACATGGCCCTACACAAGAGTTGGCAAGTTTCACTTGCCTGCAAGCACGACGTCTGAGCACACCGTCCAATGAGTCCAAAAATCACAATTATCCTACGTGCACAAGTCCACCGGCCTAAAGTCCATATTATTAATCTTGATTAGTGAATTTAAAACATTTAAAATACTTTGAAAATACTGATTTTAGTCTTGATTAGCATGCATTGGGTTGGGGGTCCTAGGGGTGCAAAGCGTTACCTCAACACGACGCGAAAGCTACACCGGCGTCGGGTAGCGACACCGGGAGTTGGAATAATAGAACGCGCTCCAAGTCCTGATTCCAATATAGTTTCCTCACTGGAAAGTTCAGAGCTTCAACCGGGCGACGGTTCCAGATTCCAAAGCTAGCACGTGCGACGATGGGCTACGACATGCGACGACGTCGTACGCGGCAAGTCGTCAAAGAGAACGCACCTAGGTGGAGCCCACAGTAGTCCTAGGCACCTTTGGGGGACCCACAATAACTCTGGAGAACTTGGGGGGCCCACGGTGGCAAGCGGTGCGACGGGTGCGGGGTTGCGACGTATGGCCATCGGTCGTATAGCCTCGGTGCGGGGAGCTCCATCGGTCGCTGCGGGGGAACGGGCTTGTGCGACGCTTGGGGTGTGCAGCAGTGCGGGGGAGCGCTTGGTTCTCTCGGTCGGAGCGGGGGAGGCCATCGGTCGTGCGGGTTGGATGCGGGGAGCGCAGCGCTGCAACGTTGCAACGGTTGCAACGTTGCGGAGATGCAGCGATGCTGGCGAGAGCATCAGTCAGGCACGGAGGAAAGCGGGCGACAGAAGCGGGTCGGTGCGGAGGGTTGGTGCGGAGCGGGGATGCGGCGACAGCGGGGGCGGCCATCGGTCTGACCGAGAGAATCTCTCGGTCAGGCACGGAGAAGCGGGTGATGGCTGCTGCAACGATGCGGAGCGGCTAGGATGCGGGTGGAGCTGCCGGTCAGAGCGGGGAAAAAGTGGCCGTTCTCTCGGTCGGTGCGGGGATGAACGTCGCAACGTTGCGACGAATCGTCGCAACGTCCAATTTGAGTTTTGGAAGAGGCTAGGGTTAATTTCTTGCGAAAATAGGTCTTCCTAGGGGTTGCTTATATAGTATAGATGGGTTGACTTGGTCTAGGGCTAAATCTAATAGGATTAGAAGTTTAAAAATATTTAAAATTTAAATCTCAACTTCTCCAACTCACCCAAGGATTTGACTTGGTCCAAATGAGCTGGAAATTGGCTCAAAAATTCTTTAAAATGTTTTAAACTCAAATAAATTTTATTTGGCCGAAAATAATTTAAAAATTAATTATTAAAAATAATATAAAACTTGTTAAAAATGTAAAAGTGGTCAAATGAACTCCAAAAATTATAAAATAAATATCGGGGTGTTCGTGATGACGAAAGTGAGCTAACTAAGAAGACGGATCTCAATTTTGACGTCGGACGACGAAACTAAAAATAGAAACGTCTCCCGTCAAGAGTGAAAATCGTCACGTCTCATCGAGTGAGTTTAAATTGTGGAAAAACGACTCGAGAAGTGTCGTTCCAAGATAGCGCCACTATTTAATACTCTCAGAGACGTTCACAACGGCATATCACACGAAAGTGTTCACAAACAAACAAAGTCTAAAACAAACACGTGCACGGACAAAAGCACGTGCACGAACAACGTACCACGAAAAGTGGTCGTTACATCCTCCCCACCTTAGAATAAAGTCCGTCCTCGGACTTTCTAATATAGCTAGTTACTCTAGTAACTACCCCAATCAAGTCATATAATAATTCAACCAGATATAGTCATTACAAGTGCTTATATATGCACTGAGTAGTCAAACATTAATACTACCAACACGTATATACATTCACGTACGTATACACTTATACCTATTATAGTCAGTCAAATTCATACATGTATTTCAATCATATATATAAACATACATCCCTTATATAACTACTACTCGCAAAGCAACAATTCAGATACTTATATAAGGATAGTCTCACACTTAGCCAATACAATCATTGCTCTACCTATATGTAGCTACCTATGCACAAACATCAAGGGTATACTACCCTCTAATATTCATCCAATACAAAATATCTCAACACATATAGTCACACCATACCACTATTAAATCAAATTCACCATATATAATATACACTCACCACTTCTATAATTTCACAATATATAGTCATTCAATGCATTCAAATATTTCACCATACATTCACATTATGTACGGTCCTATAACTGCATTTACGACACGCCACATATACCATAGTCACCAATAACTATAGCTAAGCACATACTTACCCGTGCATGGTGCACACCCATACACGCTAACATTTCATTTACGCATACCATTCATACCATTATATTACTAGCACATCTATGCACCTAGTTTAGCTAGCACACAAGCAAGTCCTTAGTAAATAACTATACCACAAGACCAACACCTATAACAATATACTGGTGTAGCGACCCACAGTCATGTGCGTAACTCAACCAGGCACAAACACTTCTATCACTATACATACATCAAGTATTGCTATATTCAAACTACAAACATACATTCAATATACTTAGAGTATACTCACTCAAGCTTGAGTGAGACTCAATACACATATCAGAATATTCTATATACGTAACACGACTTTCATACTTATACCAATACCACTCCCATATATATACATCTACCAATACAACCATATACATTCCATAAATCAATCACACTTAACATTTAGTCAGGTAACACCCACATAGTTCAATCTAATTATATACCATAATAATAACATTACAGACATCAGCACCCACATATTTATAATACACTCCCTAATACATGCATACGTATTCATCGTATAGTCACACACACATGTAACTTATATATATATATATTCACACCATAGCCTACTACCTATAATTAGTATACTAATACACCTATACATACATAATTAAGATGTGCAATAGTCGTGTATACCTCACGGTATGCACGCATGCAACATCCCGCAAGAGCAAGCAATACCAATCAAAATTATACTCCTACTTCCATATGTATATCACCTATATACTCAGGCAACAAAACATAAATACTTACGTCTAAGCATAATACATACCTACATACGAGCACATACACATACGTACTAATATATAGGTCATATAATAGGCCTACTCACTTAATTATTCATCCACCTATTATTATCACAACCTAACATACACGTAGCTTTACCAATCATTTTATTTCAACCATTCCAAGTATCTCTAATTACATACACTCCATTAGACATTCCAACGCTAACTCTTATATACACAGGCATCCCTAGTATAGTATAGCTATCCACACAAAAATCTATAACTACTAACACACAACAACTTCATACCATCACGAATAACTCCGAGTATATATATATATATCACTCAATAGGCAACATCAATATACTAGGGGGGTAAACTCATTCAAGCTCACGTACACAACTTAGGTACGTGCACTACGACTACCTCACAAGGTCCAAGGGCCTACTAACAATTAAGAGTTGACGCAGACATTGAAGGACCCTAAGGCCTAAGCAATAAAGAGAGGTCGAGAGCGTGACGAGGGAAGGATCGATAAGCACGAGTTCAGATAGGACGAATACAAGGAGACAGCTTGGTTAGGGAAAACATTGACTCGATGGTGATGTTTAGGTAGAAGGAAAAGGAGATGTAGTGATGCTTATATAGGAGGGGAAAAAGAAAATAGGGTAAATAGCATGAGCTAAAATACGTGGATTTTGAAAACCGTTGTACTTCAAAAAAATTGGAATTCCTCATCTGTATAAAATATTTGAAGATCGATAAAGCGAGTTGAAATAAGTTTGAGTCGAATATTCATAATAAGAGAAAATGTTTTATTGGTTTATATAAAATCAATGTAAAAGGAAGTAAAATCATTTACACGAATATTAAGGACGGGGTTTTAGAAATCTTATACGTTAGTAGTTTAATACAATTTTGTCAAAAGTTTTGAAAGTCAAAGAATGAAGTCAAGTAACGGGAGAATTTAAAATCATGTTAAATGCTTTCAAAACTTTTAGGCTATGGAAAATTTTAAAATAATCAATATTGAAACTACTTTTTAGAGGACCAGTGTGTACAAAAATTAAAACTGGTTTACACAAAGCTCTTAGCATACAAGAGCAACGAGCCTGGTACGGATATAAAAATAATTGAAATTCAATTTAGTTTAGAAATTATTCTAAAAGTATGTATGGTGAACGGAAAAATAATAATAATGACTGAGCATAAGAATTATCAAGATCGAATAGCAAATCTTTAAAATCAAATCAGGGGGGGTCTAAAGCAGGAAGAGGCTATGAAAATAGTAATTTTGCAAAAATCTGAAGTAGCGAAAACGACGAGCAAGTCCAACTTGCTGAAAGCTGAAATTCCATATGTCTTGAAAGTATATTAAGGTTAACACGACGTATCATTCGAATAACACAAATAAGAGGGAAAATTATAAATCGAATTGGGCAAAGCAAAGGTACGGTTCAGAATAAAATTAATATATGAAAGGAAATATGTATTTTCATAGGTACAAAAGTGTAGGCTGAAAAAGTATTATAAGTTATTCTTCAAAAATTTCGTCAAAATTTTTTTAAAAATATTAAATCAACGAGGAGTACAAAGATAAGTATATTTATATAAAAATTTTGAACAAATTTAAACTTAGGGAAAGAGGAAATCGAAAAATACTTTCAGAAAATTCAAGACTTGTAATGGAGAGGTTCGAAAATTGACGACGATCGTCATGAGGCGATCTCGTGAATCGAGGCAAGGAAATTAGTCGGATGATCAGAACATTCTTACTCCTAGGATATGAATCAGGAAGTCTACAGAAACACCTACGGTCGACTAACTAAAGATTAAAACTAAGCGCTAAGACTTCTAAAGGTTAGACGGTAAAGAAATACGTTCGGCTTGGTCCGAAATCGATGAACCCAAGTGAACGACAAAAGGAAATTCTAGAAGTCTAATATGGTCAGAGGTTAGGCAAAGACCACTAAGGTAACTCCTACGACGATCAATTGCTGACGGGGAGCCTAACTATCAATCAGGGACCTCTAACTAGCAAGCACAGACGTCTAACTAAGTCCTCTTACCACCTAGTGTCGTAAGAAAACGACTAGACTCAGGGCTTATGACTCGGATGTTGCAATTTATTTAATGGACATTCCGTTATTATCATTGTTTCGTTAATTCGCAATTGCAAGACTGGACCTGCATGGGCCACCAACAAAACCTGTCACGCCCCGCTTCCCAAAAATATGGAGGCGAAGCGTGAGAAGGTCCGCTCAGACTTGAAGCTACAAAACTGCAAGTCCGATAAGCGTCAATCAAATTTAAAACTGCAGGTCCTTGCAACGTGAGCGAAACAAGATAATAATAATGAAATGAGACAAAAGAATAATCTCAGAATATCCATAAATATAAATTCCAACATCGCAGAAAAGCCACCGGGCTAAAAGAAAAAGAGACTAAAGGCCCAAACATGGCCAACAAAAGTACGACGGTGCTACGCACCTATGACTAACAAAAGGCCTAAAACAAAAATAGAGCCCAACAAAGGCTCAAAGAATGGTCACCGGTGTCCACCAAATTCCTCCTGGGCAATCATGGACTCAGGCTTAGCGTCAGAAAAACACCACGTACTCAGCAACGGTCTCTGGCTCAGGGTCTAACATGTGACACCCAAAAGAGCAAGGGGCACATGTCAGCAAGTCTACAAGAGACTTGTGCAAGGAAACTGAAAGTACAAGTAAAAGCAACCTAAAAGTTCTAGCATGATGCAATGACATGGCAGTTAAGTAATGAGTGCAACAGGTAAAGTAAAGCAAAGTAAAGTACGAGCATGGCATGACATTCACAAGACAAGTACAAGACAAGAAAAGTAAGCACCTCGTGCACAGAGATTCCGTCTTTTGGCTAGAGGGCTGATCAGGCCACTCCTAAGCTCAAGCGAACGTTTATCCCTACCCCTCCACGTGTGTCGAACCAGGGCCTTACCCCCGAACTTGGAATGCTCGCTTCTGGATCATGAGCCAGGAAGTGTTTTTAACAAGTATGGCCTAAGGGTGCACCTAGCCAGGGACACGGAAACACGTATTTGTACAAGTATTTTGTAGCGTGTGCTACGATGCAACAATCAATTTGGATGACATGTAAGATGCAATGCATGGCAGTTAAAAGTACGTACTGTTTAAGGAAAGTAAACGTGACAGTTTAGTATGCATGAACAACAAGTTTAAAGGGTTGGATCTAGCTTCGTTGTCAAGCTAGATCAATTAGGTGACTGATCTAGTTTCGTTGTCAAACTAGATCAAGTAGGCGTCTAGCCAGCTATCATTTCACTGACTAGTCTCTTTTACGCTAGGAACAAGGAAGTGGCCTAAAAACATGGCCCTACACAAGAGTTGGCAAGTTTCACTTGCCTGCAAGCACGACGTCTGAGCACACCGTCCAATGAGTCCAAAAATCACAATTATCCTACGTGCACAAGTCCACCGGCCTAAAGTCCATATTATTAATCTTGATTAGTGAATTTAAAACATTTAAAATACTTTGAAAATACTGATTTTAGTCTTGATTAGCATGCATTGGGTTGGGGGTCCTAGGGGTGCAAAGCGTTACCTCAACACGACGCGAAAGCTACACCGGCATCGGGTAGCGACACCGGGGGTTGGAATAATAGAACGCGCTCCAAGTCCTGATTCCAATATAGTTTCCTCGCTGGAAAGTTCAGAGCTTCAACCGGGCGACGGTTCCAGATTCCAAAGCTAGCACGTGCGACGACGGGCTACGACGTGCGACGACGTCGTACGCGGCAAGTCGTCAAAGAGAACGCACCTAGGTGGGGCCCACAGTAGTCCTAGGGACCTTTGGGGGACCCACAATAACTCTGTAGAACTTGGGGGGCCCACGGTGGCAAGCGGTGCGACGGGTGCGGGGTTGCGACGTATGGCCATCGGTCGTACAGCCTCGGTGCGGGGAGCTCCATCGGTCGCTGCGGGGGAACGGGCTTGTGCGACGCTTGGGGTGTGCAGCAGTGCGGGGGAGCGCTTGGTTCTCTCGGTCGGAGCGGGGGAGGCCATCGGTCGTGCGGGTTGGATGCGGGGAGCGCAGCGCTGCAACGTTGCAACGGTTGCAACGTTGCGGAGATGCAGCGATGCGGGTGAGAGCATCGGTCAGGCACGGAGGAAAGCGGGCGACAGAAGCGGGTCGGTGCGGAGGGTTGGTGCGGAGCGGGGATGCGGCGACAGCGGGGGCGGCCATCGGTCTGACCGAGAGAATTTCTCGGTCAGGCACGGAGAAGCGGGCGATGGCTGCTGCAGCGATGCGGAGCGGCTAGGATGCGGGTGGAGCTGCCGGTCAGAGCGGGGAAAAAGTGGCCGTTCTCTCGGTCGGTGCGGGGATGAACGTCGCAACGTTGCGACGAATCGTCGCAACGTCCAATTTGAGTTTTGGAAGAGGCTAGGGTTAATTTCTTGCGAAAATAGGTCTTCCTAGGGGTTGCTTATATAGTATAGATGGGTTGACTTGGTCTAGGGCTAAATCTAATAGGATTAGAAGTTTAAAAATATTTAAAATTTAAATCTCAACTTCTCCAACTCACCCAAGGATTTGACTTGGTCCAAATGAGCTGGAAATTGGCTCAAAAATTCTTTAAAACGTTTTAAACTCAAATAAATTTTATTTGGCCGAAAATAATTTAAAAATTAATTATTAAAAATAATATAAAACTTGTTAAAAATGTAAAAGTGGTCAAATGAACTCCAAAAATTATAAAATAAATATCGGGGTGTTCGTGATGACGAAAGTGAGCTAACTAAGAAGACGGATCTCAATTTTGACGTCGGACGACGAAACTAAAAATAGAAACGTCTCCCGTCAAGAGTGAAAATCGTCACGTCTCATCGAGTGAGTTTAAATTGTGGAAAAACGACTCGAGAAGTGTCGTTCCAAGATAGCGCCACTATTTAATACTCTCAGAGACGTTCACAACGGCATATCACACGAAAGTGTTCACGAACAAACAAAGTCTAAAACAAACACGTGCACGGACAAAAGCACGTGCACGAACAACGTACCACGAAAAGTGGTCGTTACACTAGGAAAAGGAAATAAAACGGAGAGTAAAAGAATTTTACCTCCATATATCTCCTTGCCAGCGCCTCAGTGGACTGTCCCACTCGAAACGGAATAAAGTGCGCAGATTTGGTCAATCGATCTACAATCACCCAAATCGCGTCATTCTGCTTTGGACTCTGAGGTAGTCTAGTCACGAAATCCATAGTGATGTGTTGCCACTTCCACTCCGGAATCGGAAGCGGTTGTAGCAACCTGGCCGTACGCTGATACTCCGCCTTCACTTGCTGGCAAACCAAGAACTTGGCTACACTCCGAGCCACACTCCTCTTCATACCATGCCACCAATAATTCAGACGAAGATCCTGGTACATCTTGGTGCCACCAGGATGCACAGAATACGGTGAACTGTGTGCCTCCACCATCAACTCCTCTCTAATATCCCCAGCCGGCACACACAACCTGGCTCCAAACCTCAGCGAGCCATCCTCATGAATCAAAAAGTCAGTCCGCAGACCGGCTTCCACCTGCTCCTGAATCTTCACCAACTTCGGATCCTCAGCCTGGCCAGCCTTAATCCGATCCACGATCGTCGACTGTACCTGCATGTACATCAACGATGAAGCCGCCCCAGGAAGAACAATCTCCACGCCAGACTCGCAAAAATCCTGCTGCAATCTCCACTGCGAGGTCAAAATCATCACCGCTGGAAGCCTACTCAGCGCATCAGGGACCACATTCACCTTGCCCGGGTGAAACTGTAAATCAATCTCATAATCCGCCATAAGCTCCAACCATCGACGCTGTCGCATGTTGAGCTCCTTCTGAGTAAAAATATACTTCAAGCTTTTGTGATCGGTGAAAATTTTCACTTTCTCACTCAGCAGGAAGTGCCTCCAAATCTTAAGGGCAAACACAACGGCATCCAACTCCAAATCATGCGTCGGGTAATTCTTCTCATGAACCTTAAGCTGACGAGACGCATACGCCACACCATGCCCATGCTGATGCAACACACAACCGAGACCCTTGCCAGAAGAATCGCAAAAGATCTCAAATCCACCGCTGTGATCAGGCACAACAAGAATAGGGGCAGTCGTCAACCTCTCCTTCAGAATACCAAAAGCACTCTCACAATCACCCGACCAAACAAAAGGTACATCCTTCCGCGTCAACCTGGTCATCGGCTCAGCAATACGAGAAAAGTCCTTAATGAATCGCCGATAGTAACCAGCAAGTCCAAGGAAACTCCGAATCTCAGACGCAGACGACGGAACAGGCCACTCTCTGATGGCCCTAATCTTCTCGGGATCCACTGAAATTCCATCTCCAGTCACCACATGCCCCAGAAAAGCAACTCGATCCAGCCAAAACTCGTACTTCGAAAACTTAGCATACAAACGATGCTTCCTCAAGATCTCCAATACCGTCCTCAAGTGCGATACATGCTCTTCCTCCGACTTCGAATAGATCAGAATGTCGTCAATAAAGATAACGACAAACTTATCCAAAACATCGTAGAAAATCAGGTTTATCAGATTCATGAAAACTGCGGGTGCGTTAGTTACGCCGAAAGGCATAACCACGAACTCATAGTGTCCATACTTCATCCTGAACGCTGTCTTCGGAACATCTCCCTTCTTCACCTTCAACTGATGGTAACCACTCCTCAAATCCAATTTAGAAAACACCCTCGAACCTCCAAGCTGATAAAAAATATCATCGATACGAGGCAGCGGGTATTTATTCTTAATGGTCACCGCATTCAACTCCCGATAGTCCACGCACATATGACGTGAACCATCCTTCTTCTTCATCAGCAGCACCGGTGCTCCCCACGGAGACACACTAGGATTGATATAACCCTTCTGCAAGAGCTCATCCAACTGCTTCCGCAACTCTTCCAATTCTGCAGGTGCCATACGATACGACGCCTTCGAAATCGGCTGCGCTCCCGGAACAAGATCGATAGAAAATTCTAAAGCTCGATCAGGTGGCAAACCAGACATCTCCTCGGGGAAGACGTCGCCAAAATCACGCACCACAGCTGGCCACTCCAACTCCATCTGCATAGCCACAACCTCCACCGGCCTGGCCCGAAATCTGACAGGACCAACCGAACTGCTACCACGACTGAACTCAAATACTGGATGTCCGGGAATCTCGAACACCACCTTCTTCCTTCGACAGTTGATCGTAGAATAGAAGCTCGCAAGCCAGTCCATCCCAAGAACTGCATCATAGTTGATGATGTCGTGGACAATGAAATCAGCGAAAAGCTCATGTCCACAGACCACCAACGAGCAAGAATTGCAACCACGATGCACCAAGACCACGCCATTCCCTGTAACGATATTCCAACTCTTGGGAAGAGGGGACGTCAACAAAGAATGCCTCTCCACGAAGCTCCGAGAAATAATGCACATCGATGCACCAGAGTCAAAGAGGACTCGTGCAGGAAATGTGCACACCAAAACCACACCTAACAAGCAATTAACAATCAAACCCTAGTCTAGCAAACAACCATGTTCAAGCAAACAACACAATCTAACATCCAAACCAGCTAGGAAAGTAACAGCCAGATTGAGGATTACCTGCAATAACCTCATCCACAGCCTCGCTCTCCACCGCGGTCATCAGAAAAGCCTGCCTCCTCGGCGGAACAGCCTACTGAAAAGCCTGCCTCTGTGGAACAAGAGCTGCTCCGCGACCAGCAGGAACAGACGCTCGCTGTTGCAACGGCTGTGCTGCAACAGGCGCCCTCCGTAGCTGACCCGCATGCCGACAATCCTTCGCGACATGGGAAGCATCACCACAAACCGGACACTGGCACAAAAACTTCCGACACTGATCCTTGATGTGGCCAGGCTTGCCGCAGAAATGACAAGTCTTCAGAATAGGCCCTCCTGGCCTCTTAAACTGAGCTGACTGATTAGGCTTGAAACCAGGCCTAACCACCGCTCTGGCCTGCTCCATAGGCCTCTTCCCAGCACCAACAACATGTCCTCTCCTCTGACTCAGGTTCAGCTCCTGCCTCCTGGCAGCGACCAAAACCTTCTGATAAGAGTCCAGATCGGAGGAAGACACAAAACTCTGGAGCTCCAAAGCGAGTCCCTGCAGGAACCTCTGAGCCCTCTCATCAGCATCCTGCACCATCTTTGGTGTGAACCGACTCAGCCTAGTGAACTCTTGGTGGTACTGGTCCACCGTCAAGCTCCCTTGCTTCAGATCAATGAAGCGCTGCAGCATCTCCTTCTTCGCAGCCTTCAAAAAGAATTCCTCATCAAACCTGGACTTAAAGGTAGCCCAAGCTATCGGCTCCACCAACATCTTCTCTTCCGCATCCCACCAGTTCTGAGCATTATCCTTGAGTTGCCTCCTCGCCAAATCAACCCATCCAGCCGGGGTGATCTTGGCCATCTTCAAATTGTCCTCGATGTTCCGAATCCACTCATCGACAGCCAGAGGACCCTCAGACCCATCAAAATATGAGGGACCCAGCTCCCGAAATTACTTCGCTCCCGGCTCAGAGCGAGGGGCATCCGGAAGAGCCCGGGAAGCTCGAGCAAGTGGAGCATTCTGGACTTGCAGGAGCACGCCCTGCTGCACTTGCATCATTTGGAGCATCATCCGCATCATCTCCCCATTGGTGGGTTCCCGCTCAGGCTCCTCATCATGAGGGAGCGCACCACTACCCCCACCACGGGTGAATCGTCTTCCTGCCATCTAGTGACACAGAAAACGAAGCAGATTAGACTCATAGCTTATGACTCGGACGTCGAACTTAGTTTATTGGACATTCTAATATTATTATCGCTATTCCGATAATCGCAGTTACAGAAGGACCTGCATGGGCCACCAACAAAATCTGTCACGACCCGCTTCCCTAAAATGGAGGCGAGACGTGAAAAGGTCCGCACGAGAGTGGAGCTGTGAAGCCCCAAACCCGATAAACGTCAATAAAACATAAGCAGGTCCCTGTAACCACAACGGAACAACAATAATAACACAAGGAGAGACTGAAATAAAATCTTGTATCTCATAAATTGTCCAACATGAAAATAAGTTCAACATCCAGAAAAGCCACTAGGCTAAAAGAAAGAGTCTAAGGCCCAGAACAAGGCCAACAAAAGCAACAACGTAACAAAGTATGGGTGCAACGCATCGACAAACAAACAACAGTCTAAACAAAGGAAAACACAACGAAGACACTAGGACTGGTCCCCAGTGTCCACGTACTCCCCGTCAAACACAAGCTCGGGCTCAGCGTCAGCAAACACCTCGTCCTCAACAAGGTACTCAGGCTCAGGATCTAACATGTGTCACCCAAAAGAGTAAAGGGGCACATGTCAGCAAGTCTAAAAGACTTGGGCAAGGAAACTGAAAATAAGGCAACTAGCAACCTAGCAGTTTAGTATGCATGACATGGCAGTTATAACATGAGTGCACAAGCAAGACATGGTGAACAATAAGTACAAGAGAACAATTATCGGGACAAGACAAGAGTAGCCAAGCTACTAACAATCTCAATCAATTCACTATTCACGTTTCACTGTTGTTTGTAGATGTTTACGCCCTTCAGCTGAATGGTACAACATTCACACTGATCGGCACTAAACACTACCCCACCCCATAGTTTACGTCTTACAACTGCAGTTGCTGATCAGGCAGACCCCCAGTTGAATGACCGCTTAACTCTTACCCCATCCCACACGTAAACAAGCCAGGGTCCCTGTACATGAGCCCAGCAAGTGAGCCAGGGTTGCCCTGCACGGGAGCTTGTTTCTTAGTTCACAATTCAATATCGAGCGTTGGGGTTAGCAACTCATTATGCTCGCTTCTGGTCACGAGCCAGGAAACACAAGTATTGTAGCGATGCTACGCAATCACGGGATCACTTAAAGAATGCAATGACATGACAATTAATTTGCGTACCGTTAATGGAATTTAAACATGACATGGAAATTGTGCAACATGCTAAATGTCGGAACTAGCTTCGTTGTCAAGCTAGTTCCTAAATTTGCGCCTAGGCGAGTATCATTTCATCGCCTAGCCTCTTTTACGCCTACAACGAGCAAAATGGCCTAAAACATGGCCTAAACCCTAAGTGGCAAGTTTCACTTCCCTAGCACCGGGGATGACGATCACGAAGGTTCGTCTCGCGGATGCTAATCTACGGGGAAATCGCTGTTATGGGGAAACAATCATCAAACAACATGAAATTTCATTAGGGTTTCATAAAAATACAAATAGGTTATGAAAACATCAAGAGATCGATTTCTTACCGAGAGGAAGCGGAAGAAACAATCCGGAGAACCTAGGGACCAGATCTGGAAACAAATGGAGAAGTTTGGAGAACTAGGGGTTTTGGGGGATTTTGGGGATTTGATGGAGATTTGGGGAAAATGAGAGGTAGAAAGTGTTGAGGGATGGTTTGGATGATGGATCTTGGGCTTGGAATGAAGGAATAAGGGTTTGGGGAAGATGGGGGCTCAATGGGGGAGAAACTAGGGTTTTGGGTCGAGTGGAGGAAGAAGAAAACGTTTGGGAGGGGTTTAAATAGGATGGGCTGGCGGCTGCCCAGAAATTAGGGTTTTAACACAGATTAGTCGGTCAAAGAGCAACCACTGACCGACTAGTTTGGCAACTAGTCGGTCGGTCGACCAACGCAGACCGACTAAGTGTAAACAGTAACTTCTGAACAAAAAATAGGATTTAGATTTAGTCGGTCGATGAACAACTACTGACCGACTAGTTTAACATCTAGTCGGTCGATGAACGTTCTTAGACCGACTAAGAGTGAACAGTACTGATACTAAAATTTAGATGATGTGTTAGTCGGTTAAAGAAGCATTGCCGACCGACTAGTGTGCAACCTAGTCGGTCAACCAACGTTCTTAGACCGACTAACGATAAACAGTAACTCCTGAGAAATTTTGAAAGCCAACTAGTCGGACCAAGAAGGATTGCCGACCGACTGGATCGTCATCTAGTCGGTCGGTGCCCCTTCTTACACCGACTAATAAGCACCAAAAGTTCCGATACGGAGCGCAGAGCTTCGGGATCGATTCCTAAGACTCCTAGGCTTGATCTAACAGTAAGATACGACCGTTATGAAGCCCGTCACGAATGACTTACTCCGAAATTGACGATCCTAAGGAAGAAACGAGAAAACACGACGAAACGATCGAAAATGAAAGTTACGGAGACGAAAACCACACATGAGGAGAAAATCCACCAAAACATAATTATAATATAATAAATCCAGATACAAGGAAACCAGTCGTTACAAAAACCCTAATTTTCGCACTTTACTCCCCATTTTCGAAATTTGCTGAAAAGAAGCGCCGCGGCTTCACACTTCTTCTAATTGCATTGCGTTGGGTCACCTACAAGCAAGGATCTTCATCTCGACTGGGTAACTTCGCTCCTTAGCCCAATTTTAAATTTTGCCCTAGTTTAGCTATTTTGCTCGATCGCCTGTGTTAGTGTGCATTCATCGCATTTTGCATACACTCACACACCCCCCACATGGCCCGGGATTAGGATAGGGGTAAGGGTATCATGCAAGAGGAGGGGTCGTCTTGCTAGAGACGCAAGACTACACGTCCACCGCACTCACGCCCTCCTCCTGCACAGCCTGAACAACCCCAACTCCAACCTATCATCCCAGCTGAGGACCCACTGATGGGCCCACGTGGCTACCGCTTTAGGAATCAAGAGCACAAAGACTGTTATTATAGACTTGATGCGCGGGGGCATCTATCGACCAAATTTGCCCACACCCAAACGCTTATCGATCTCGGTGTCTTCACCGAGGTCGAGACTCTCTTCACAAATTTAGGTTGGTTAGCTTTCCTAAACGCCACCGCGGTGTCCTACCCCTCCCTCACACTCGAATTTTTATCCACCCTTGTCTGTGAGTCAGGGTCGATCGTCATCTTTCGCGTCCGTAACAGAACCATTCGCACTGACCTGAATGCCATTAATAACATCTTTGGTTTCCCTATCCTTGGGGACGACGCTATCCGTCCCTACGGGTATCCTCCCGAATTTGACGTCGATCAGTTTTGGTTCTGCCTCAACCTACACGCTCACTATCCCCGAGGTAAGGCCAAGGCCTCCTCCATCATTCACCCCATCTTCCGTCTGGTCCACCAAATCATTTCTTGCATGTTTTTCCCCAGGGATGAGTCAGGTACCATGACCATCCCTGATCTTTTCATTTTGTGGGCCATGACCTTTCCTTTTATCCGCGAGGATGACGGGATTTCTTTTAGGGCCCCTATCATTCCCGTCCATGTTGGTGCTTGGCTTGTTTCTAAGCTTCTTGAGATTAGCCGTGCCAGCAAGGGCAAGCTTTGTTGCGGGGGCCTTATCACGATCATAGCTTCTGCTCCCCAGTTCAACATTGTCATCCCCCGAGATTTACCCACTGCCGCAGGACCATCACGTCTAGATCTCGACGTCCTGTGGCATATTCACATGATTAGGCCCCGCCCCGATGGCTGTTTCACCTTCCATTACGGACACCCCCAGCTCCCTATACCATTCTGCCCAATCCCACTCGCATGACCATCCAGCTTGTGGCAGACTGGACTTTCCCACCTGATCCTGAATTTCTTGGGGGTTGCGTCTTCCTTTTATCCCGGGCGCACACAGACCACCTTCTCCTGCCGCCCACTTAGGCGAGCAGGACATTCCTGCGTTCCGTGGAGACCCTGGGGCTGGGCCTAGTAGTCCCGTCCCTGCCTCTGTTCCCACCACGACCGTCACCACCTCTCCTGTCCGCACGACCACCACCTCCACCATTCGTTGTGTCGCTTCTACTCGCCTCTGCCTTGAGTCTGAGTTAGGTGCTTTGCGCGCTAGCGCATCTTCTTCCACCACCTCGGTCACATCCTCTTCCATCTTCACTCACCCACGTTTTCTCGCGCTTGAGAGGGACGTGGCCACCATCCTCTGCATTCTCACTCACGTCCACGGACCACCTCCTCCCACACCACACCCCTCACCCCCACCTTCACCCCCTCGATGATTTTCCCCTCCACCATCACATTCTTCACCTCCACCATCACCCCCTAGGTGACCATCCCCTCCAATCACCACTTCCATTCCCACCACCTCATCTACTCCCACCGTTTCCATTCCCTCCACTGTCGCCCCCATAGATCCACTACCCTCCACTTCTGTCACTCCATATGTGCATCGCAAGAAATTGTAGGTGCGATCGCGATCACTTCCTCCACCATCCTCTTCCATCGCCGTATCCACCCCCTCTATCGCCGTATCCACCCCATTTACCACTGTGTTGGTCGCCCTTTCACTCCCACTCACCATCACCACCACCACTCCACCCATCATTCACACGTCCTCACCTACTGATCCATCACCTCGACCACTTTCTCCACTTCTCCGCACACCAGTAACCCTCCTGCCCACTCCATCGCATCCCCCACATCTTCCACCGAGGAGGACACGGACGATTCCTCTCCTGCTTCTTGATTCCATTTTGTTTTTTGACCCCCCTGCATATCTCTGCATTTTCACGATCACATCATATCTCTAGCATTGTCACGTCTAGCTTGGGTGAAGTCAATTTTTTTGTATTTTGTGTGTGATGTTCTCTTTGTGTGCTTGTTATATTGTTGTGTCGTGTGATTTCCTGTCTTTATTTTCTGTTCATATGTCATGTTGTGTGCTTTTGTTTATTTTCAGTTTCGTACGTGTGTTTTCCTATTTCTCGTTTCTTTTTGTGTCTGTACGTATTCCCCCCATTTTCATTGCCCTCCCGTGTTTACTCTTATTGCATTGAGGGTGTTATGCCTATTTGACCGAGACCCAAAAGACACAAGCCCAGGAGCCCGACTACTGCTCGAGAGCCCATCTGCATCCTCAAGCCCATTCAACAAAGGCCCTATAAGGGATCTTCTCGAATGTCGATCCGACCCGGCCCCGATAACCCGCTGGTCACTCGCCCACTCCTGTGAAAACCGCTCCCCCGAACGCGCGACCACTAAATGGCGGTAATGGGGAGGTGCTGGCATGGCGAAGAGAGCGGCGGCGAGGGGGCGGATTGATGGGGCACGATCGAGGGCGGGCATGGGACGTGGGCCAGAGGCAATCACGCTGGGAGCTCGACAAAAGGGCTAGGAAGACGACGAAGAAGGGGACCGCATCTCAGGTATCTAAAACCTAAGGTACTCCATCAACGACCTAGCTCCCCCATCCTATCTCCTTCCTCCCCCGCTCACGCTGTGAGACGCCGTTCCGATCTCCTCACGAGTCGAACCGTCTCCGCCGGGCCTCCTCTTTCAGATCTCTATCTGACTTAGGCATCGGAGGGGATTTGGCCGGAACCTAGGTCCAGCCCCCTGACGAGCGTTCTCGTCTACGCAGGTGGACAGCTGATCAACGGGCCGAGGCTCCCCCTCGCCCCTCTCCAACCTCACAGTCAACTGGACGAGTGAGGCTTACCCTCACCGTCCGTCAGGCGAGGCCGAGCGCATCCTACCGAGGCCGAGCGCCTTAACTGGGTCCGAGGCTTCCCCTCGCCCTTCACCGACCGTGCCTCTAGCTGGACGACCGAGGCTACCCCTCGTCTTCCTTCCTCCGAGGCCGTGCTCATTCGACCGAGGCCGAGCATCTCAACCTGGGCCGAGGCTTCCCCTCGTCCCATCTGCACCGATTCGTAGCCCCCGAGGGATCCAAGCGGGCCCCTTGACCACGTTGACCGGGTTGTCCACGGTCAACGCCCTGTAGTGAGAAAACACTCCGAAACATCTGGCGCCGTCTGTGGGAACTGAAAACCGTCCCACGAAGAAGCAAACCACACCAACAATGGCACAAGCCAGCAATGGAAGGAAGCGCATGCCCTCCATCCCGGAGGAGGGGAATGGCACATCAAACGGCAACCCCGAGGACACGCCCGTCAGTGGCCACCCCGCCCTCTCAACCGAAGAGACCGGCGGCTCAGAACTGGCCACGCAGGGACAGCTCCGCGCCCTAGCTCAGGAGACCAACGTGAGCCTCCAGACGTTGGTCGCGACGGTACAGCAGCTCGTCGGCCCTGCGCCGTCCAACGGAGGCACGTTGGATGACAGCCATCGATGGGCGGGGGGTCCCCCACACTTGCGGTCCGCCGTGGTCGACGACCACGGGACCCAGAAACCAAACACAGAGCGTCGGTTCACGCTGTCCGGCTCCCGTCAGGCGAGGTCACGCGCCTCCTCCCCTTATCGTGAAAGGGGCCGAAGAGAAACCGAAGGGACGGAGGGCGAATCGATGACGGCATCATCTCGTCAGTCACGGTCATCCCGCCGCAGGAGAAGCGAACGGCACCACTCAAGAGACCGATCACGGCAGAGCAGGAGCTCCCGCAGGAGGAGTCGGGAGCGCCGGGTCAGCCCGACCCCCAGCATGGCGAGGGCCGTGGAGCCAGCCCCGCTGGCGCCTGTGCTTCCTCCACCCCCGAACGAGCCAGAGGCAGGCGACTACCGCATCCCCGGGGGCATCCACGGAGACCGGTGCCCCTTATCACGGAGAATAACCGACGCACGGGTCCCCTCTCGATTCAGGATCCCGGTGCTGGGAAAGTACGACGGGATAGGGGACCCGGGACACCACGTGATGGACTACGAGGGGGACATGTCCTTCCAGGGAGCTGACGATGACTTACTTTGCCGGGCTTCTATTCTACTCTCAGGGGAGCGGCGAGGACCTGGTACCACAGCTTGCCCGGCCGCTCCATCGACAGCTTCGAGGAGCTCACCCAGTTATTCTGCAAATAGTTCATGGCGGGGAGGCAGATCAAGCCTGGTGCTGAACACCTGTTCAACCTAGTGCAAGGCCCGGCCGAGCCACTCCGACAGTTCATGCGCCGCTTCAATGCGGAAAGGCTGAACGTGAATAACCCTCCTGACCTGGTGGTCCAGACGGCCCTTAAGAAAGGGCTTCGCCACAGAGGCCTCAAGAAGTCCCTGCACAACGATCCCCCGAAGGACCTCCCCGGGATCATGGCGAGGGCCGAACGCTTCATGCTGACCGAGGAGGCCTTGGCCGAAGATGCGGGAAAAGCCACTCGAGGGACCAAGCGCGGCGACGGCGGACGAGGCAGCCCCGAAGGGTACCGGACCGAGAAGAGGCCGAGGAACCGACCGCGGGGAGAAAACGCGAGGGACACCACCCCAGACGCCGTCCTCGCCCAAGTACAGAAGGAAGAGCGAGCTGATCGCCCCCCACCGAAGGCTAAAAGAGGTGGGAAGAACAGGGAGAAGTACTGCAAGTACCATAAGGATGATGGCCATGACACTGAAGACTGCTGTCATTTGAAGAAGGACATTGAGAAGCTGATGAGCCGGGGGCACGCCAGGAACCAGGCCGACGAGCCGGCCCACAGAGAAGGGACCTCCATGCATCCAGACAAGGGGAAGAAGATCAACACCGTCCAAGGTCCCCTCCGCATCATAGAGTGAGCGGGCGATGTCTCTCCCCCCGGTTGCAGCCTAGTAAGAGGGAGTTATCTAGGTTTACATCCCTCTGTCTAGCTTCATTTCCTTTTTTCCTTTTCCTCCAAATGTACCGGTCCGACAGGACTCTTGAGAGTACAAATGCATTCCCTTTTTGTCTTTTCTTAAATCCCCGACGGAGTTGACATGTCACCAATAGCGCAAAAGAATGGGGATCGCCGCCTCACTGGAGGAGGAAGAGGAGCCTCGCCCTCGCCGACCGACCCCAGCGCTCATAAGTCCGGGGGCAGTTCCCCCAGCAGGCACGGATGCCGACCGGTCCTAAGCCGAGGAGCCTCGCTCTCGCCGACCGACCCCAGCGCTCATAAGTCCGGGGGCAGTTCCCCCAGCAGGCACGGATGCCGACCGGTCCTAAGCCGAGGAGCCTCGCCCTCGCCGACCGACTCCTGTGCTCATAAGTCTGGGGGCAATCCCCCAGCCAGCGCGAACGCCGATCGGTTCTAAGTCGAGGGACTTTGCCCTCGCAGACCGACTCCCGCGCTTATAAGTCCGGGGGCAGTTCCCCCGGCAGGCACGGATGCCGACCGGTCCTAAGCCGAGGAGCCTCGCCCTCGCCGACTGACTCCTGCGCTCATAAGTCTGGGGGCAATCCCCCCAGCCAGCGTGAACACCGACCGGTTCTAAGTCGAGGGACTTTGCCCTCGTAGACCGACTTCCGCGCTCATAAGCCTGGGGCAGTTCCCCCAGCAGGCACGGACGCCGACCGGTCCTAAGCCGAGGAGCTTTGCCCTCGCCGACCGACACCTGCGCCATAAGTCTGGGGGCAATCCCCCCAACCAGCGCGAACGCCGACCAGTTCTAAGTCGAGGGACCTTGCCCTCGCAGGCCGACTCCTGCGCTCATAAGTCAGGGGCAGTTCCCCCCAGCAGGCACGGACGCCGACCGGACCTAAGCCGAGGAGTTTTTTGCCCTCGCCGACCGACTCCAGCGCCTATAAGTTTGGGGACAATTCCCCCAGCCGACGCGAACGTCATCCAATCCTAAGCCGATAACGAAGCCGAAGGAGATAGCGGGGGCCAGGGATCCATTTCAAGTAGACTGGCCCAAAGCGAAGCGGATGCTTAAAAATTTGAGGATAAGGCCGGGAGGGACTGCTTAGGGAGCCCGAGCTCGGGAGGACACATCCTCGGGCACTTCGCCCTGCTCGGAGCGAGGGGGATCGACCGGCGGAGGGGCTTGCCGGACACGCTCCGCACATTCCCGGAAGGAAGACTGGACGACTTCGACGATCCGAGGGGCGATGAGGTCTTCATACTTACCGAAGGCCTCCCTGAGAACCTCGAAGATCCTCTTCCCCAGGGTCTCGACGACGCCCTTCTCCACCTCCTCCGCAAGCCGCATCACCTGGCACCGATCTGACAGTTCCCTCTGAAGCTCCTCCCTCTCCAGGCGGAACGACTCCGCCGCTTCCTCAGCCGACTGATGAGCATCCTCCAGCTTTCCCTGGAGGTCACCCACTCGTCCCTCCAACTCGGCCACACGGAGGTTGAGACGCCGAGACTCCATCTGGGCCTCCGTCATAGCTACCTCAGCCGCCCCGGCCCGCTCCTGAGCCCTCATGGAGGACTCCTCCAGCTCCCTCAAGCGGACGGCTCGACACTGCAACTCCACAGCGAGCGCTGAACCCTGAAAAGACAAGACATGGGCTAAGAAGAGGATAAAGAGAAAGAGAGGATAGCAAGATAACCGGACCTGTTGAAGGATCCAGACCAAGGAATCCGACATCTTGTCGGCCGGGATCTTCTTGAGGAGGCTGCGGTCCCGGGGAGGGACGGAGACCTCGGCGACCTGCTGGGCCAGGGCTCGGTCAACAAACATCGAACTCCCAGGGACGACGATCGAAGCCAAGTCGCTCGCCAACAAGGCCCCGACCCCCGGTGATACGGGCGAAGACGCTGCGAGGGGGGTGGCTGACAAAGCTACCGAAGGATCCCCGGTGGTCGCCGCGGGAAGCGCGGAACCTGTCGGACCGGAGGGATCCACGTCCTCCTTCCTCTTCTTTCCACCGTGGGGCTCCGAAGGCACCGGAGGGGAACGCTTCCGCCTCGCACCATCCTCACCCCCGGGAAGGGGATCGCCAGAAGAAGAGGCGGGAGACGCGGCCACCACCTTACCCACGGAAGGCTCGGCTCGGCACACTTCCTCCTCAACGGTCCTCCGAGGCGCCCTTCCAGAGGTATTACCTCGGCTCCGAGCGGCTCCACGACGGATCAGCTCATCGACGTCACGGACGAACTCACGGCCGGCCATCCCTGCAAAGGAGACCGAAATCAGGATGAGTCATAGGGCGATCCGAGGATGAAAAAGCGACCTACCCGGAGACCACAAGACGGCCTTTAGGAGTAGGTCGTCCAACAAAGACCAGATGGATTTCGATTCCAAAGGAAGAGCCGACAGCAGTACGGCGGCTGCCTGATCAGCGTCAGAAAGGGCTAACGGTAGGCGAGGCTGGACGGACGTGCCCCAGCTTGTCAGAATCTGGGCATCACCCAAAAAGACCACAAAGACATAATCCGAGCTCTAATCCCCCGACCAGCGGGGTAGCCCGATCAGACATTCCCTCCTCGAACGGGCTCGGAGGTGCAGCCATGACCCCGGCCCGACCGTCTGGACCTGGTAAAAGTGGAAGAGAAGGGGGAGAGACGGCTCCAGACCGCGGGTGCAGCAAAGCGTTACGAAGCCCGTCAGTACCGCGATCGAGCAAGGGGTGAACTGGCAAAGGGGAACCATGAGATACTCCATGACCTGGACAAGGAAGGGATTGAGCGGGAAACGAAGACCCAGGCGAAACATTTCGACGTAGACGCCGACTTCATTGCTCCTCGGAAGGCAAATCCGCTCGTCGACGAACGGAACTCGGACATCGTACGGGAAGCAGAGATACCTTTCCCGGATCTCCGTGACCGCCGAAGGAACGGTCCTCGACGGCGTACGGAGGATAGCCGGGGGCACGTTAAGACGCACGGCAACCGACGCCACGTCATCACAGGCGAAGTCTGGGAATAGCTTCCCCTTCCCCTTATCCTGGAGGGGATGACTCCCGGAAGAGGAACCTGATCCCACTAGCCGGGGCCGGCCCCGCCTGGACTCTGGAGAATCCCTCGCCCCTCGGCCAGAACCGCCTATCCTAAGAGCAGCCATAATACGAGAGCGAGAAAGGAAATTACCTTTTAGCTAGTTCGGAGGAGGCAAGGAAGCAAAGGCGACGGGAAACTCCGAGTTGGGGAAAGCCTAGAACAATGGGAAGAGCAAGAAAGAAGTGGAGATCAACACAGCTGGGGATCTTATATACCAGGGACGAATTCGAAGCGCCTGACAAGAACGCGTGGCAAGGCTCGAAGAACCGGCGGCGTTCCGAAATTGGCGCCAGGGGAAGTCCAATCGATCCGCCTCATCATGACCTACATTTATGACCACGCCTCGATTGAAGCGCCACTCGGAATCCCAGGAGGCACAGCGGTCGATCCGAGCAAGCCAAGGCTGATCGACCCCACCAAGGGCGGCTCACGAACCCCTCACCTTCTCAACTGAAGACAAACCCCACGAATGGTGGGGATAGGCTTGCAGCCACACGTGGCAGCATCAGAAGAACGACGGCGCTTCGGAGCCCGCGCTTTAAAAATATCGAGCGGGCCAACTCATGATGACGACTAATAAATGAGTCGGCATCGACTGGCGAGCTTGTCAAAATCGGCAGAAGTCACATCGGCCGAGCCGAACCGGCCGAGGCCGATCAACCCGACCGATGGGGGCAATTGTTACGCCTATTTGACCGAGACCCAAAAGACACGAGCCCAGGAGCCCGACTACTGGTCGAGAGCCCATCTGCATCCTCAAGCCCATTCAACAAAGGCCCTATAAGGGATCTTCTCGAATGTCGATCCGACCCGGCCCCGATAACCCGCTGGTCACTCGCCCACTCCTGCGAAAACCGCTCCCCCGGACGCGCGACCACTAAATGGCGGTAATGGGGAGGTGCTGGCATGGCGAAGAGAGCGGCGGCGAGGGGGCGGATTGATGGGGCACGATCGAGGGCGGGCGTGGGACGTGGGCCAGAGGCAATCACGCTGGGAGCTCTACAAAAGGGCTAGGAAGACGACGAAGAAGGGGACCGCATCTCAGGTATCTAAAACCTAAGGTACTCCATCAACGACCTAGCTCCCCCATCCTATCTCCTTCCTCCCCCGCTCGCGCCGTGAGACGCCGTTCCGATCTCCTCACGAGTCGAACCGTCTCCGCCGGGCCTCCTCTTTCAGATCTCTATCTGACTTAGGCATCGGAGGGGATTTGGCCGGAACCTAGGTCCGGCCCCCTGACGAGCGTTCTCGTCTACGCAGGTGGACAGCTGATCAACGGGCCGAGGCTCCCCCTCGCCCCTCTCCAACCTCACAGTCAACTGGACGAGTGAGGCTTACCCTCACCGTCCGTCAGGCGAGGCCGAGCGCATCCTACCGAGGCCGAGCGCCTTAACTGGGTCCGAGGCTTCCCCTCGCCCTTCGCCGACCGTGCCTCTAGCTGGACGACCGAGGCTACCCCTCGTCTTCCTTCCTCCGAGGCCGTGCTCGTTCGACCGAGGCCGAGCATCTCAACCTGGGCCGAGGCTTCCCCTCGTCCCATCTGCACCGATTCGTAGCCCCCGAGGGACCCAAGCGGGCCCCTTGACCACGTTGACCGGGTTGTCCATGGTCAACGCCCTGTAGTGAGAAAACACTCCGAAACAGAGGGCAATGCAAGTTTCAGCTTGGGGGAGTCGCACTTCATGCGTCATTTGTGTCTTTTTCTTCGTTTTTGAGTCGTTTTCATCGTGTTTTTATTTTTTATTTTCTTCTTTTTATCTCTTTCTCCTAGAGATGAACCCTATGATGAATTGCCACAAAAATCACACACACACACCTAGCATGGCTTCGATAATCACATTCACTAACCCTAGGAAGCCAAGTCCTCTTGCATTTCATGCATCGTGGGTCCACTTAGCTTTTTTGTGAGTCGTGTGTCGTGCATAGCTGTCTGGTGTGCTTCTACTTTGTGATTGTGTTTTATATACCTGTCCAGGAATGACCCATAGATTATCGTGCTTCGATTTGAATATGCGGTATTTGCCTCTCTTATCTGCTTCTGTATGCATGAATATATATATATATATATATATATATATATATATATATATATATATATATATATATATATATATATATATATAAGCCCACGAGAGGGTGTTCTAGTGGTAAGTCATTCTGCTCCAAAGCCAAGGGGTGCGGGGTTCGAGGCCTATGGCCGCCGTGACTTGGTAATTATTGTGGAATTTGTTGTGGAATTATTTACCCTGGGGCTACATCTCCCCTCTTGGACTAACCCGGGGGCCGTTGGGGGCACGGCGGTCACCCCCCAGTTTGCATAGTCTCGACCGGGCTCTCGCCTTACCCTCCTAAAAAAAGCCGAAAGCAGGGGGAGGGGGTTGGGGATTTTTCTGGGTTTTAAAAAAAAAACAATATATATATATATATATATATATATATATATATATATATATATATATATATATATAGGGTAAAATGCGCCTGCGCTCGTGCTCAGATGGGATTCCTGCGCTCGACCCCTCCTGACCGTCCGATCCGATCAGCGATCTTGGTAATATCTGACCTTTTGGTGCAATTACCAAAACGCCCTTTAAGCTCTTTTCAACGCGCCTCTGTACTAAATTACCTTTAAGCCCTTTTGTACTAAAATACAATCGCCACCAATTCTTTTGCTCACTCCCGCGCAAAACGCAGAAGCTGGAGCAATCGCCACCAATTCTTTTGCTCACTCCCGCGCAAAACGCAGAAGCTGGAGTAGATCCCCAGTTTTGCACAAGGTCTTCGATTTCAACAGCCTACGCCTAAGATTGCCCCCAAATCTAGGCCATCATACTCTCGTTGATTCCCCTGTTACTCTCCTCCATCGAGGTAAGGATCGTCATCCCTAATTTGTTGGAAATCTCATATTGCTCAACGCGCACAACGGGATAAATTTTTGAAGGGTTTCGCGCGGGGAGTAATTTCCATCCTTTAGACGATTAGTGCTTGAAATTCCTCTCTGCGCACAACGGGCTAAATTTTTGTCTTGTTTTGCGCGGTGAGTAATTTCCCAACTAGCGAAGTGTTGCGATGGAAATTACTCTCCGCGGACAACCCTTCAAACATCTCACCCGTTGTGCGCGTTGAGCAATATGAGATGTCCATCAAAACTTACCGAAGCAGCTCATATAGCACAACAACATAGAGCGAATGGCGTACATAATATTGCCCACCGCGCAAAACGGTTGATATGTTTGATTTTTTGATGGATTTGATCCGGTCATCAAATATGATGGTAAAAATTAGATCAGGTTGAAAAAGAATAGATATAATACACAAGGTTTTAACATGATTAGTAATAGTAGTGTGGTTTCAACTAACATGCTGATGATGATCTACTGATACTTGGATAGACATGTATAGCAGTCATGTTGCGTCAATATTACTGATATTTTTACTT
Organism: Scilla litardierei; assembly: GCA_030789695.1. Classification (NCBI taxonomy): domain Eukaryota; kingdom Viridiplantae; phylum Streptophyta; class Magnoliopsida; order Asparagales; family Asparagaceae; genus Scilla; species Scilla litardierei. The sequence goes on from CM061136.1 coordinate 81,101,633, forward strand.
GTTTCTAATGTAGAAAATGAAATTCGAAGAGAGTGAACCCTTTGTGCATGATCAGGAGATGCTAAATGAGATTGAAGCTGAAAATGACAGTGCAAACAGCGTATATCAAGAGGATAGGCATAGTGATAATGAAAAAGGCAGCCCACAGTTGGAATGACATTTCAAACAGAAGAAGATGCGTATCAATTTTATAATACATATGCAGCAATGAAAGGTTTTGCAACCCGAAAGGGATCTACGGGAAAGGGAAAAGATGGCAATACCATGAGGAGGAAGTATACGTGCAACAAAGAAGGGTATAAAAGCTTAAAAGATAAGAGGGAGATAGGGAGGGACGTTAATCGAAGGAAAAACGAGAGAGAAGGCTGTATGGCTCGAATGACAGTTCATAAAAATCACCGAAGGAGTATGGCGCATAAACTCCTTTAATGATGATCATAATCATGAGTTGATAAAAAGCCCAGCAAAGATCCAGATGCTACGGTCACATAAAAGATCGCATATGGACGGAACATGTAGGAATTTAGTTGATCAGATGCGTGGCTGTGGAGTAGGACCTGCAAAGATTGCAAGGATTCTAAATGCCACGAGTAGTAGTAATGTCAATATTACTACAAAACAACGCATTGATCATGGGAGAGTAGAAAGAAAGAACAACATTGGGAAGGAATGCATTAGACTAATAGAACAATTTATTAAAAGGCAAGCTACAGACTCTCAGTTCTATTATGCTATTGAGCATGATGAAGAGAATGTATGTAGGAGTATATTTTGGGCTGATGGAAGGGCAAGGACATCATACTGCCAGTTTGGAGATGTTGTTGTATTTGATGTCACTTATAAGACAAACAGATTCATGTTGCCTTTTGCACCTTTTACATGTGTCAATCATCATAAACAGTCTATTTTATTTGGATGTGCTCTTCTTGCTGATGAGAAGGAAGAATCATTTATGTGGTTATTCAGACAGTGGTTAACATGTATGTGGGATAAAGCACCAGGAGCTATCATCACCGATCAAGACCCGGCAATATGCAATGCAATCAAAAGAGTTTTTCCAAATACAAAACACAGGTATTGCATATGGCATATCAGTCTGCACAAAGATGAGCATCTACGTTCATTGCGGTCTTCTTATAACCCTGAATTTGAAGAAGACTATGCAAACTGGTGTAAGAACAGTCAAAATGTTGAAGAAGCTGAGAATTGTTGGCGCATCTTAATGGAGAAGTACCAAACGGAATTTCAGGAGCCATTGACAGAAAAACAAAAAAAATGAAATGAAAGCCTGGAAGTGGTTGCATACGATGCATGAGAAAGCACAGCATTGGATTAAGGCGTACCTACTGGATACTTTCTTTGCGGGTATGAAAATGTTAATACGATAGAGATTGGTGTAAAAATATATGATCAAAATAAACTCAGCACATGGTATTCATTTCTTGTTTTGTGTGTAGGCATGGCGTCCAGCCAAAGGAGTGAAAGCATGAACGCGTATTTTGATGGATACGTAAACTGTATGACTCCATTATACGAGTTCATCGATCAATATGATAAAGCCGTAAAATTTCAGTGAGACAAAGAGGAGAGAGAAGATACTTTTTGTATGCAGAACAAACCAGAATTTAGCGGCATGCATGAATTAGAGGTTCATGCCGCAAAGGTATATACTAGAAACATATTTTCTATATTTCAAAATCGTTTCAAAAATACTTTATACTGTCGGCACGAAAGGGTGAGCACGGATGGGGATATGAGCACGTATAGAGTAACTATGCGGATTGATGGAAATAGCTACGTGCATAATGTTCAATGCAATATATATAAGGGAATGTTCAGGTGTACGTGTGCAAGGGCTGTGACTGAAGGTTTGCTATGCACGCAAATTTTATATATGATGAAGCAAAAGTATGATATGCAAGACATCCCTGAGAGATATATTTTACCCAGGTGGACTCTAAATGCAAGACATATCATCATGAGTCTTGGGGCCTCGTCGACTAGCATAGTACACGGAGTGCGTCTAACTCAAATTACTCCACTTCAAGCCTGGAGACTTCGTTCATCATTCGATAAAGTCGTGGAGGCGGTAACAAGAGATCCCCTTCTGTTTGATGTCGTCTTTGGGTGGGCAAACAGCTTTTTGGACCAGCATAATATGACTAATAAAGCGCAAACTGCTTCTGAAGAGCCAAGATCACAGGTGGGGTCCAGTGCACCTATCAAACAAGAAGTGGGAGTAAATGATGTCATTATGCATGATCCTGCAAAAGCTAGAACTAAAGGCCGACCACGAGTGGCGTCAAGGATTCCGTCTGGAATACAAGTCTCACAAGAACAAAGTCAAACAAGAACAAGGACATGCAGTGTTTGTGCAGAAAAGGGTCATGACATGAGAACTTGTCGTATGAGCACAGCTGGTAGAAATAAGGTATATATGAGCACAGCTGGTTACTATTTTATATACTAGTATAAATTATTGTAACATCATTGCTCCATAATCTCTGTAGGAAAAATCTTCGCCCGAGGACTTAACAAGGCTGTGATATGAAGGCCGACATTTTTATATCCTATAGGCAACAATTTTGTATCAGCGTGGAAGAAATATACTACATGCATCTGTCACGGACATATAAGTGTAAATGGGTTGTAAGTAAACTGGTTCTCTTTAAAAATGGTCATCTGAAAACGGCAGCCTCCTATATTTTTAGTCCAAAATGCAGCCATCGTGGAGTTGAATTAATAGGGCTGGGGGTCCAAATTGAACATTAAAACACTAAGTCTTGGTTATAAGCCTATGAGGATGATGCCTATCATTCGAGACCTATATCCGATGCTGCGGATCTCATATCTTATAATTTCTCTGTTGCTGCAGAACCTGACAATTGTCAAGAAAATTAATGGGATTAAGGAGTAAGAAGCAGAAGCAGAAGAGCTGAAGAGAATGAAGATTCAAGAGAATGAGGCATGTAGCTGTCCACGATGAGTAATGGTGGGTAATTATATACAGTTAGCTCCGCGCGTACAACGTTTACAACTTTTACCAGTTGTGTGCGCTGAGCAAAACTTGGTAATTTTACAGGCTTCCTAATAAGCGCACACAACGTTCAATAATCTTACGGATGTGCGCGCTGAGTAATATGGGTAATTGTAAACAGTTAAGCTCCATGCACACAACGGTTAATAACTTTGACGGTTATGCTCGTTGAGTAAATGTTGGTAATCGTAGATAGTTGTGCTCAGCTCGCACAACGTTCAATGCTGTTGCCGTTGGTGCGAGCTGAGTAATTGTGGGTACTTCAAGTTAGCATCATGCAATTTTGTAATGTGATGCAATTTCGCCAAATTTAATGACATTGTATTAAGATCTGTATTTCAACATGCTACAACATTTATGCATTCAAATGTACATAACACAACAAAGTAGAAACTACATCTAAACATTTTGCAACATCACAGTTTTTGCCCGAGTAAGCAATTAAAGCACTAGACTATACTAGGGATACATGGATTCCCACCATGAAAAAAATTTAAACTTTGTTGCCATTTATGAGCTGCTCCATCAGCTGCATAAGTGTCAGTTACTTCTTTGTATCTTGGCCATCTGTCCCCCTGTCTGCGTTGAAGAAGAATCAGTGATGAACACATAACAAAGCATAATTAAGTAAAAATATTGTACAGGTAGACTTAGAATAAGATAGAACATTTATTATCATCGAGCAGTGATGTCTGCAATGAAGTATCAAAGAACATATACAAGCAGTGAAGAAACGGGTGTGCATGGAAGGTGATAGCTTCAATGACGACAAACAGAACATATGAAGGAGCAAAGAACATCTTTGAATCAATATATATGTGATGTATTCAATTTCTGCATCACGTCACTAGACGCTAGTATATTGTCCATCTTTGAGTGTTGAGGACGCAGCAGTGATGAAGGAAAAAATAGAATGTTGTAGAGAAAATATCATATAACTAGAATCAGATACAATAAGATAGAATAATATCATCAAGAAGTGTAGTGGTTGACGAGGGCTTGTGGGAAGGGAAGCCATTTATAGACGACTTTGGATGCCAATGGATGAGGATGAGACTACAGTAGAGTTACTGGGAGGCAACACAAGAGACCCCGTGAGTCTACAGCAAATTACTTGTGATTATACAGAAGAATGCCCGTGAATCTACAACAGATTGATAGCAGCCACTGTTGTTCCCAATAATGTATGACCGTGGTGGTGTGCATTGAGCAAACAAAATAGCTCAACGCGCACAACCGGTAAGAATATGGCCGTTGTGCGCGGAAAGCAAATAATTTTGGAAGATGTGCGCGATGAATAAAATCTTATGTACATTCATGATCACTGCTTTGTAGACTCACGGGGTCTCTTCTGTAGACTCACGGAGTCTCTTCTGTAGACTCATCCTCATCCAAAGGCAGTCTAATTCGTCTATAAAATGGCTTCCCTACGACAAGCCCTCTTCAATCGAGTGATGTTTATCAGTCATGAGGAAGGAGTAATGCTACACTCGACTGTAGGCTCATCCTCATCCAATGGCAGTCTAATTCATCTATAAATGGCTTCCATACCCACAAATTATATTCAACCACAACACTTCGAGTGCTGTGAAAGGCATGAGAAAGAAGTAACCTTGCTCAAATATTACTCTGACCATATTCAAGCAACCCCCTCCCAAACAACCAGAGACCATAGCTTAAACAAACCATCACCGGTTTGCTGCAGCAGTGAAGATGGCCACCCAACTGAGGTTGAAGCTTTTCATAGACAAGAGGATGAAGAGAGTGTTGTTCGCGGAAGCTGGCAAAGATTTTGTCAATTTCCTCTTCAGCCTTTTGGCCATGCCTGTGGGCTCAGTCATCAAGCTCATCACCAAAGAAAAAGTGGCAGTGGTATGAAAAGCATTTATGTAATGAAGCCCGTCATTAAATGTGCTGAAAACTGAATCTCTTGAAAACTGTATCTATGAAAAATGATTTATCAGGTATTTTAGTTCAAAATGCAGCTAGTGTGGCTTTGAATTCCTAGGTCTGCGGCTACAAACTAAAAATTAATACCCAAAGTTTTAATTATGAGAGTATGAGGATGATGCCTATCATTCGAGAAATTTATATGCTGCTGTCGATCTCATATCTTATAATTTATCTGTTACAGCAAGTCACGCCAATTGTCAAGAAATCATTCGAGAAATTGTTTCCATTGATCAAAAATAACTCCAAGTACAACGAACAAAAAGGAGAAACAAAAAAGGGTTCGATCCACCTATGATGCATGAGCTGGCGAAGAGGCGTCCCCAGGCGATTCGTCTTCTCCCGAACCAGTAGGGTGACCAGGGACAACCGGAGGTCAGGGAAGCATTCTTCGGCCCCGCGCCTCGAACGCTGCCAAACCATCCCGGAAGGACCTCTCGATCTGAGCAGCAAAAATGGCCGAGAACGCCCGGAATCCCTCACGGATAGACTCCGTGATCTTCGGAGCCAGGACATCCCCATAGTCCCTCTGGACCTCAGCTACGATCTGACCATGGGCCACTTCCCGCAGGTCGCCTATATCGGCCCAAAGAGCGCCTTTCGCCATTCTATGCTCCTCCCAGGCGAGGGACAGTGCATCCTCAGCATACTTGGCCGAACTCTTGGCGACAGCCAGATCCTCGGTCAAACATCCCACCTCTGAGGTGAGCTCTGCAACTCTCAGTTTGAACTGGTGGGCCTCCTTGGCTGATTGCTCAGCCGCCTCAGCCCTCAGGCGCTCCTGCGCCAAGGCCGCCTCAAGACCATCTACAGCAACCGGGGAAACCTGCAAGACCGAAGGGATGAATGTTGCCATCAACAAAACAGTCGTTGAAGAAAAAAGGGTCCGACATGCTGGATATGCCATACCAGAGAGTCTGCCAGTTTCTCCCTGAAGGAGCAGTCACTCTGAAGGACAGCTAGACCACTCTCGCTCCTCTTCTTCTTCCCCTCGGGACCTTCAGACCACGAGTGAGAGCGTCTCTTCTTCTCATCATTCCCGGTTAACACACGGGAACCCTGCTCGACGGCCGCCACGTCCCCCTCTCCGAGGTCAAGACCGGAGGGCGAATCAATCTGATTCGTCACGAAGGGCGAAGGTTCGGCCGTGCCCAAGGGCGGATGGTGAGGAACGTTAGGAACGTCTTGACTGAAATCCCAACCCGCCATCTGAGCAAAAAAGATGAAAATCAGGGTAACGAGCAATGGGTAAAGTAGAATTTAAAAGGAGAAAGGCTTTATACTGAAGGTCCCTTCAAATCCAAGCCGTCAGTAGGGGACACGTGTCAAAGTCTCACAGAGGCGGCACTTCGAATCCCACTCCCCATGGGCGGGAGAATTCGTTCGACTGGCCTTCATTCAATGTGACCCGGTCCCCGGGATATCCGATAAGTACGAACCCTTATCATGTATTCCCGAAAAGACGAGTGTTTTTACGTAGAAAGAAAGAAAAGGATATGTGATATATACACCCCTATGAGTAGGGGTGTATATAAGTTTTTGTGCCCAATTTTACCTCAAATAGGAAGAAAAGAGATTGAATTGAGAAATGACTTCATGATCTTTGCAAATTTAGAAAATAAAGTTACGTACACCCCTATGATACATTGATACATTGAGAAAATAACACAATATTCCATTTTAATGATACATTGATACATCTTATACATACACCAACATCTTCATATACACAACTCACTCAAAAAAAGAAGGGCAAAAGTACAAGTCTTTCATCATACATCAAATCATAACACTAACACCCTTAGATGAGGACTATATGCATAAGATGAATTATTTGACACTTTGAATTGATTTTTTTTGTATCTCAATGATTGAATGCACCTCAGTCTTGACATACACTCTGCCTGTTGCATGTGTCGATCCATTGTTGTACACCTTGCCTGTTGCACGTGCACGCTTTCACGTGTTCATAAGTATAGTTGTTACGTCCTTTACTACAGTAGATGTATATGCCATGACATACACTCTGCCTGTTGACATGAACCATTTCCAAACTTTATGTAAGGACTAGTTGTGACATGGAATTTCTTAACAATTATGCAACGGTGATACGAATAATAAATTTACCCTTTCACATGTAAACATGGATGGGAAAAAAAATGGTTGTGTGCTGTGAGCAATTGTGAATTTTGAGTGGGCGTGTGCAGAGAGCAATTATAGGGTTTGAGTCGTTTTGTGTGATGAGCAATTACCCCATGCCATTTCGGGCGCCGTACACGGGTTCAACATTGGCCCCCCCGTGATTCGTTCTCGATTAATAATGCGGATCGAGGCCGAATGATGGGTAATTTCCTTTAATAGGGCACGACATTCGAAGCATCAAATTTGGATTAAGGCCGCCAAAACCTTTCGCCTATCGCAACCGTTGTTTTTGCCAAAATTCCGACACGTGTCGATCATCTTGTCCATTCGTTCGCGTAATAAAAGAAATTGGAGGTGAGGCCAATGGCTTTTGCGCTCCGAGGAAATCTCATCATCTTATTATTTCTTCCAGAAACAAAAATGTCGGGAGGAGCATACAGAGAGTTTACTTCAGCGATGGAGCAGGCCAATGAAGAAGGCCGTAAGAGGAAGCGGGAAGAGGAGGAAGAGGAGGAATCGGGGAACCTCATGCTGGAGTTAGGGGAGGCTGGATGCTCCTTAAGTCAAGCTACGCGGTCTTTAAAGGCGGCTCCTTATGATCCTCGAGTTGGGGGAGCATCGTCCTCCAGCACGCCACATGTCGGGTGGCCATACGAGGACATTGTTCCTCTGGTCCCTTCCATCGGCCCCATATCTCCAGAGTTCGGCCACTTCTGCAGTCGAACCGCATTGGGTCTGGCCATCATGGGGAGATTCATGGGGAGACCTATCGGCCACCGTACATCGTGGGGACGGCCGAGTCGGCCCTCCTGGACTTTGGGACGGGGGCTCGTCTGGCGGAGAATATCACTCTGCCAAGGGATGTCGATTTCCTGAATGGGGTCGACCTTGAGACGATGGACAACTGCTTCGTTCGCAGTGGCCTTTAGGTTCGTTGCCAATGTGCATTCCTAATTTTGCTTCCCCTTCTAGTTTTGCTGATTGTCGCCATCTGCAGGTGACCATTTTCGGGGCAAGTCTGCGCCGCAGGGCCCGTGAACTGATCGAGGGGCATCACCGGGTGGTGGATGCCGAGAACGAGGCTTCTGAGCTCAGAGCTCAGGTGAAGAAGCTGGAGGAAGATTTGGGGAAGATAATGGCAGCCAAGGGCAAGTCGGATTGGGCGGCCTCGGAGGCGACATCCAGCCTCGCCGCCTTGTCAAGCGCCAAGAAGTAGTTGGAAGATCAGTGGCGTAGAGAGCGATCTCAACTCCGAGCTGATCTTGAGGCATCGAGGAAGGAGGTTGCTGACCTTCAAGCCAAGCTTCTCGAGAAGGAGCAAGAGGTCGACGCTTTCAAAGCTCGGGCCACCGCCAAGATGGAAAGGGTGGCGAGAGCGATAAAGGACCTCTTTACAGCCGACGGTGCGTCGTCTTCCTAAATTTTGCGAATCGTTACTTTTGTAAGACTGCTGCTCGCGAGCGAGTCATATGTAATTTTTTCAGAATTTAATGAAGGAAATTTTTGCAACAGATGCCGAGTGAGAGCATTTACTTCCTCTCCCCCTGATTCCAGGTCAACACCCGGGAACCCTGGTGGACGGCCGACACGGCCCCGTCACCAAGGACGAGACTGGCAGGAGAATGACCTTCCATATATGATCGCGATGAGTAATTGTGTGTACTGTGTAATTGTATACAGTTTAGCTCCGAGCGCACAACGGATTGTTAAATAACACCGTTGTGCACGACGAGCAAAACTCGGTAATTGTAGAAAGCGTTGCTTAGCGCGAACAACTTTCATTTCTGTTGCAAGTTGTGCACGCTGAGCAATTATGTGGGATGATTAATTAGTGTCCAGAGGTAAATGGAAGCTGGTATAAACAAAAGTAGCACTTCTACTAAATAAAAGTCAACAGACGATTTCTCGTGAATATACAGAATAATCTTGTACCTCGGGTATTTATTGTATGTATTACACAGATGCTGTTCCCAAATAAAGATCCACTGACGTGCTGAGCGATGAGCATAATCGTTGGCCTCGATCAAAATTTCTAAACGTGCACAACGTTCACGCCATTTGCTAGTTGTACGCGCTGTGTAAATCTTAGTATATTACTTTCACGAATTTTTCCCATTAAATTTCATTGTTGGAATTTGATTTAAGTAAGCATCAATGTATATATCACCAATCACAAGTTTGTAATGGGCTGCAAATGTATCACATTAAATGACATTGTATTAAAGTCTGTGTAATGGGCTGCAAATGTATCACATTAAATGACATTGTATTAAGGTCTAAATTCCAACATACTACAACATTTATGCATTCCAATGAACATAACACACCATCTCCGCCGTTCTCTTGTTCGCTGCATCTTCTGCTTCATACTTCTTTGCCTCAAGGAACATCCTTTCAATCTCCTCTTGGGTCTACCTGGCACTTATCGTTAGTGATAGTGATCTTATTTTTCTGCACACGTACTTTCCTCTGCAGAGGCATTCAAGATACCGTCGACATCTATCTCAAGGCAAACAATGACACTTCGAACACACTTGGGAGCAGGAGGGATACCAGCAAGTACAAACTCCCCTAGGAAAAGATAGAATAAAAAAGTAAATATAATTATACTTAGATAGATATAAGATAGAACCGTTGTTATCATCAAGCAGTTATGTATGCAATGAATCTGAACGGAACTTACGAAGGGTCAAAGAATATCTGCAAGTTGGCATGTACGAGAATGAAGCTGTAATGGTTGCAAGAACATCTTTGCCTTCATGTGAGGTTTGCAATGAAGATGAACAGATCATGCGAAGAGGAGCAAAAGAACATCTTCGCCGCCATATAAAGGTGATGTATTCAATTTCTGCATCACGGCACTTGCCGCTAGTATATTGGCCATCTTTGTGTGCTGTAGACGACGCACTCATGAATAACAACAAAATTACAAATTTGAAGAAAAAACATTGTATTAGAAGAATCAGAGAGAATAAGATAAAGGAACTATATTCACTTGGGGGAGTGGTTGATGAGGTCTGGTGGGTATGGAAACCATATACAGACGAGTTGGACTGACCAAGTACAAGGATGGAAACACCGTAGAGTAAAAGTTCATGCTCGTGAATATATGGCAGATGGATACCAGCCAGACGTTGTTCCAAATAGTATTCGACTGCGGTGGTGCGCGAAGAGAAAAATTGCTTGAAGGTATACCTTTTTTTACTCAACACGCACAACGGTAAAAAAACATCTGGTTTCGATTAGCAAAGAGAAAAATCTAAATACACCGATACTCTTGTGGTGCTTGTCCAAGTTTTTCCAAAAAAAACTTACAGCATCATATCAGAAGACAGTAACTGTGACAAATCACAGTATAGTAAATATTTTTGCTTAGTGGACACAAAGGTCACTACTTTTGGATGCAGGGCGGGCTGATTAACTTTGAGCAATGGAATACAGTTTTGCTCATACGACAAGTTCTCATGTCGTGACCGTGTGTCCTGTGGATATTGCAGTTATGAGCAGCTCCAATAGAGATTCTTCACATTTTAGCACTGGTATGAAATGCAATAATGGCACTCGTAAGAAATCTTCTTAGCATGGATAGAAATGAGGATGCACAGTTTCGGAGAAGATTGCGCAGTTTGAGAGTCTATACCTTGGTGGCACCTTCAGGATGATGGCAATGTGAAGCATTCGAAAACATCGTGTGCTTCTTCTGAAGGAGCCAATACCATTATTGATGATATCTGAAGTAGCAGACTCCATCTTTGATGCCCATATAAATGTGCGAATTCAATTTCAGCATCACGGCAATTTTCGCAAGTTTATTGGCTGGCCATCTTTGTGTGTCGTAGACGAAGCATTCATTAGTAAGAACAAAAATTTAGCATGTAAAAGAAAATTTATTGTATAGGTATAACCATATAGAACACTGTCATCGAGAGGAGTAGTTGTTGACGATGTCTAAAGGGAAGTGAATCACTTTATATAGACGAATTGGACTGGGTATGGTCCGTATGGATGAGGCTGAGACTACAGTTGGGTTACTGTGGGCTACAAAAATTGCCGCCAACAAAATTGATTGCCCTAAGAAAATTGCTCAACGTGCAAAACGGATAACAATACGGCAGTTGTGCGAGTTGAGAAAATTATTTATGTTTATACAATATTACTCATAAATCCATTTATAGCGATGTGACCACCTCAAATCAAACAGTGTGACTCATGAGTATCATACACATAGATATAAGTTGTCTTATTCTGTAAACAGTAAGATATATGTTTCTTATCACTTAAATGTCTGTACACCCATCAGTCTGAACATTATTTAATTCTCCCCTAATTTTGTTATTTATTTATTATTGGGATTTTTTATTGAACGTTGTGCACGCTGAAGTAATTAATTATGCGAATTTTGTATTGAACGTTGTGCACGCAGAGTAATTATTCGTTACGACTGTTTTGCTCAACGCGCACAGCTGGGTGTATTTTGATCCGATGTGCGCGCTGTATTATATATGCAAAATATATAACTTTTTAAATACCCCGCAAAATCCGCACTAAGACTCAAATTTAAACAAATCAAAGAAATGTGAATATTTTTGCTGTCTTATTCTGTAAACTGTTGGATATGTGTTGTTTTATCACGTAAATGTCTTAATACCCATCAATCAACTGCTCCGCATTATATTTGCATTAATTTTGATTTTTTATCTGGCATGTCAGTCTGAACATTAAGTAATTCTCCCCCAATTTTGTGTTTTCTTTATTATTGGGATTTTTATTGAACGTTGTGCGTGCTGAAGATATTAATTATGGGAATTTTGTATTGAACGTTGTGCGCGCAGAGTAATTATTTGTTACGACCGTTTTGCTCAACGCGAACAGCTGGGTGTATTTTGATCCGTTGTGCGCGCTGTATTATATATCCAAAATGTATACCTTTTTAAATACCCCGCACGGTGCGCACTAAGGCTCAAATTTTAACAAATCAAAGAAATGTGAATATTTTTGCTGTCTTATTCTGTAAACTGTCGGATATGTGTTGTTATATCACTTAAATTTCCTTACACCCTTCAATCAACTGCTGCCATTATATTTGCATCAATTTTGATTTTTTTTTGCATGTCAGTCTGAACAGTAATTAATCTCCCAAAATTTTGTGTTTCTTCTTTATTATTGGGATTTTTTATTGAACGTTATGCGCGCTGAAGTTATTAATTATGTGGATTTTGTAATGAACGTTGTACGCGCAGAGTAATTATTCATTACGACCGTTTTACTGAACGCACATAGCTAGGTGTATTTTGTTCCGTTGTGCGCGCTGTATTATATATTCTAAATGTATACCTTTTTATATACCCCGCACCAAGGGAGAAATTTAAACAAATCAAAGAAATGTATATCTTTTTGCTGTCTTATTCTGCAAATAGTCGTGTTACGCCTATTTGACCGAGACCCAAAAAGACACGAGCCCAGGAGCCCAATCGCTGGCCGGGAGCCCATCAACGTATACCGACCCGTCTCAACAAAGGCCCTATAAGGGATCCTCTCGAATGTTGATCCGACCCGGCCCCGATAACCCGCCGATCACTCGCCCACTCCTGCGGAAACCGCTCCCCCAGACGCGCGACCACTAAATGGCGGTAATGGGGAGGTGCTGGCATGGCGAAGAGAGCGGCGGCGAGGGGGCGGATGGAGGGGGCACGATCGAGGGCGGGCGCGGGACATGGGCCCGAGGCAATCACGCTGGGGCTCTACAAAAGGGCTAGGAGGACGACGAAGAAAGGGACGGCATCTGAGGTAACAAAACCTAAGGTACTCCATCAACGACCTCGTTCCCCCAATTCATCTCCTTCCTCCCCCGCTCGCGCCGAGAGACGCCGTTACGATCTCCTCACGAGTCGGACCGTCTCCGCCGGGCCTCCTTTCTCAGATCTCTGTCTGACTTAGGCATCGGAGGGGATTTGGCCGGAACCAAGGTCCGGCCCCCTGACGAGCGTTCTCGTCTACGCAGGTGGACAGCTGATCAACGGGCTGAGGCTCCCCCTCGCCCCTCGTCGACCACGCAACCTGCCGGACGATTGAGGCTTCCCCTCGTCGTCCGATCGCCGAAGCCAAGCGCAAACCACCGAGGCCGAGCGTCTCGACCCGGGCCGAGGCTTCCCCTCGCCCTTCGCCGAACACGCATTTAGCCGGACGACCGAGGCTTCCCCTCGTCGTCCTATTTCCGAGGACGCGCTCGTCTGTCCGAGGTCGAGCGTCTCAACCTGGGCCGAGGCTTCCCCTCGCCCCTTCTGCACCGATTCGAAGCCCCCGAGGGACCCAAAGCGGGCCCCTTGACCACGTTGACCGGGTTCTCCACGGCCAACGCTTTGTAGTGAGAAAACACTCTGAAACATTTGGCGCCGTCTGTGGGAATGAACAATCCCACGAAGAAACAAACCACATCTGCGATGACGCGACTTCCCTCATCTCGGTGAAAGGGGAACGAGGCCCTGACGCGAGGCGGCAGGGCCCGTCATCGATGGCAAGAACGGGCACGGGCCCGACGCGAGGAGGATCGTGAGGAAAGGGCCGGAGAGCCCTCCCCAACCCCACCGGTCGGGAGACCGAGTGCGTCAGTAACGGCGCGCAGCTCGGACGTGGCTTTGGTGGTGTCAGTGGTCATAGACACTACCATGGTACGACGACTGCTTGTCGACACCGGCAGCTCCTGTGACGTCCTCTTTATGTCAACCCTGGAGAAGATGGGGCGGCGGAAAGAAGACTTACGACCTCGCTCAGGTCCCGTGGTTGGATTCACGGGTCACTCCACCCCCATCATCGGCACGATCCATCTCCCGGTGACGCTCGGAAACGCACCCGACTCGGTGACCCTGGCGGTGGAATTCATCGTATTGGGGATTGGGTCGGAATACAATGGGATCATCGACCGACCCCTACTCAACGCCGTCGGCGCGGTAGTCTCGACCCTCCATCAGACTATCAAGTTCCGAACGCCAGGGGGAATGGGGCAAGTCGAAGGCAACGCGGGGAGATCGAGCACCTGCTATCAACTGGCAGAGGAAGGTCCCGAGGATCGCCTAGCCGACCAGATGGCCGCGCTCGATTTAAGGAGCGGGCCTAGGCCCGCCCCTACGGAGGAGCAGGAGCAAATCCCGGTCACGGACATCGAGTGCCGGTTCGTCTCGATCGGGAGAGGGCTGAGCCAGGACTTGAGGGATCAGCTGATCGAATGCCTGGAGGTGAACCTGGACATCTTTGCTTGGTCACCAGAAGACATGCCCGGCGTAGACCCCCAGGTGATCGTCCACCAGATCAACGCCGACCCCAACTTCAAGCCGGTTAGGCAGAAGAAGCGCAACCTGGGCGGCGAGAAGATGAAGGCAGCCTCCGAGGAAGTGGGGCGTCTCCTTGATGCCGGCTTCATACGAGAGGTCTGGTACCCAGAGTGGCTGTCGAACGTGGTGATGGTCAAGAAACCCAACGGGAAGTGGCGAATGTGCGTGGACTTCAGTGACCTCAACAAGGCCTGCCCCAAGGACAGCTATCCCCTGCCGCGCATCGACCATCTGGTGGACAACGCCTCGGGGTACGAGATGCTAAGATTCATGGACGCTTACTCCGGATACAATCAGGTCCAGATGGACCCCCGGGACGAAGAGATGACAGCCTTCACAACGGACCGGGGAACTTACTGCTACAAGAAGATGCCCTTTGGCTTGAAGAACGCGGGGGCCACCTACCAGAGAATGGTCAACAAGGTTTTCAGCTCCCAGATCGGAAGGAACCTAGAAGTCTACGTCGACGACATGCTCGTCAAGTCAAGGCGACCGGAAGACCACATCGCTGACGTGCGGGAGACCTTCGAGCGGTTACGACGGCACCACATTTGGCTCAACCCCGCGAAGTGCACGTTCGGGGTAAGATCTGGCAAATTCTTAGGGTTTATGATAACTAATCGTGGTATTGAAGCTAATCCCGACAAGATCGAGGCACTGATCAACATGCGCGAGCCGACGACGATCAAGGAGCTACAGAGGCTGAACGGGCGCATCGCGGCCTTGGGGCGATTCCTTTCCAAATCAGCGGAAAGATCGCTCCCCTTCTTCAAGGTCCTAAGGAAAGCGATCGCGGAACCTCCAAACAATAGGAAGGCGATACTTTGGGACGAAGACTGCTCCCGGGTGTTCGGGGACCTCAAAGAGTATCTCTGCAGCCCTCCTCTCCTGTCCAAACCACGGGAAGGGGAGTCGCTGAGCCTTTACCTGGCGTGCGCGGAGGAAGCCGTGAGTTCGGTGCTGATCCGGGAGGACGGTGGGATGCAATGGCCGGTGTATTACACGAGCCGGGTCTTGAAGGGGGCGGAGATGCGATACTCGCCCATGGAGAAACTGGCGTACGCCCTCGTCCTCTCAGCACGAAGGCTCCGACCCTATTTCCAGGCCCACACCATACTGATCCTGACCGACTCGCAACTGGAGCAGAACCTCAAGAGGTTCGATCGAATGGGAAGAATGCTAAACTGGGGAGTGGAACTGAGCGAGTTCGACCTCCGATTCAAACCGCGTATGGCCATCAAAGGGCAGGCCCTGGCCGACTTCATCACCGAGTGCACAACGGAAGGAAATGGCCCCCCGGAGGAAGAAGGCCCGGCGACGGTAATTGCTCAACCCCTGTCCTTTCTTTCGGCTGACCACTTTCAGTCAGGGGATCCAGGAGCATGGATAGTTCATGTGGACGGGTCGGCCACACAGTCAGGGGGCGGGGCCGGGATTGCAATCCGATCTCCGGAAGGGAACATTGTGGAATACGCTTTGCGGTTCGAGTTCCCAGCCACGAACAACGTGGCGGAATACGAAGCAGTGATCAACGGCCTGAGGCTGGCCCTGGAGCTCGGGGCCGAGTCCGTCCGCCACCTCAGCGATTCGAAGCTCATTGTCAACCAGCTCTTGGGGAGTTACGAGGCACGGGAGGAGGCGATGCAGAGATACCTCCCTGTCGCCAGAGTGGCGATGTCCAAGTTCAAGGACGTGGAAGTCTTGCACCTCCCACGATCAGAGAATGCGCGGGCAGATGCGTTGTCGAAGCTGGCCTCGTCCTCGCCAAAGGAGCTGGGCCGCACCATCTACGTGGAGAACCTGCAGTCCCCCAGCACGGAGGAACACGAGGTGATGGCGATCGACCAGGAACCCACATGGATGGACCCGATCATCCGGTACCTCACTCATGGAGAGGTACCGACCGACGGGGACGAACGCCGAACCCTGGAGAGAAAGGCGCTCCGGTACGTGATCCATGAAGGAGCACTCTACCGGAGACGCTAGACCAAGACGGACGTCCTCCCATACCTGAAGTGCATCGGACCGCAGGAGGCTGACTACGTCCTACGGGAGGTTCACGACGAGATCTGCGGGAATCACCATGGGGGCAAGGTAGTCACCCAGAAGATCTTGAGGCAGGGATACTACTGGCCAACCCTGACCCAGGATGCAGCAAGCTACGTCCAAAGATGCCAAGAATGCCAGAGGTACGCCCACCACATCTCGACACCCCCGTCAGAGCTCATTCCTATCGTAAGCCCCGTCCCCTTTGCGAAATGGGGGCTCGACATCCTCGGACCGTTTAAACCGGGACGAGGGCAGCGGAAGCACCTGATTGTGGCGGTTGACTACTTCACCAAGTGGGTCGAGGCCGAGCCGCTGGCCACCATCACTTGGAAGAAAGCAAAAAGCTTTGTGTGGAATTCCATCATCTCCAGATTCAGAGTGCCGCGGGCCATCGTCACGGACAACGGGAAGCAGTTCGACTCGGCAGGGTTTAAAGATTTTTGCGAGGAATGGGGAATCAAGCTTCTCTTCGCCTCTGTAGCGCACCCCCAGACCAACGGAATGGCGGAGGCGGCCAACAAGTGCATCATAGAGCCCCTCTGGAAGAAAGTGAAAGACGCCGAAGGGAGCTGGCCAGAAGAGCTCCCAGGGATACTCTGGTCATACCGGACGACCCACAAGGAGGCCACTGGCGAGACCCCGTTCATGCTCACCTATGGGGCCGAGGCGGTGGTACCGGTCGAGTTGGGCGAAGAATCTCTCCGCATCAAATACTTTGACGAAGATAGGAACTCGCAGGGCCTGGAGCTCAGTCTGGAGCTCCTCGACGAGCGACGGGAGCAGGCATTGGCCACCATCATCCGCCAGAAGCAGAAGGTGGCCCGATACTACAACGCTCGGGTACGGGGAAGAAGCTTCCATCTCGGGGACCTGGTCCTCCGGAAAGCGGGCTTCAACACTGATACCGCTCGCAAAGGGAAGCTCGCGGCTAGATGGGAGGGACCCTACAAAGTCGTCGAGGTCCTCGGACCCGCAGCCTACCGACTAGCTGATATGGAGGGGAGGATTCTCACTCACACTTGGAATACGGAACATTTACGCAAGTACTTTCAGTAAATGTATCATTTCCTATGAAATAAATTTATTTTAAATTCATTCCTTTCCAGATAAAGCCAAAAGATAAACAGAAAGAGGCCGAGGGGCATTCCCCTCCCTCATCCTTCTCCGGGGGCACCAGTGGAGCCACAGGCTGGCGGTCCACTAGGGTCTTTCCCCACACTCTGTTCGGCGTCAGGGTACATCCGGAGAGCCTCGAAGTTGACCCCCGAGAGCGGGAACTTCAGTTGGATCTCGGACTGACACCGGGCGAAGCCCTTCTCGAACGCATTCGACAAGGCGACCTCCACGAAGGAGGTGGCATACTCCGCCACGGCATCCTCAGCGATCCGGGCCGGATCCACCTCCTCGAGCCCACGCACCCGGGCCTCTAAGGTCTCGATCTGGCGTTGGTGCTCCGCCCTCTCCTTCTCGATCTCCCGGGATTTCTCGCCAAGTTGGGCTGCAAGGGCCCTCGCCTGCTCCTCCGCCGCATCCAAACGATCGGAGAGCTCCGAGGCTTCGGAGGCAGCAGTCGGGCCGGGGATCTGCTTGACTCCTCCAGACGCATCGGCACCTTTCAAAAGAGAGGCGAGCCGCGTTTCGGCCTCCGACTTCGTGGCCAGAGCCAAGGCTCTCTCACGATCCGCCACCTCCAGGACAGAGGACAGCTCGGTTACGCGGGAGTCCAGGGACTGGACTCGCGCTTCCTCCAACTGACCGGCCTCCTCCTCCTCCTTGCCGGGGACCTCAGGGCCTAGCCCGGCCTCGGATTTGGCTTTGGGAAGAGCCGCGAATTGGCGCCTCATCGAGAGGCCCACCGAGGACAACTGTGCCAAAGCAACGAAGGTAAGACGGCAAAAGCAGCTGGAGAATGGGGAGACAAGCAGAGACACGCTACCTGTTGACCAGCCTGGATCACGAAGGTAGCCAAGCAATCACCTCTGACTCCGTCCAACACCACCTGATCGGGAGGGAGACAACAATTCTCGGCCACTCGAGCGGCGGCTCCACGGCTTGAAAACACCGACTCCTTCTCCCCCACTGGGAAGCGTGGACAAAGAAGACCCTCCCCTGACGAAGGGAACTCGCCAGGAGCGGAGCGGAACACACCAAGATACCGACTGTAAGCATCAGGGAGAGGGCCGTCCGGGAGAGGTGAAGGGCCGGCCCACGGCCAGGCAACCTCGACAGGAGCAGGATGAGGTCGGTCAGCAGTCGGCTGGACATCGATCCCCTCGACCTCCTCACGGAGCCTCTTGGAAGACCCCTGCAAGGGGAGAGAGGGAGGCGACATCTTCTTCCGCTTCGAGCCTCCGGTCGTGGTCACAACCCGCTGCTTCTTCCGGACCGCCAACACATGATCCCTTCTACGCGGATCCGGGTTTGGGACCTGCACGAGAGCGCTGGCAGGAGAAGGACCGAGAGGGAACCCACCTGCACTCAAAGAAGAAATGAGAGACAGAGCAAAACCTGGACGACCTCGAGGGGCGAACGCTCGGAGCAGCTTACCTAGGGGCCACACCGTCTTACGCAAATTGTGGTCACTAAAGAGGAAGTCGATCGAGCGCTCCCTCGTAGGAATTGCCAGCATGTCCCTCGCCGTCTGCTGCTCAGCGACCGTCAGCTCACCCAGATCAAGGATGACTGCACCGGCCGCCTCCCACCGAACCGGGAAGGGTACACTCGAGGGGAATGTGACGAATACGTATTCCCCCTTCCAGCGTTTCAAAGAGCTCGGCAACCCCAGCACCAGGGACATCTTCGGGCGGGCGCTGATGTAAATCCACGCCCCTGATTGGTGGAGGCTCAGGCGGTAGAACTGGGCAAAGAGGCGGAGAGAGGGCACCACACCCTTCAGCATGCAGACAACAACGAACCCGACGAGGATCCCGACGGCGTTGGGACAGAATTGACACAGGCACACATTGTGGGCCTGAAGGAACTCAACGATAAAAGGATGAAGCGGGAAACGAAGCCCGAAGTGGAAACACTTCTCATATATTCCGACCTCATTGGGGCCAGGAGAGCAGATCCGCTCGTCAGCCCCAGGGGCACGAGCCGAGTAGGGCGGAAGCAGGTAGGAGGAGCGCATGCTCCCGATGGCGGTGGCACAGATCGACGAAGGCCACGCCAAGACCTCTGAGGGAACCCCTGAAAGATCATCCCCGTGCTGACTAATCGCCGAAGGAGTGCCACCCGCCGAACCTGGAGCTGCATCGCGCTCCGACCGAACCGAACCCGTGGCAGAGGAAGACGACATGAGGCAGAACTCAGGCAGAATAGGGATCAGCGCAAAAAAGAAAGCGGCGGGATGGCGGCTCACGAACCCCTCGGCTTCTCAACTTAAGACGACCCCGCGAGCGGTGGGGATAAGCTTGCAGCTACACGTGGCAGCATCTGAAGGCCGACAGCGCTTCGGAACCCGCACCTTAAAAAGCATCGAACGAGCCAACTCATGATGACGACTAATAAATGAGTCGGCATCGACTGGCGAACTTGTCAAAATCGGCAGAAGTCACATCGACCGAGCCGAACCGGTCGAGGCCGATTAACCCGACCGATGGGGGCAATTGTTACGCCTATTTGACCGAGACCCAAAAAGACACGAGCCCAGGAGCCCAATCGCTGGCCGGGAGCCCATCAACGTATACCGGCCCGTCTCAACAAAGGCCCTATAAGGGATCCTCTCGAATGTTGATCCGACCCGGCCCCGATAACCCGCCGATCACTCGCCCACTCCTGCGGAAACCGCTCCCCCAGACGCGCGACCACTAAATGGCGGTAATGGGGAGGTGCTGGCATGGCGAAGAGAGCGGCGGCGAGGGGGCGGATGGAGGGGGCACGATCGAGGGCGGGCGCGGGACGTGGGCCCGGGGCAATCACGCTGGGGCTCTACAAAAGGGCTAGGAGGACGACGAAGAAAGGGACGGCATCTGAGGTAACAAAACCTAAGGTACTCCATCAACGACCTCATTCCCCCAATTCATCTCCTTCCTCCCCCGCTCGCGCCGAGAGACGCCGTTACGATCTCCTCACGAGTCAGACCGTCTCCGTCGGGCCTCCTTTCTCATATCTCTGTCTGACTTAGGCATCGGAGGGGATTTGGCCGGAACCAAGGTCCGGCCCCCTGACGAGCGTTCTCGTCTACGCAGGTGGACAGCTGATCAACGGGCCGAGGCTCCCCCTCGCCCCTCGCCGACCACGCAACCTGCCGGACGATTGAGGCTTCCCCTCGTCGTCCGATCGCCGAAGCCAAGCGCAAACCACCAAGGCCGAGCGTCTCGACCCGGGCCGAGGCTTCCCCTCGCCCTTCGCCAAACACGCATTTAGCCGGACGACCGAGGCTTCCCCTCGTCGTCCTATTTCCGAGGACGCACTCGTCTGTCCGAGGTCGAGCGTCTCAACCTGGGCCGAGGCTTCCCCTCGCCCCTTCTGCACCGATTCGAAGCCCCCGAGGGACCCAAAGCGGGCCCCTTGACCACGTTGACCGGGTTCTCCACGGCCAACGCTTTGTAGTGAGAAAACACTCTGAAACAAGTCAGATATGTGTTGTCTTATCACTAAATGTATTGAATGTTGTGCGCGCTGATGTAATTAATTATGGGAATTTTGTATTAAACGTTGTACGCGCAGTGGAATTATTCGTTACGACCGTTTTGCTCAACGCGACAGCTGGGTGTATTTTGATCCGTTGTGCGCGCTGTATTATATTTTCTAAATGTATACCTTTTTATATAACCCGCACTAAGGATCAAATTTTAACAAATCAAAGAAATGTAGATATTTTTGCTGTCTTATTCTGTAAACAGTCTGATATGTGTTGTCTTATCACTTAAATGTCTTTACACCCATCAATCAACTGCTGCGCATTAGATTTGCTTCAATGGTAATTTTTTAACTGGCCTGTTAGTCTGAACATTAATTAATTCTCCCCCAATTTTGTTTTTCTTCTTTATTATTGGGATTTTTTATTGAACGTTGTGCGTGCTGAAGTTATTAATTATGGGGATTTTGTATTGAACGTTGTGCGCGCAGAGTAATTATTCGTTACGTCCATTTTGCTCAACGCGCACAGCTGGGTGTATTTTGATCCGTTGTGCGCGTTGTATGATATATACAAAATGTATATTTTTTTAACAAATCAAAGAAATGTATATATTTTTGCGGTCCTATTATGTAAGCAGTAGGATATGTGTTGTCTTATCACTTAAATGTCTTTGCACCCATCAATCAACTGATGCGCATCAAATTTGCTTCAATTTTGATTTTTAAAATAATGTCAGACTGAATAAGTAATTTTGTCACTTCAATAGTCTTAATCACACTCTCTTTCTCCTTCAAATAGCAAAAAATTGCACAAACTTTTATATGCACCTCATTTCTTGAGGTGCATGTAGCAATTAGCTATTTAATTCTCCCCCGATTTTGTGTTTCTTTTATATTTTGGGATTTTTTATTGAACGTTTTGTGCGCAGAGTAATTATTCGTTACGACCGTTTTGCTCAACGCGCCCAGGTGGGTGTAATTTGATCAGTGCTCGCAACCTTACCTTATGTTGCCCATATGACGGGATGATTAACTGTGGGCAATGGAGCATGTAATACAGTTTTGCTCAGCATGCACAACGGTCATGGCATCTGACTATTGTGTGCGATGGTCTATTGTGTTTAATTGCATACAGTTTGGATCTGCGAGCAAAAGGGTCACATCTACGTCCAGTTGTGTGATTTGAGTAATTGTGGATAACCAGATACGGTTTTGCTCAGCGTGCACATCGGTCAAATAAATCGATGTGAACATTGTGCATGCTAGTAACTGTGTGCACACGTAAATAGTTTATCACAACATATAGCATGAGCCTGTTGTGCGCCCTAGGAAATTTATAGTTCGGTGAACAGTGTTTGATCAGTAATATCTATGTCGGACATTGATTCAAGTAAGCATTAATGTACATATCACCTTATATCAATTTTGTATTGTCCTGTAATTGTATCAAATTAAATGACATAGTATTAAGGTCTGAATTCTAACAAACTACAGCATTATGCTTTATAGTGAACATAATGCATAAATGTAATTTATAGTTCGGTAAACAATTTTGCTCAGTAATATCAGTGTCGGACATATATATCACCTATATCATTTTTGTATTGTCCTGCAATTGTATCAAATAAAATGACATTGTATTAGGGTCTGAATTCCAAAATACTACAACATTTATGCATTATTCTGTACATTACACAACAAAGTTGTAACTACAGCTAAACATTTTGCAACTTCACAGTTTGGAACTGGTAAGAAATTCAATCACGAGAATATCCGAATGGTACATTGAATCCCACTATGCAAAACTGTTCAGATAGTCATGCTGAACAGCTCAAGCAAGATGGCATTTATGATCAGCTCCAATAGCACGCACCATCATCACTAACATCCAGATCGTCCATAACGGTATAAGTAGCCACTCCTTTGACGAAGTTGGCTGATCTGGATTCTTCAGCTAATGCCACTGTATGCGTTGAAGAAGCATCAATTATGAACGATAAAAAGCATATTTAAGTAAAAAAATAGGGTATAAAGACATGCAACTTTACGTTTAGGCACTGATATAAAAATATATCACGGTTGCTTCTTCTCAGAAGAATCCGCTGCTGTAGTAGAACATATGAAGGAGCAAATAACATCTTCCAGTACACGTCAATTGCCGGTAGTATATTGTTCATCTTTGTGTGTTTGAAGATGAAGCAGTGATGAACAACGGGATATATTTAGCATTGTGAAGAAAAAATAGTGTATGAAGTAGAAACAGATAGAATCAGTTAGAATACTATCATCAAGAAGTGCAGTGGTTGACAAGGTCTAGTGGGAAGAGAGGCTATTTATAGACGAATTGGACTGACCCATTGATGAGGACGATAGACTACAGTAGAGTCACTGTGTGTGATATTGTATTGGACATAAAGACGAGTGAATCTACAAGATATTGTTACCAGCCAGATGATGTTCCCAAGAAGGTTTGGCGGCTTTGGCCTTTACGGTGCGCGTTGAGCAAACTTGATAGTCAATAACAAAATTGCTCAACGCACACAACGGGGAAAATAATGGCTGTTGTGCAAGTTGAGCAAATTATTTATGTTTGTATAATATTACTCATAATGGGACGTTACAAAATGGGACACCATCAAATACAACAGCGTGATAGATGAGTATCATTCACAAAGATATATGGTGTCTTATTCTGTAAACAGTACGATATGTGTTGTGTTTTCACTTATATGTATACTAGAAATTTCCTGTGCAAATTGTGCACGGAGCAAAAATAATTCCCCATGAACACGATAGCGGTTAACACGCGAAACTGGGAAGGAGAGGAAAGTGTGGGTGTGCGTGTCGTCAGCGTCGGGTGTGCGTGTCGTAAATACGGATGCCAAAAGGACAGGACCTAAATACAAAAGGGGAAGGAGTATGTATCTACACCCATCAATCAACCGACCCGATCTATTTGCTTCAATGTGGATATATTAAGACTTAAGTGCTAATGCTACCAATTTCAAAAAAGAAAAGCTTTTGTATTCTCCCAACTAATTTCTCTACAATGCTTTTGTGTATTCCCAACATATTTTCTCAATCCAAGATATTTCCCCCCAAAACTTGACATGACACTGCCACTTAGGACAAATTCAAAAGCTTCCCTCAATTATAATATAGAATAGTTTGGCTCCGCGCGCAAAAAGGTCACAATTACGTGCAGTTGTGTGAACTGAGTAATTGTGGATAATCAGATACGGGTATGCTCACAGCCCGCACATCGGTCAAACACATTATGTGACCGTTGTGCGCGTTGAGTAATTGTGTGCAAACGTAAATGTTTTATCACAACGTATATCAGGACGGTCACAATTTATGCCCGTTGTGCGCGCTGGGTAAATCATATATCGGTAAAAAGTTTTTAAATAGGTAATTTCAATTTCGGACATTGATTCAAGTAAGCATCGATGTATATATCACATATATCAATTTCGTAATGTCATGCAATTGTATCAAATTAAATGACAGTATATTAAGGTCTGAATTTTATCATACTACAACATTTATATGTTATAATGTACATACCACAACAAATTTGAAACTACATTTCGTACATAATGACATAAAACACCAAAGAATATCTACCCACAAACACTCTTCTCCGTCGATGATCAAAAATACATTATAAGACAGGAGAAAGGCTTGTGCGCCAAAGGCCCGGCCACCTCAAAAACCTGGAGGTGGAGGCGGAGGTGGTGGTGGTGATAGTGGGGCAACAATACGGATGTCTCTAGGAGAGGGCACCAGAGTCTCCATCTTCTCTTGTATGTTCGACATTATGAGCATCATAGTGTCGAAGTCGCTACGCAGAAGTCAGATCGCCAGATTGGTGTTGGAGAGATGGGTTTCAATTTCTCCTAATCTACGAGTAAAGTTCACCGGCTGATGGGAGGAGGATGAAGCAGCAGATGCGGGGCTTACATTGCCTATGAGTATATCCTTAAGCTGACGTTGTTCATCTGTAAGTACAGAGACAGACGTAGTAAGCTCCTCGAGTTTGCTACGGAGGTTGTGCAGAACAGAGTCCTGACGGCGAGACATCCCAACCATAGAGAGGAGGCCGTTACTGTTGTCCTCGAGTGGGGATTTTTCAGCCGGAGATGGAACTGATGAACCTGCATGTAAAGGAGGAAACCCAGGAGGAGGCAACAGTACATTGTGTTCACCTTGAGTTGGACCAAGCGAAAGCGAATCACGCAGAATGGGTCTATTGGCCGGGAACGATGAGGGAAGGGGATCATCGTGTTCAGGTGACGGTGAATCATCATCACTAACTCCCCAAGTGTCAGAAGAAGTCGACTCACGAGATCGTTTTGGCGGCATGAAGAAACCCGAGTATGAAATGCGAGAGTGTTGAGATGAAGAAGAAAACGGAAGACAGACCAAAGGGAAGAGGAATGAAATTTTCCGCGAAACCCCTGGTCTACTGATTCCACATATATATAACGATTGATATTTTAATCTCAGCCGCTGGATTACATATGGAAGTGGAACTGACTAAAACGATCTCATCAGATGGCTGGGGTAAAGCATCCATTCGGATGGCCAAAAAAATCGTAATGAAGGGCTTGCACGGAAACCGAGGTTCTACTTGACTCTTTCTCCAGTTTCCACACGTGAACATTGTTGAGAAGAAAGCAGAATCATTTACTTTCATCATTACGTACCTCCGAAATGAGATTTTACGAGGTGGCGGTTGTACTTTCATCATTACGTGGCATACCGATTGCGTCTCGCAACCGATCTATAAATATCTATTGTTTAGTAGCCACTGCACGTTTAGAAGCGATGTGTATTCAAACGGAAAGTAAATGCCCATGAGGTGCACGTATATCTGTCCAGCCTTAAGCGGCTTGGCACCCGATCTATTACCTCGGGCTCCACCTTTACGGCAGTAGTCCTCTCTATTGACAGGGATTCATGATTAACAGGCGGGAACTGATATAATGGAGCCGGTGCAAAGGCAGGAGCGATGTGTATTCAAACGGAACGTAAATGCCCATGAGGTGCACGTATATCTGTCCAGCCTTGAGCCGCCGATTGGCACCCGATCTATTACCTTGGGCTCCACCTTTACAGCAGTAGTCCTCTCTATTGACAGGGATTCATGATTAACAGGTGGGAACTGATATAATGGAGCCGGTGCAAAGGCAGGAGCGATGTGTATTCAAACGGAAAGTAAATGCCCATGAGGTGCACATATATCTGTCCAGCCTTGAGTCGGTTGGCACCCGATCTATTACCTCGGGCTCCACCTTTACGGCAGTAGTCCACTCTATTGACAGGGATTCATGATTAACAGGCGGGAACTGATATAATGGAGCCGGTGCAAAGGCAGGAGCGATGTGTATTCAAACGGAAAGTAAATGCCCATGAGGTGCACGTATATCTGTCCAGCCTTGAGCCGATTGGTACCCGATCTATTACCGCGGGCTCCACCTTTACGGTAGTAGTGCTCTCTATTGATCGGGATTCATGATTATCAGGCGGGAACTGATATAATGGAGCCGGTGCAAGGCAGGAGCGATGTGTATTCAAACGGAAAGTAAATGCCCATGAGGTGCACGTATATCTGTCCAGCCTTGAGCGACTTGGCACCCGATCTATTACCTCGGGCTCCACCTTTACGCCAGTAGTCCTCTCTATTGACAGGGATTCATGATTATCAGGCGGGAACTGATATAATGGAGCCGGTGCAAAGGTAAGAGCGATGTGTATTCAAACGGAAAGTAAATGCCCATGAGGTGCACGTATATCTGTCCAGCCTTGAGCGACTTGGCACCCGATCTATTACCTCGGGCTCCACCTTTACCTCTATTGACAGGGATTCATGATTAACAGGCAGGAACTGATATAATGGAGCCGGTGCAAAGGCAGGAGCGATGTGTATTCAAACAGAAAGTAAATGCCCATGAGGTGCACTTATATCTGTCCAGCCTTGAGCAGCTTGGCACCCGATCTATTACCTCGGGCTCTACCTTTACGGCAGTAGTCCTCTCTATTGACAGGGATTCATGATTAACAGGCGGGAACTGATATAATGGAGCCGGTGCAAAGGCAGGAGCGATGTGTATTCAAACAGAACGTAAATGCCCATGAGGTGCACGTATATCTGTCCAGCCTTGAGCCACCGATTGGCACTCGATCTATTACCCCGGGCTCCACCTTTACGGTAGTAGTCCTCTCTATTGACAGGGATTCATGATTAACATGCGGGAACTGATATAATGGAGCCGGTGCAAAGGCAGGAGCGATGTGTATTCAAACGAAACGTAAATGCCCATGAGGTGCACGTATATCTGTCCAGCCTTGAGCGGCTTGGCACCCGATCTATTACCTCGGGCTCCACCTTTACGGCAAATAGTCCTCTCTATTGACAGGGATTCATGATTAACAGGCGGGAACTGATATAATGGAGCCGGTGCAAAGGCAGGAGCGATGTGTATTCAAATGGAACGTAAATGCCCATGAGGTGCACGTATATCTGTCCAGCCTTGAGCCACCGATTGGCACCCGATCTATTACCTTGGGCTCCACCTTTACGTCAGTAGTCCTCTCTATTGACAGGGATTCATGATTAACAGGTGGGAACTGATATAATGGAGCCGGTGCAAAGGCAGGAGCGATGTGTATTCAAACGGAAAGTAAATGCCCATGAGGTGCACATATATCTGTCCAGCCTTGAGTCGGTTGGCACCCGATCTATTACCTCGGGCTCCACCTTTACGGCAGTAGTCCACTCTATTGACAGGGATTCATGATTAACAGGCGGGAACTGATATAATGGAGCCGGTGCAAAGGCAGGAGCGATGTGTATTCAAACGGAAAGTAAATGCTCATGAGGTGCACGTATATCTGTCCAGCCTTGAGCCGCCGATTGGCACCCGATCTATTACCTCGGGCTCCACCTTTACGGCAGTAGTCCTCTCTATTGAAAGGGATTCATGATTAACAGGCGGGAACTGATATAATGGAGCCGGTGCAAAGGCAGGAGCGATGTGTATTCAAACGGAAAGTAAATGCCCATGAGGTGCACGTATATCTGTCCAGCCTTGAGTCGATTGGCACCCGATCTATTACCTCGGGCTTCACCTTTACGGCAGTAGTCCTCTCTATTGACAGGGATTCATGATTAACAGGCGGGGAACTGATATAATGGAGCCGATGCAAAGACAGGAGCGATGTGTATTCAAACAGAAAGTAAATGCCCATGAGGTTCACGTATATCTGTCCAGCCTTGAGCGGCTTGGCACCCGATCTGTTACCTCGGGCTCCACCTTTACGGCAGTAGTCCTCTCTATTGACAGGGATTCATGATTAACAGGCGGGAACTAATATAATGGAGCTGGTGCAAAGGCAGGAGCGATGTGTATTCAAACGGTAGTGATCGTCAAGGTAATAGGTGAAGTCAAGAGAAAGGGCTTTCTCCTCTCTTCCAAGAGAGTCTTCAACACACAACACACTTCTCCTTCAAGTTCTACTTCAAGGCATATGGGATTGTAAGTGTTGCTTTCATAATTTCATAACTTTTGTTATTTGTTTTTGTGCTAGGTTTGCAAGAGCGGTTTGCTTACTCCCAAGTTGTAGGAGTGAAGGACATCGATTGTATTCGATTTCACTTGTAGGGTTGCTACAAGTGGTTTTAAAGGCAACCTCAAGTTAGGGTTCTAACTTGAGTATCCGGAGGTATCCGGGTGGAAGGGACGTAGGATAACCGGGAACAAGGCGGGAAGTTACTTGGGTAATCCGAACCCTTGAAACATAATTGCGTTTGTATTTGTTTCTTATTTGGGTTTAATTTTAATTCCGCACTATATTTGTTGATCATATATGTGTGATTTTTGTGATATGGTCTCCATGTATGCTATATTCTATATGTGTTGTGATTTGAGACGTTAGTTTTCCTTCGTGTATCTCAATGTTGATATTGGACTTTCATTCCACTTATCACCTAAGTTTATAATGTGGTTTTATGATTTTTTTTTCAATTTTATATATATTTAGACTCTTATTTGGCATGATTGTTGTTATTTTACTCCCGCCTTTTGGATAATGCCATAGGGGGATCGAAATAAACAAACAAAATCATAATGAATGGGCTAGGTATAGTCTAATAAACAGACATACAAAAATTGGATGTAGGTTGCTACACTGTTTTTTATACATCGGAGGTTGCTACATTGACTCTCCAAATTTGGATGGCCCATAGCAAACCGGGAAAATGATACCAGTTTTGCAGGGCGGTTGATGGAGGGAAAAAAGCCATATTTGGCGTGTTGTTGCAGTGTGGTTGGAGATGATATAACTGGCCAACTTTCGCTTAAACTTGTATGGAGTCGTCGAATATAGCTTAATTCACGTTAACTAAATATGGGAAAAAATACCCAATTAAATGTCACATCATCTACCATATTTAGTTAAAATATCCCCTACCAACTAGATTCAATGGGGTTGGATAGTGGTGTGTCGAGAATATATTTTGGGCCCGCTAAACAATATGTGTATCTTCGCGTTCGAATGTTGTTAACTGGGCAATTTGCAGTAGGTTTCGCGTCGTTCCGCTGTGCTGCGTTGAAAAATTCTCTCTTTCCCTATGTGGGCTCCACTTTTATGTGTTACTATTAATAAGACGAAAAGCGATGGTACGTAGAGATGGATGAGGTGGATGAGGTGAGAGGTTGGTGGGACCACAAACAAGAATTCGACCGGTCATCTACTCATCCATCTACCGAATTTGCTGGTACTTTGTTTGCGAAAAGTTTTTCTCGTAAGCGCCATATCAGCGAATATTTGTATCCATTGTGACAAGTAAAACATTTTAGTCATTTAATATATCCCCTCACACAACTGTATACAGTAATGCCATTTGTGCGCGATGAGGAAAATTCGTATAATAAATCCAAATATTCGACCGTGCACAACTATCCCTCATTTACGCATATCCTGCGCGTGACTAAATTATGTTTGCTCACCGCGCACAACGGTTCAAATTTTGTCCCGTTTTGCGCACTCAGTAATTAATCCTCCATTTATTTATACTTGTAATAACAAACGGAAGAGCGAGAGAGTCAAGAATCAAGATGGCCACCCATAATGCCGGACCCGGCAAAAAATTTGAGTTGCCGCCAAACTCGGAGTATTAATGTAGCAGACCACAAAAAACCCCACGAAGACCCCAGAAAACCCCGCCATGCGTCCGGTCAAGTGGAGGATATTTATCCCGCCAAATTTGGGGATATATCACAATTCGCCTTGATTTATGCCTTCACTGCAGATATGGCTGAGAAATCGTGTCAGTGGGACGAAGAAACTTTGCAAGGCCAGTCTTCAGAGGGAAGAAGAGACGGTGACGTAGATGTTAACCGTTCCCTTCATGACAGGGGGGATGTGCGGCCGCAGTTTCCTGAGACTCCTCTAAGGGATACGTGGCCATGGGGAGGTCTCGTTCCGGCAGGCTATGTCCCCCCCCCCGGCGTACGAGGGGGCATTTCTGTTGAATCCGTCCACTGACGTTCCATCGGAATGTACTAGGGGGAACCGTCACCGACCCTTCTTCCCCGTTTGGGACGACGAGTCTGCATTGGTGGATAGGGGGGGTGGCCAGTCGGCTGGTGGAGAACTCCATCCTTCCCACTGACCAAAGTGTCCTGGGTCAAATTGACATTGAAAGGCTCGCTAACTCAGTCGTTTATGGCAGTTACCAGGTTAAGTACTAATGTGGTCTCGTTGTGCTGTTGCCTTACTCTTACAGTCTTACTTATCCATGATTCCCTGCAGACATCATTGGTCGGGGCGGAATTGCATCACCGAGTGGTGCAATTGTTGATTGCCGAGCGGAAAAAGGTGGTTTCATTCGAATCTCAACTTAAGGATTTGAAGGAGCAGCTGATGAAAGAGAGAGACCACAGATCTCAGGCAGAGTGGGAGGTTGCGAAAGCTAAAGATCGGGCGGCCTTTATGTCAGCGGTTCGGAAGAGCTCCGAAGAGCGATGGTACGTAGAGAAGAGCAGTCTCCTGGCGCGTATAGCGAGTTGGAGAGAAACTCGCTTCCTCCAAACTCGATTACAGACGTGAGGCATGAGGCTGAGGCGAGGAAGCGTCAGCGATCTGGTCGGGAGTCCGGTGGAGGATCTGCCCAAACGTAGGACGGTTTGGCTACCAACGCGCCCTCCAGCGAGGTGTCTGTGTGAATCGTGGCATCTTAGTACACCAAATGTTTTTTATATTTTGAGAGGTGAACATGTTATGGTTTATGCATTAGTAATGAACCCCGAACATTCAATTGGCAAAGAACACCGTCTAGTGCAGTCTTTTACCGCTTGTTAGTATAAATATCTGTTTGCCAACCATTAGCGATCTTCGTACACCGATTGCTTAATTTCTTGTGGCTATTAAAACTATTAGCATACATCCATCACAGAAATGGACAAGGATGGTGTGAAATATCGAAGTTACCCGGGAATATACTTAGTGCACGTGAACTGAGTTGGAATTGAGCTTAGCATCACAGTGTACCAGATATACAATTTTTTCTCATTGCTCACACCGGTCCCACCTTTTACCTGATGTGTATGGATGAATCTGATTTGTCAGTGTGTTTCATTTGAGTCATTTTCTGCAGCATTCACATAGCCTCTACATGCATCGAGATTGTTACGTATAGAGTTTTCCTTTAAACGAACTTGGGATATTGGACTTATGCCATAAATTCAAGTAGACCATCGTCAAGGAGACAAAGATTCAAGAATACGCAGAGGTGGAAATCACTTCATGCAACATAAATAACACATTTAATGCAGTATACGGTCTTCAACATCAATAACATACCAAAGCACACAATTATGTGTCCAACTCTTAGCATTCTCCTTTATGTCCGTTGTGCGCGGTGAGCAAATTTTTAATGTTGTAACATAAATTGCTCAAAGCGCACAATGGGCAAAATTATGCCAGTCGTGCGAATTTAGCAACTGTATCCCATAACATAAATGTTCAACACGTACAACAAGCATAGACATGATGGCGCGTTGAGTTCCCGTTGTGCAGAAATCCCATAAATTTTGTACAAAAATCCCAAAAATTTCAGTATATTCTTTCATTATAAACTCAGACACTACATTTGCACAAAATTATACATTCAACCATCTGATGATATAGTAAGTACAGTGGGAGATTTGCCTACATCTTTACAGATTAATGTCTCGAATTGTCGCATCCTCTCTTCAAGGCCTTCCACCCATCCTTTGGCCGCAGGCAGGCGGTTAGCCTTCCAATGCCTTATTACCAGTGGGACCGGGCTTCTATCTTTAAGTTGAATCTTTACAAAGTGATTATTATTTCCAAAACCAATGGTGAAGGGACCACGTTTCGTACCTTGGTCTGGTCCTGATCTTAACGGAAAAAATGAAAGACATTGTTTCATTGACAGCAGATGTATTACACAGTTATAACGACTTGAGATTATATGTCCAACTTCAGGGAATGTCATCCAATATTGCATCGGGGGTGGTCACCCATATAGTTAATTGACACTACCTGTTCTTGTGCACTTTCCTCACCCATCACCTTTGAGTACACATCATAGTGGTCACGCAGCTCTTGAAGCAACTCTCTTCTGACCACCTTCCACTGGCCCTCTCCCATCCCTAGATGTGAAGATATAGCCATGTAACCACAGTTCCCATCTGGCTTCACATCTGTGACGTTCGATATATATTTGGCGATTGCAGCGGGGAATTGATCAAGATAAGGTATGCCTCCTTGAACGGCTCTAGCGTCCTTAGCTTCATAATTTGCTGAGGCAAATGAAGCTGTAGCAGAAACCACAGTCATACTGCCAGATGTCGTGACTTTGACAGTTGGTTTCTTTCTAGCAAGTTGAGGAGGAATTAGTGGGGCAGACGTATTTTTGATCCTTTGGGACCGTCTCGGCTGGACACGGCCGACGCTTTCTTGTTTCGATGAGACTTCAGTTGGAATTTGAGCAGAGCAACTAGCCGCATCGGCTAAGACATGTTCAAAATGAGCAAGATGAATGGGGGTAGCTGTATCTTCATTTGTCAAATTATTATACCTTTTTCTTCTTCCATTGAACACGACATTAACTTGCGGCTCTGTAATCAGATTTGTCGCCGGGGTAGCTAGCTCCTTCAACTTAATTAACAACTCCTGCTTCATCAGCCCATCAAGTTGAGCATAGAGCTTGTGTATGTGCTCTAATTCAGCATGTATAAGCCCATCTTCTTAAGACATCAATTTCGTCTTAGCCTCCATGTCTAGCTGCTTCCAATGAGAATTTACGGCATCTAAGGGAATGTGGCAATTTTCCCTTGTGAATTCGCCAATCTCATTGGCACATGGTACACCATAAATCATTCTAGCTAGACAATCACCTGTGCATTGGTCCGTTCCCATAGGGTCAGATTTATCAGCTTCCACAGACATTATCTTCAACGCCGCAGCGGCTGTAAATCCTATCAGCTCCCTGAACAAGAACCCATGCACATTATGTTGCAACATGATCTTAGATTTCTCGAATGATGCCTTGATCTCGATATGCTGCCCCTTTAATGATTCATGTATGGTTGGCCAAGAAGCGGATAAACTGAAGGCCGATGAACCCAATGCCTTTTTAAGCTTAGAATGTTCAGTCTGGGCTCTTTTGGTCTGCGCTCTATTGGTACTGACATTTCCAAAGTGCATATTGCCATCTGTCCATACAGAAATAAACTTCTCCTTGTACTTGTCCAACCAAGATGTCTTCACATAGCTCACGACCCTTGTGTAATCTTTGTACTCGGTCTCAAATGCCTTCAGTTTAGCAACATACTCCTCCTCCTTGTGTGCCCCCACCAATAAATTCCAGCTAGAGATGAAACCTAACCATTTTTCTTGATCTTCAAAAGAGGGCTGGCAATTTTTGGCAATATTTTTGGATATGTGCATTCTACATAATTGGTGCACGGCAAGGGGAAATTCATGTCCAATGGCATTCATAAGTGCTGGCTCCAGTGCTGTCAAAATTACACGTGGCATCCTGTATCCATGTAGCAAAGAGCGTAACTTCCCCAAGGCCCACAAGTAGTTCTCCTCACGTACGGCCTCCGTGTAACAAAATGCAGCTGCGAACTGATTATCTGTGGACGTCACCCCATACATCTCCATCAATGGTGACCTGTTGCGGTTGGTCTTCAACGCGCAGTCCATAACCAGAATCTCTGGAAATTTTCGTAATAACTCAACCGACTGCGGATGTGCCCAAAATATAGTACTCACTGCATTTGTCACTTCGTCCACTTCATGATACACAATGTAATTACGCTGTGTCACTAGATTAAGGAATAGCTGCATTTTTGCTCTCCAGGCCATTTCCCCTGCCTTCATCCTCTGTCTGGCTTTATAAATAGTGTTGATTGTGGTAGATGTTGCATTATCATTTTCCTTCAGGTATTTCAAGATTTCCCTTGGCCTAAGCAATCTATTTGACAAGTCTCTCACCGTGGCCATCTCCTCCCCTCCGAACCTCCTCTCATCTGGATGTCGCTCGATGTACATTGCGGGTTTATGGTTGTGATTGCCACGTACAACTGTCAAAATCCACTTATCTGTTGCCACACCATTAACCCTCAAGTAGAAGGGACATGAACACTTCTTGCTTCGAGTTGATTTTGTGGCCAATATATCCGGCCTGTGTGGCCGATATGTCCCACTTCTTTCATAACAAAAATAATAAGTTGGGACGCTATTGCCCTTTTTACTCATATTTGATGATTTTGTAACAACCAAATTCCCGGTTTTCACACCGACCCCTTTTACCCATTTACCAAGCTCTTCTAATGTGGGGAAAATTTTATTTGTTGTGAACTGATTTGTATAATCTTCATTAACCTCTGAGCCTTCAACAATACGCTGAATTAAGTACCAGATACCAATATAGTCACTAAATGTTTTGCTTTATTTTCTAGTAAATTAGTCAGTTAACAAAGCAAAATAATTTCAAACCTTTGATTCTTTGTCCGCTTCATCCTAGATCCCCTCAATGTGTACCGAGTCCATCTCAATCTTCGTAATTTCAACGCAATCATGTACCAAATGTACATTGCAGTAATCAATTTATGAAATTATTAATAAATACCAAATTAATTAGCATCAATTAATGGCTTACCAACTTTACGATGCAATGCGTTCGCAGTCGACTATTTTAGGGCACCCCAACCCAATGACACAAATCTTTTGCTCTGCCTTAAGGACCTTCGTTTGATATAAGCAGGAACTCTTATAGTCTATATAGATCAGTGAATTAAAATAATTTCTGTTGATCAAACCCTATCTCGTTAGCTTTTTCCGCCTTAGGTCATAAAACTGATCGCATATGGAAGCTGTTATGATGCCTTTGTATATACGGATGCGTAAAAATATTGGTTCATAGTGTAAATTACTCATCGCGAACACTGGGAGGGAAAAAATGTAAAATTTCTCCTCTGTGAACCGTCTAGCTATTTGCCCACTGCACACAACCATGCAAAACTCAGAATTGCTCACCGCACACCATCACGCAAAACTGGGAATTGCTCACCGCCCACAACCACTCAAAACACGGAATTGCTCAGTGCACACAACCACGCAAAACTCAGAATTGCTCACCGCTCACAACCAATCAAAACACGGAATTGCTCAGCGCACACAACCACGCAAAACTCAGAATTGCTCAGCGCACACAACCACGCAAAACCCGTAATTGCTCACCGCACACAACCGTTTTGGTCAAGTCCACGTGCACATGTGGATGGGTTATTTGCTAGTAATATTTCAAACTAGACTTGTTTACTCAACCAGCACAACAGGTAAATTATTGTAGACCCGATATGACCCGGTAGGACCCGAAATTGTCCCGTGATACCTTCTGCTCGCAGCGAATTGACAGACAATTACACAGATTGCTCACGACGGAATTTCAAACGGCAAGTATTTTCAAAGATCGCTCCAGTCGCCCAGACCGAAATCCAAAAGCTTTGATTTTTATTTAATTGCTCAAAGGATACATCACTTAGTCAACTGGTGATATCAAACAAAGAGCTGAATCGAGAGAAATCGATTTAGGGGTTTTTGACCTAAATTTATCAACATCGACTCTTTGGTACGTCTATACTTTTAAGTACAGTTTATCTGCCTTTCTTATTTTGATTTTACATGCATTCATCCACGGTTGAGGTTGATGAAGTTGGTACAAAAATCCAAGGTAATATTGATTTATCTTCTCGGTAATAATGCATTAAATCTTTGAGGATCAGGTTATGAATTGTTTGATACAGGATACTATGGATTTTACAACCGACTTTACCACCAATCAACTGTTCAAGGATAGAAAAGAGCTGTTTCAGTGGATACAAAACGTCGGGTTAAGTCATGGGCATGTGATTGTTACATGTTCGGAGAGATTAAGTAAAACGGCCAAAGGGCATCATGCTGTGTACTTTGCGTGTGAAAGAAGCGGTGAGTATCGGGGACACCGAAAGCTAAAAAAGACCAACCAGCCTGTTAAAACCAAGAAGTGTTCATGTCCTTTCTCATTGCGTGGTTATATGGTGGGCGTGGGCATTGAGGAGTGGAAGTTAACAGTCGTTTGTGGCAGGCACAACCATGAAGCAGCTAAATATGTCGATGGCCATTCCGATGACGGGACGTTACAGGGAATGGAGATGGAAACAGTGCGTGACTTGGCAAATAGAAAGGTTAGGCTAGCTGAAATTTTGAAAGTACTGAAGGCAAATAAAAACTTCAGTGCAACCTCAATCAAAGCAATTTATAATGCACGAAACCGGTTACAACGGGGGAAGAAGGTTGGTATTGTAAAACAGTTGAAGGAGTTAGCATCAGCTGATAAAATTGTGGGTGCTGAGAATGTGAAGGCTGTGAATAATGAGGGGGAGGATCAGAAGGTGGGGGAGGCGTTTTGGGAGAATGCAGTGCCTGCTTGACCGGCGCCCCGTTTACGGTATGGGCACGGTGTCGTTTTACCGCAAGTGCACGGTTAGTGTAGGGTGCGGGTTTATCGAACGCAGGGAGGTGGATGGCTTGAGTGGCTACTAGCCTCGCCTAGGTCGCGTGCTAGCTACGCGGATGATATGGGTGAAGTGTAGAAATATAGAGAAGAAATAAAAAGACACGAAATGAATCACCGCTAACACGGGCTAGAGCACTCATGACACTTGGCATTTGACTTGATCCAGGGTGAGACATTGCCCAAAAAGGTGGTACCTATCGTCCATGGCCCGATATTCCGGTCGGTACCAAGCACGCTAGGCCTACCCGGTTCCGGACGGTGGGCATTCCCATGTCCATTAACACCTTCCGCAACCGGGAGCATTAAGGCCATAATGATAACTCCCAACACTTCGTCCAAGCCGCTCCCGCGCGCTAGGACTCGATGTCTACACAAGGGGCGTGAGTTGTGGCTAGGGAGTCAACCGCCAAGTTTATTCCCCCTTGGCCCAACGGTCAGAGGCGGTCTTTCTCCCGCCAATGACAATGAAACACCCCCGCGTAACCCTAATGGCCAAATAGGTCAAATGTGATTTCTAGCGATACATCGAAGCGGATCTTGACTGGACAAGCACCGAAACCCAACCCCCAACACATCTAGTGTGTTGTCGTACGAATTGGACCCAGATCGCTAGAAATCCCCATTGACACATTACATCGAACACGTGCCATGCAACCAAGTCTAATGTAAATTTCCAAGCAACAATCCTACCCTAACCCGTATTAGGGTTCATCAAAACTACTCAATAATGAATAACATATAAACAAACAACACAAAAGACGTATAACCTTTCACCATCAAGCAAAATAAACACAATACAAACAATGGAGAAAAAGAGAGGAAAATACTTATCTTGAGTTGAATCGTCAATCCAATATAAGACTTATTGAGCAAAAGACCTAATCTAAACTAACCTAGAACTCACAAGAGAAGGGGGGCAAAAAGCCCTAAAAACTCCAGGAGATCCCACTCTAGTCAGCCAGCCTCGTGTATTTATACCCCCACTTCGAAACCCTGATGGTTCGGGTCCAAACCCGCAGGAAAAGCGCCACCCGATCGGTTGACAAGTCAACCGATCGGGTGATCTGTTACAAATAGTAAACAGAAAACGGCAGACTTTCACCCGGTCATATGAACCGGTCGGTTGAGTTCTTGGAGTGACCGGTTGGATCTTGGCGCCATCGGGTGAAGGGATCGGTTGGGTGCCCGTGTCTCGGCTCCTCAGCATCAGCTACAGATGAACCGATCGGGTGAGAGTCACCCGATCGGTTGGAATTTGGCTTGAAAAGACAGAGAATCAGCCTCGTTTGAACCGGCCTGTGAACCGGTCGAGTGACATTTACTTGAGCTTCGGCTGAGACCGGGTGGTGCATGCGTGCATCACCCGATCGGTTGGAGATGACCAACCGACCGGGTGAGGGGCTGAAAGATGTAATCTTCGTCGTTTGATCCCCTGGATCACGTGTGACTCCTTCCGTTGCTCCAGGGACTTGAGATATCGTCGTTAAACGTCCCCTACGTGGGCAATCTCCTGCAAACATGGAGAAACAAAGAAAAGTGAAAGAAAACGAGAAAACACGAGAAAACGAATAAAAGATGGCGGAAAATACAGAGAAACACAAAAGAAAATGTGTGTGAATATATGAAATATAAACGCACGTCAAAATCCCCCAAGCTGAACTCTTCCTCGTCCTCGAGGAAGACGAGTGAGAGTAGGAGCTCAGAGGGGAAAAATAGAGAGAAAGAGAGAAAAAGAAAACTCTATATCCTAGATCGTCTGTCTGAGCCAACAAAATCAAAAACGACACACCAAGCAAGCAAACGTCAAATCACATCACTAAACCTAGGAAAACGAGTCCAAATAAGTGTCGTGGGCCCACGCGGTGAAGCGCGAGTGAGTGTGGTCGTGCGCTAGCAGTCGGTGTCGCTATCTACGATGTGCAATAAAGCTCGATATACACAGACCCAGGAAATAACCCAAATATCGATTCGAATTTGAAATTGCGGTGAATATTAGTTCGTGTCACGCCCCACTTCCCATTCTACCGGGAGCGAGGACGCGAGCGGGTCCGCGATGTGCTTAAAACAAGGATGAGTACTTTTTTTTCTCCTTTTCTTCCTCCTTGGCTTAAACACACTAAGCGTCTGTATAAAAATTGCAGATCCTTGCTTGCAAATTTAAGAAGCAGCTCAAACAACATTATTACATATCCAGTGTACATTAATTAAGAAACAGCTTGGCCTAGTATGACCAATACAAACAAGTATACAAATTACATTATTCAAATATATATAAAAGTGTTAACGCGAAGGTAAAAGTCTAGTCTTCCGTGGGTAGATACTCCACATAGTCTTCGAGCACTGGCTCGACTCCTGCAGTAGTGTCTTCAAAGAACTCACTATCGATACCTGACGGACATTTCGTAAAACAACAAAATGAAATGTCCGTCAGCGAGGTTTACTCGGCAAGATAATCTCAAAACCAAAATGTTGGACATTTTAAATTTAAACAATGATGAACTTTAAAGACAAGCAATAAGCTTAATTTACAAATAAGCAATAAAAGAGATAAAGCAGTTTAAAGTAGTTAAAACAGTTAAAGCAGTTAAACATTTGCAACCTGCAGCAATTAAATCATTGATAGCCATTTGCAATACCATTTGCAACATGTAGCAATTTCAATAACAATTTGCAATACTATCAGCAACCTGTGACAATTTAGCATTTAATAAACACACTGTAGCAACCTGCAGAAAAGATGTTAGAACAATAGTCAAAAACCAGTCTATCCTAGTGATAAGTCCATGTCCAAGAGTACTAGAGATAACCAACATGCAGCCTGCGACGGGAGCAACTCCGAGGCTTACCCACCGTTTCGATGTGGCAACGGTCAAGGATCTAACCCCCGTAATGTGTTGGAGGTAATTTAGTATGGCGCATCCAGTCATTCTGTGACACTTGTGATCATAGACTACCCCAAACCCGGGTCAAGTCAAGTGGCGGTCAAAAGAATGTGTACTATCTGTCTATTATTGAAATTCCATCTTCCATTCTATATTATTAAAGTTCCATCTTTCATTCAATATTGTTGAAGTTCCATCTTCCATTCAGTCAATTCAATCTCGGTATTCCAATAGTCTGTACAACAGTCTCGTGAAAGTTCACAACTTCACGACTCGATTAAATGAAAACATCAGGATCACTTAAATAAATAAAAGAACGAGTAAGATGTGATTTTAACCAAGCAAAAGAGTTTAAATTAGCTTAAAATACTTTCTAAGACTAGTAGTTATTTCTCAAGATTTTTAAACAATTTTTAAACAATTTTAAATAGCCAAAAAGCAATTTTAAATCAAGAAATGATTTTTAAAACATATGTTCAAGGAATTGTTTAGAGCAAAACGTACATCAGAATTCTTCAAACAAGGTGTCAAAATGATCGTATTCACTAGTACTACGACATATATTTTTATCGTACGTAAGTGCACGTAAAAATCACAGATTACGAATTTTAAAAGGATTTTTAAAACAAGAATTTATCATTACAACATATCTTCAAAGATTTATTCCGGGTAAACCGTACGTCGGAATTCTGTAAACAAGATGTCAAAACGATCGTATTTACAAGTACTGTAACATATATTTTTATCAGACGTACGTATACGTAAAAATTGCAAGCTACGAATTTTAAAAGAATTTTAACCTATTTAAGTTTTGCCTTTAAAAATTCACTGTGAGAAATATACTTGCCTGATCGAGATGAAACTAGCGCCAATGGATTCGTTTCGACGTTTCTGATTTTCTGGGACTAGTCACACATTTTTCTGGCCCCTGTATAATTAGTTATGGATTTATAACCTTAAAACCCATTTATTAATTAATATAAAATACGAAAATACGAATTTTCGGCATATTTACAAGTTTGCCATTCGAAACTTACGCACGCCGTCGTTGCATGCGGGGAGAGAGAGGGAGGCGACAGCGGCGGAGGGGGGCTCGGTGGCGAGCGGGGGCGGCGACTCGGGGCGACTGCGGCGATGACGACGGTTGGCGGTGGAGCAGCGGGCGGTGGCGCGGAGGGCGGGGAGATGGGGGAGGAGCTCGTCGGTGTGCAGTGGCTTCGGGGGTGGCGCTCCGGTGCTTCGGGCGGCGGCGGTTGGCGCTGAGGAGCGGCGGTCGGCGGTGGGGAGGAGCTCGCAGCGGCGGCGGCGCTCGAGCGTACGACGGTGATGGCGGGAGCTGTCGACGCTCGGAGGGTTGTCGGGCGCTGCGGCGGCGGACGGGGGCGCTGCGGGGCGGCGGGGTCGGAGAGAGGGCGTCGGCGGTGGGTCGAGGCCGGAGGGAGGGTGGCGGAGCTCCGGGAGAGAGAGTACGGGGGAGGAGAGAGAGAGAGAGAGAGGGAGAAGAGAGTGAGGGAGAGGGGGGGGGGAACGCCTGGGTTCAAAATGAAACGGAGAGAGAGAGAGAGAGTATCTGTGTGTGAGTTTTTGGGTTACGGGAGAGAGAGTGTGCCTGGGTGTACTGAGATATAGGGAGATGGTATGGGAGTTATATAGGGTTTAGAAAATAAAAGGGTAGCTGGGGTTTGTGGGTAGCTGAGGGAAATGAACCGGTTAAGGGGAGAAAACGGGAGGGTTAGGTAGGTGATTAGGTGGGTAATTAAAGTAATTAGAATAGGTAAAACCCCATTAATGAAAGCCATTAGTGTAACGAAATTACGAAAATGTCCCTGCTAGTAAACGTGTCCGAAAAATTACGAAAACATACCCACGGGATCGTATCGTCGCGAGGATCGCGAATACGAAGACCGTTACAGGGTTTGGGCTACGAAAATACTAGTTTTTGGCCAAAACGTTTAGAAAGCGGGTTTGCGGGTTCTCTATTGAAATGACATCAGAAAATTACGAAATTAACGTGGGGAGCCCTAAATGATCATAGGATGCTACCGCAGAAGTTTGAAAATGTTTTGAAGACGTTTGTATAGAAAATAAATTCATTGAATCAAAACGGTAATTTTGGGAGATGAATTTTAACAGAAATGTTTTGGGCATTTGAGGAAATCTGAAATTGCTGAAATATAATATGATAAGTCTAGTGCTCTAAAATATTTTTATAAGAATTTTGGAAATCAGTTTTGTTATAAAACTCATCACGAACATTTATAAAGTAAAATTAATTTTTAAAGTACGTAAAAATAGGTAAATTGAAGTGATGAAATTTCAGGTCGTTACATCCTACCCTCCTTAAAAATAATTCCGTCCTCGGAATTTAAAAATAATTTTGAAACAAATAATTGATATTATAAAGAAGCTCAAGCAAATAAATGATAGAAAAGATAGTAATCTTTGTAAATCAGGTTGTAAATAACATGAAACGTGATAAAAACGTGGGATGTCACCAATATATTATTATCACCATGGCTGCTTCCGATTTATCAAATAGCCAAAATACGAGATAATGGCACTACATGAAAAAGATAGTTCTGATGATGATGACATCCGATCGAACTGGGGACATAAGGTGACAAGTCAGAAGCAAGCACACCAAAGAGGAGGACAGAACGGCTATAAATGATGATTACATGGTCTCAATCATGTAAATCATCGCCATAGCATACAAAAACGTAAGGGATAAACCTAGTGCATCCTTACGGTTACAACTTAACCAGCCGAACACAAAGGGCTTCATCTGCCACGCTACCAGATTACAAGCCATTACCCAGATCAACACATACATGCAAGTATAAGGCCAACTCTCGAGGGTCAAGATCATCGCTACCACTTGTCCCAGCAGTCTCCATAACATCCAACAAGAAACCAACATCCTAGCCGTCTCCCAAATCCGAGCACAAGACCGACATCCAACTTCAACGCCTAAGCCCAAAAGTAACCCAACCCCAAAGATACTGCTTGCCAATACCATAGGTCGACATCTACGGTAAACACCATCAGCCCTAAGCAGTTCAACGACCAAAAACTCAGGAACCTACAAGCACTAAGGAGCACCCCTAAGAAGCACTCGAAGCTGGGCAGCTCAAGGGGGAAGAACCAGAAAAAGGAGCTCCCAATGATACCAAGGGCGGCGGGTTCCCAATATCCCGACCACACGGCCAAAGCAAGGGTGGCGGCGAGGGTCGCTGCTAAGCCCAACAGACCCCAAGGTCGTTGGTGGGCCATCGGCGGCTGGTGATCCACGGAGGCGAGCGCTGCGACTGGCTGTCGATCCATGGTGGGGAGGGCCTCCGGGATGGAGCGAAGCGGAAGCTGGCGGATCTTCGGGTGAGGCCGGCGGATCGGAGATCGGAGCGGCGATGCGAGGTCCGATCGAGCTCGCTTGGGGAAGAGGCCGGGAGGGGGAGGGGGCGATGTCTGAGCGAAAAGGGAAAGCCACGGGGTGGCTTGCGGAGGAAGGAGGTGGGTTAAAAAGAAAGAGGGGGGCACCGAAGTCGTCGGTGTTAGGCGGGAACGGGTATCGAGGAGAGGAAACAGACAAAAAGCAATAAAGATGGGGAGAGATAGTAGGTGGGAAAATTCAAACAATGGGAAAAATCTGGTACATGATGAAAGTAGTGGGTAGAAAAGAAATACGAG
Source organism: Scilla litardierei (assembly GCA_030789695.1). Taxonomy (NCBI): domain Eukaryota; kingdom Viridiplantae; phylum Streptophyta; class Magnoliopsida; order Asparagales; family Asparagaceae; genus Scilla; species Scilla litardierei. The sequence goes on from CM061136.1 coordinate 81,145,394, forward strand.
TTACGTAACAGTCTACACTTGCACGTCGTGGTTTGGCTCGTCTCAAACTCTCTAGTACCATCCTCCAATAATTCTGAGTGTCCATCGAACTGCTACCATTGTCGAACTCGAATTTCTGGTGATCGAAGACCGAATGCTACCCTCCTTAAAATAGGCGTAGCTAGAGTTCAAGCGTATTAAAAATAGAAAGATTCTACGAAGTTTAATCGAAATGTCATCAAGCTAAAGGAAGGGTGATAGTGATGAAAATCGATGGCGTTACATAATCATGATTCACGTCCTTGCGGTCCAGCGGACACGGCCAGGGAAGTGACTAAGCCAGGATCACTTATGCCCAGTCTAGCTAGGTCGATCCAACAGACTTTAGCCAAGCACATTGACCGGATCATGGTCTATTGAAGAAAGCTTATCATTTATATGCGTGCCATCATCAACTGAAGGAAAGGTGATGAAGTAGGTAGATGGTTCAACATATGAAAATAACTATAACTGCTAGCAAAAGAGGTTACTAGGGAAGGTATAACCAAGAATGGAACACGAGTTCCTAAGCAAGGGTTAAGAGTTCGAAAAGGTAATGAGGTTCAATGGAAATAGTTCGTTGCAAATTTTGTGATAAGAAGCAATAGAAAATTTCCAATTCAAGATGTGGACATGCTATAGCACGATAACATATGCTAGCAATGATAATAAAGACGATGGGTGTCAAATCGACGTAGAGGGAAAAGGTTCAGGTATACCAGTGATTACTGGCTCTGTAGCCTCAGTATCTCGGGTTGATGCGATGGATGCTTGACACCTAGCTTGGTTTAGCTCGGCCTGATGAATGACTCGATGTTGTGGAGCTAGGGGTGGTTTAAGATGTGCTGATCCAGAAACTCCTGTTATCGTAGTCGCTTTCTTGTTAATGCGGCGGGGGCAGTTCCTGAGAGAGTGCTCAGATGCTCCACAGGCCAAACATTGATTCAGCAGCAAGCGGCAGTTCTTCTTGATATGTCCCTTTCGGTTGCAATGGAAGCACACCATCGGGGATTTCCTGTTGACTGAAGATGTGGGCCTCTTGAATGTAGTCGTCGTCGGTTGGAGAGCGTCTCTCAGTGGTTCCATAGGATGCTTCCTTTGGGATGCTTTACAGAGTTTGTCAACAGCCTCATGGAGAACTTGGCGTTGAATTTCCAGTATTTCCTTTACGATACCCAAGATATCGTTGGTGGTGGCGACGTGGGTACCTGGTTGACCTGCCATACTTCAAAACAAACCGCGATGTAAAGTAGGTTAGAATAAATCTATTCTAGCAGTATACTTGGATATTAATGTCATTTAAACCGATCTTAAAGTATTTGCATAAGCAAGACCTGCATGGGCCACCACCAAAACCTGTCACGCCCCGCTTCCCATTCTACCGGGAGCGAGGACGCGAGCGGGTCCGCGATGTGCTTAAAACAAGGAGGAGTACTTCTTTTTTTCTTCTTTTTCTTTCCTTTTCTTCCTCCTTGGCTTAAACACACTAAGCGTCTGTATAAAAATTGCAGATCCTTGCTTGCAAATTTACGAAGCAGCTCAAACAACATTATTACATATCCAGTGTACATTAATTAAGAAACAGCTTGGCCTAGTATGACCAATACAAACAAAGTATACGAATTACATTATTCAAATATTTATAAAAGTGCTAACGCGAAGGTAAAAGTCTAGTCTTCCGTGGGTAGATACTCCACGTAGTCTTCGAGCACTGGCTCGACTCCTGCAGTAGTGTCTTCAAAGAACTCACTATCGATACCTGACGGACATTTCGTAAAACAACAAAATGAAATGTCCGTCAGCGAGATTTACTCGGCAAGATAATCTCAAAACCAAAATGTTGGACATTTTAAATTTAAACAATGATGAACTTTAAAGACAAGCAATAAGCTTAATTTACAAATGAGCAATAAAAGAGATACATCAGTTTAAAGTAGTTAAAACAGTTAAAGCAATTAAACATTTGCAACCTGCAGCAATTAAAATTGATAGCCATTTGCAATACCATTTGCAACCTGTAGCAATTTCAATAACAATTTGCAATACTATCAGCAACCTGTGACAATTTAGCATTCAATAACCAAACTGTAGCAATCCTGTAGAAAAGAGGTTATGACAATAATCAATAACCAGTCTATCCTAGTGATAAGTCCATGTCCAAGAGTACTAGAGATAACCAACATGCAGCCTATGACGGGAGCAACTCCGAGGCTTACCCACCGTTCTGATATGGCAACGATCAAGGTTCTAACCCCCGTAATGTGTTGGAGGTAATTTAGTATGGCGCATCCAGTCATTCTGTAACACTTGTGATCATAGACTACCCCAATCCCAGGTCGAGTAATGTGTCGGTCAAAAGAACGTGTACTATCTGTCTATTATTGAAATTCCATCTTCCATCTATATTATTAAAGTTCCATCTTCCATTCAATATTGTTGAAGTTCCATCTTCCATTCAGTCAATTCAATCTCGGTGTTCCAATAGTCTGTACAACAGTCTCGTGAAAGTTCACAACTTCACGACTCGATTAAATGAAAACATCAGGATCACTTAAATAAATAAAAGAACGAGTAAGATATGATTTTAACCAAGCAAAAGTGTTTAAATTAGCTTAAAATACTTTCTAAGACTAGTAGTTATTTCTCAAGATTTTTAAACAATTTTTAAACAATTTTAAATAGCCAAAAAGCAATTTTAAATCAAGAAATGATTTTTAAAACATATGTTCAAGGAATTGTTTAGAGCAAAACGTACATCAGAATTCTCAAACAAGGTGTCAAAATGATCGTATTCACTAATACTACGACATATATTTTTATCGTACGTAAGTGCACGTAAAAATAACAGATTACGAATTTTAAAAGGATTTTTTAAAACAAGAATTTATCATTACAACATATTTTCAAAGATTTATTCCGGGCAAACCGTACGTCGGAATTCTGTAAACAAGATGTCAAAACGATCGTATTTACAAGTACTGTAACATATATTTTTATCAGACGTACGTATACGTAAAAAATTGCAAGCTACGAATTTTAAAAGAATTTTAACCTATTTAAGTTTTGCCTTTAAAAATTCACTGTGAGAAATATACTTGCCTGATGAGATGAAACTAGCGCCAATGGATTCGTTTCGACGTTTCTGATTTTCTGGGACTAGTCACACATTTTTCTGGCCCTGTATAATAGTTATGGATTTATAACCTTAAACCCATTTATTAATTAATATAAAATACGAAAATACAAATTTTCGGCATATTTACAAGTTTTCCATTCGAAACTTACGCACGCCGTCGTTGCATGCGGGGAGAGAGAGGGAGGTGACAGCGGCGGAGGGGGGGCTCAGCGGCGAGCGGGGGGCGGCGACTCGGCGCGACTGCGGCGATGACGACGGGGGGCGGAAGAGCAGCGGGTGGTGGCGCGGAGGTCGACCGGAGGGCGGGGAGATGGGGGAGGAGCTCGTCGGTGTGCAGGGGCTTCGGGGGGTGGCGCTCCGGTGCTTCGGGCGGCGGCGGTTGGCGCTGAGGAGCGGTGGTTGGCGGTGGGGAGGAGCTCGCAGCGGCGGCGGCGCTCGAGCGTACGGCGGTGATGGCAGGAGCTGTCGACGCTCGGAGGGTTGTCGGGCGCTGCGGCGGCGGACGGGGGCGCTGCGGGGCGGCGGGGTCGGAGAGAGGGCGTCGGCGGTGGGTCGAGGCCGGAGGGAGGGTGGTGGAGCTCCGGGAGAGAGAGTACGGGGGAGGAGAGCGAGAGAGAGGGAGAAGAGAGTGAGGGAGAGCGGGGGGAACGCCTGGGTTCAAAATGAAACGGAGAGAGAGAGAGTATCTGTGTGTGAGTTTTTGGGTTACGGGAGAGAGAGTGTGCCTGGGTGTACTGAGATATAGGGAGATGGTAGGGGAGTTATATAGGGTTTAGAAAATAAAAGGGTAGCTGGGGTTTGTGGGTAGCTGAGGGAAATGAACCGGTTAAGGGGAGAAAATGGGAGGGTTAGGTAGGTGATTAGGTGGGTAATTAAAGTAATTAGAATAGGTAAAACCCCATTAATGAAAGCCATTAGTGTAACGAAATTACGAAAATGTCCCTGCTAGTAAACGTGTCCGAAAAATTACGAAAACATACACACGGGATCGTATCGTCGCGAGGATCGCGAATACGAAGACCGTTACAGGGTTTGGGCTACGAAAATACTAGTTTTTGGCCAAAACGTTTAGAAAGCGGGTTTGCGGGTTCTCTATTGAAATGACATCAGAAAATTACGAAATTAACGTGGGGAGCCCTAAATGATCATAGGATGCTACCGCAGAAGTTTGAAAATGTTTTGAAGACGTTTGTATAGAAAATAAATTCATTGAATCAAAACGGTAATTTTGGGAGATGAATTTTAACAGAAATGTTTTGGGCATTTGAGGAAATCTGAAATTGCTGAAATATAATATGATAAGTCTAGTGCTCTAAAATATTTTTATAAGAATTTTTGAAATCAGTTTTGTTATAAAACTCATCACGAACATTTATAAAGTAAAATTAATTTTTAAAGTACGTAAAAATAGGTAAATTGAAGTGATGAAATTTCAGGTCGTTACAGTTCGAGTATGCATGAGAAGAGTATAAGAAGTGAAACGTATCATGCATCGGGGACTCCACAACTAGGGTTAAGGAAATCACGCCACTATAGCCTAGATACTAGCTAAAAAGTTCCTAAGCCAAGTGTTTTCGAAAACGATGGGGGTTGAGATGATGTGGAGTAGAACGCTCGGTGCAAATTCTCGCCTTCCCTTTATTCTCGGTAAGTAGGAAAAAATATTCACACTTGAAATTTTTTTTGGGTTTTGGGTATTTGTATTATTTTTTTTTTTGGCTTTTTGGCCATACAAAATTTTTCTTTTCTTTTCTTTTTGGGTTTTTCTTTTCTTTTCTCCCTTTTTTTTGGATTTTTGGGTTTTTGGCTATACACATGTGTACTCTCCCAAGTGGGAGAACGGTACACGACGAGGGGATTTGCACCAAGTAAAACAAAAAAGAAGTCGAAATCTAAACACTTGGGCAAATGAAACTATTCTTGCTAAATAGAGCATAGGCTAAATGGGTTATCCTAGTCCTTAATTGTGGAATCCGACGCATGCGAATTGAAATATACGATATAAATATAGCATGCATATAGTAGAAGCAAATACCACATATTCAAATCGAAGCATGATAATCTAGGGGTCATTCCTGGACAGGTATATAAAGTAAAATCACAAAGTAGAAGCACACCAAACAGCTAGGCACGACGCACGACTCACAAAAAGCTAAGTGGACCCACGACGCATGAAATGCAAGAGAACTCGAAATTCTAGGGTCAGTGAGTGTGATTTTCGATGCCATGCTAGGTGTGTGTGATTCTGTGGCGATTCATCATAGGGTTCATCTCCAGGAGAAAGAGATAAAAAGAAGAAAAGAGAAAAAATAAAAAATAAAAAACACGATGAAAACGACACAAAAACGAAAAAGAAAGACTCAGATGACGCACACAGTGCGACTCCCCCAAGTTGAAGTTTGCATTGCCCTCAATGCAATATGAGTGAGAACGGGAGGGCAATGAAGATGGGGGGAATACGCACTGACACAAAAAGAAATGAAAACGAGAAAAACACAGAGATGAAACTGAAAATAAAGAAAGATCAAAATCAAAATCAAACGACACAAAAATAGAAATAAAACCACACGACACGACACTCAAAAGGGGAAAAACAAGCACACACACACAAATGAGAAAATCAACAAAACACGACAACACACCAAAATAGACGTCCCCCAAGCTAGACATGACAGTGCTAGCAAAATGATATGATCAATGGGGATGTAGAGATATGCTAGGGGAAAATCGGAAAAGAAAGAAATCAGAATGCAGGAGAGACAGTCTGCTCGTTCTCCTCGGAAGAGGATGAGGGTGAAATGATAGAAGGGCACGACAAGAAGGGTTATTAAGATGCAAAAGCAAATCCTAGATACGCTCCCCTCGCTAATGAGAGGAGACGAGATTATTCAAATCTAAACTAGAAAGCGGTAAATTTTTACACTACTGGATTAGGATACACCTGAGCATAGGCGGATCCAAGATCTCAAGCAGAGCAGGAAGCTGCTCTTCCGGTTCTTTTTGTGGCTCCGCCAATGTTCCGGTGCCACGAACACCAACGAACTCAAGCAATGCTCCCACAAGCTTCTCTCGATAATGTCCACCTAAATCATTCGAAAGAAAAGGAGCATCAGTCCGTGATGAAAAATTCTTCCCCGCAATAAATGTATCCCAAAGAGTATCATCAAAGTGAAATATAAAGCGTGGAATAAGTTGACGACGACTCCCTGAGAATGTGGTGCTATGCCCTGGTGGTGACGCGATGATATCATGTCCACGTTCAGCGGCGAGCTCGTCAGGTGCTGGCATGCCCTGACGTATCTCCATATAATGTGAATCTGGATCTAATGGAGCGTACGTCATGTCAGTAGTATTTGAATCTAAAAATATGTGGAATGTAATACGAGATTCAGAAATAGTGTCTAAAAGATCTCCCTGAGTGGGAGCAGTAAGCTCTGGTGGATGTGATGCTTCTGGTGGAGTAAAGTTGAGATGTGGAGGTAGTGGTAGAGGCAAGGGAGCATGAGGCTCAATAGAATGAGTCGCGATGTTCAGAGCTCCACGCTCTCCCTCCTCGTCGATATGGACATCCTCCATGGCCTCCTCGATGCCGTATGTCTCAAAAATTGTACCTACATGGGGAAGGGGACTCATACTAAAATTTTCAAATTGTAAACCATAAGAGTTACCTTCCGCAGTGCAAGTCGTCGATGAAGTATGAGACACGACTGCTTCACCCCCAAAAGTAGAAGTGGTCGGCGGAAATGGAATTGGTGAATCCACCTGGCTCTGCGTTATCATGGAATCCTCCATCAATAACTCAAGGATAGATTTCCGAGGTGGAGATGAGGGTGATGGTGTTGTCGGGCCTTGATTTACAAAGGAATTCACCACTAACAACTAAAGATCAGGCGCATGTGGTGGAAGTGGAAGTGGTGGAGTCATCTGGCCTTGGTTTAAAATATTGTCTTCTAATAACAATTCAAGGTCAGACATCGATGGGGGAAGTGATGATGGAAGTGGAGGCGATATCCAGCGCATCTGAGTTGCAATGGAGTTTTCCAAGAATAATTCAAGGCTCGATTTTGGTGGAGGATGGGGTGTGAAATTTTGGGGGTAAGGATGGGAGGATTCTTGATGTAGGTCGTGGGTATATGAGTGTGGGGTGTAGGGTTGGGCACTGAATTGGCAATGGATGGCCGTGTGTCCCTGCATCCCACAAGCTTTGCAAACCTTCACGACATGTGGATAATTCTCATATCCCCCCATCTGAGCACCGTATGGCATATAAGCATCAAAATTTCCGATGTACGATCCATCGGGCATCCACATAGCTCACCTGACAAACAAAAATTTTGGCTACGACAAGCGCGTCAGTGGTACAAAGAATAGCACAAATTTATAATGGTGGTAAGGAAAGAATCTGTTTATTGTATTTATTTAATTTTTTTTTGTTTTTTGTGTAGTCTAACGAACCCAAGCTAAGCTAAAATCAAACCGAACGCCTCCCCGGCAACGGCGCCAAGAACTTGACCGGTGCCCCGTTTACGGTATGGGCGCGGTGTCGTTTTACCGCAAGTGCACGGTTAATGTAGGGTGCGGGTTTATCGAACTCAGGGAGGTAGATGGCTTGAGTGGCTACTAGCCTCGCCTAGGTCGCGTGCTAGCTACGCGGATGATATGGGTGAAGTGTAGAAATATAGAGAAGAAATAAAAAGACACAAAATGAATCACCGCTAACACGGGCTAGAGCACTCATGACACTTGGCATTTGACTTGATCCAGGGTGATACATTGCCTCAAAAGGTGGTACCTAGCGTCCATGGCCCGATATTCTGGTCGGTACCAAGCACGCTAGGTCTACCCGGTTCCGGACGGTGGGCATTCCCATGTCCATTAACACCTTCCACAACTGGGAGCATTAAGGCCACAATGATAACTCCCAACACTTCGTCCAAGCCGCTCCCGCGCCCTAGGACTCGATGTCTACACAAGCGGCGTGAGCTGTGGCTAGGGAGTCAACCGCCAAGTTTATTTCCCCTTGGCCCGACGGTCAGAGGCGGTCTTTCTACCGCCAATGACAATGAAACACCCCCGCGTAACCCTAATGGCCAAATAGGTCAAATGTGATTTCTAGCGATACATCGAAGCGGATCTTGACTGGACAAGCACCGGAACCCAACCCCCAACACATCTAGTGTGTTGTCGTACGAATTGGACCCAGATCGCTAGAAATCCCCATTGACACATTACATCGAACACGTGCCATGCAACCAAGTCTAATGTAAATTTCCAAGCAACAATCCTACCCTAACCCGTATTAGGGTTCAACAAAACTACTCAATGGTGAATAACATATAAACAAACAACACAAAAGACATATAAACTTTCACCATCAAGCAAAATAAACACAATACAAACAATGGAGAAAAAGAGAGGAAAATACTTATCTTGAGTTGAATCGTCAATCCAATACAAGACTTATTGAGAAAAAGACCTAATCTAAACTAACCTAGAACTCACAAGAGAAGGGGGGGCAAAAAGCCCTAAAAACTCCAGGAGATCCCCCTCAAGTCGGCCAGCCTCGTGTATTTATACCCCCACTTCGAAACCCTAATGGTTCGGGTCCAAACCCGCAGGAAAAGCGCCACCCGATCGGTTGACAAGTCAACCGATCGGGTGATCTGTTACAAATAGTAAACAGAAAACGGCAGACTTTCACCCGGTCATATGAACCGGTCGGTTGAGTTCTTGGAGTGACCGGTTGGATCTTGGCGCCATCGGGTGAAGGGATCGGTTGGGTGCCCGTGTCTCGGCTCCTCAGCATCAGCTACAGATGAACCGATCGGGTGAGAGTCACCCGATCGGTTGGAATTTGGCTTGAAAAGACAGAGAATCAGCCTCGTTTGAACCGGCCTGTGAACCGGTCGAGTGACATTTACTTAAGCTCCGGCTGAGACCGGGTGGTGCATGCGTGCATCACCCGATCGGTTGGAGATGACCAACCGACCGGGTGAGGGGCTGAAAGATGTAATCTTCGTCGTTTGACCCCCTGGATCACGCGTGACTCCTCCGTTGCTCCAGGGACTTGAGATATCGTCGTTAAACGTCCCTTACGTGGGCAATCTCCTGCAAACATGGAGAAACAAAGAAAAGTGAAAGAAAACGAGAAAACACGAGAAAACGAATAAAAGATGGCGGAAAATACGGAGAAACACAAAAGAAAATGTGTGTGAATATATGAAATATAAACGCACGTCACTGCTGAGTTGCAGGAGGAGGATCATACTGGGAAGATGGGTGAGGAGGATGATAAGGTGGATCGTAATGAGGTGGAGCAGACTGCTGAGGAGGAGGAGGATGATGATGATGAGAATGCAGTGGCTAAGGCCTTTGAGAAGGAGCATGAGGTTCTACGTCTGCAAATTTCTACCCTGGTAGCGGAGATTGCTAAGCAACATGCTGAGATAACGGATACGTCTACATTGACGTGTAAGCCGGGTAAGGGAAGAAGTAGACCGTTGTGGAAACGTACAATAAAGAAGTCGAAACAATCAATTTCACATGATGATAGTGACGAGGACTTGGCTGCCGACATAATAATACCTTATTGGAACGCTTTTCCTGAGTGTCTACGACCCTTTATAGTGCATGTCGTAGATGTGAAAGCAGACGGAAACTGTGGGTATAGGGCTGTGGCAGCTCAGTTGGGACTGGGTGAGGACGAATGGAGGCAGGTGAAATATGACTTGCGAGAAGAGATGCAGAACCACGACGGCTTGTACCGGCAACTTATGGGTGCCGTGGAATTTAAAAAGAATGTAGTGGCACTGGGCCATTTGTTAGACCGTCCAAAAGCTAAATGGTGGATGCAGATGCCAGAAATGGCACATGTCATTGCCTCATGCTACGACTGTGTAGTACATATTCTTGCACCTCATCAGTGTGTGACATATTTTTCTTTAAGAACTCCTCCAGTACCCCTATCATCCAGACGCCACATAACGTTGGGTCATGTGAACAATAATCACTTCGTTATTATTAAACTTGCCCCATATGGTCCTGTCCCTCCGACTTCAAGTATGTGGCTAAGATACCGTTCTGATGTGTCAGCCGGATGGCCGGCTGCTTATGAGGATATGATGCATCAATTCCAGTCAATAGTATTTGGTCACGATATTGCAACCGTTGACGTTATTGAAATATTGTAGGATAAAACGGTGTATCATTTTACTATGGATTGTTTATTTCATATTAACAGATTGGTAGCATGAAATTTTATCATGTCTGCCTAAATGTGCAAATGTTATCATCTGTATGCAGTGCTGTGGTGTATCGTATCTATAACTTACGCTCAACGATAGACCTACTAATCAAGTTTGCCTCTTACTAACTTTTTGGTGAACGGGTACAAACGGATATATACTGGATTTTGAATGCTTAATAACACACGCAATCTATCCAGATTTTCTTAAGGGTGTTAATTAATACAACTAATGATAGTTATCACGTTGGTATTATATTATTTTATACCTATCAATAATGTTGTTAACATCGGCATAAGAATATGAGTAATCCAATAGAATAAATATTAAAAACAAAATTTAGAACTCCTCAGCATGCACCACGGGCAAAATCGTTCTCAGCGTCGCGATTAATAACGATTACCGTTACTAATGTCAATCCTGACAATCCATGTAAGATTACTCAGCGCGCAAAACGGTTCAAATTGTGTAAAAATATAACCGTTGTGCGCGCTGAGTAAAATAAGCCAACTAAACCACCGAATTTACTCGAAGCTCACAACGGGTGAAAATTTTTACCCGTTTTGACCCGTTAGGACCATCTTTCACCCCTTGATAAATTCTGCTCACCGCTCACAGCCATAACCTTCCACAGATTGCTCAAGGAGGAATATCAAACGACAAGTTTTTCGTAGATTGCTCAAGGCGCACAGACGGAAATTCCAAAGATTTGATTTTTATTACTGGGCTCGACATTTACATCACAGTGTCAACTGCTGCGTTCAAACAAATCGGTGAAGCGATAGCAATCGATTTAGGGGTTTTCAACCTAAATTTGTCGAAATCGCGATTTGGTAAGTATACAATGTTAAGTACATTTTATTTGATATTCTTATTACAATTACAATTTGTAGAAATAGAAGAAGAAATTTTTGGTTTTTACTTGCCTGCAGATACAGTTGAGATTGATGGAGATGCTAAAAAATTCCGAGGTAATATTGATTTATCTTTACGTCAATAATGTAACTAATGTTTGGTTCCCGGTCCAATTAGTTGTATGAATTGTTTGATACAGGTGTATATGGTATACAGCCGAATTTACAACGATTCAACGTTTTAAAAGTAGAGACTCTTTCAGTGGATAAAGAGCGTCGGACGACAACAGGGTCATGTAATTGTTACCAGTGCGTCGAGTGTGAGTAAATCGTCCAATAGGACTCCCGCTGCCTACTATGCATGTGCAAGAAGCGGGAACTACAGGGGACACCGACCAGTACGAAAGAGCAACCGGCCAGTTAGAACCAACAAGTGTGGATGCCCGTTCAAATTGCGTGGTAATGAGGTGGGCGATGGCGGTGAGTGGAGTTTAACAGTCGTTGATGGCAGGCACAACCATCAAGCTGCTAATTATATCGCGGGCCATTCCGACGACGGGATGTTTCAGGGAAAAGAGGTGGAAGCATTGCGAGACTTGGCAAATAGAAAGGTGCCGCCGTCAGCAATTTTGAAAGGCCTGAAGGAAACTAAATCCTTCAATGAAACACCAATCAAATCAATTTATAATGCACATTCCCGATTACTAAGGGGGCAGAGTGTGGGTATGGTAAACAAGTTGAAGGAGTTAGCATCACCGTGTAGAATTGTGGGTGATGAGCTTGTGGTGCATATGGATAATGTTGAGGAGGAGCAGAAGGGAGATGAGGAGAAGGTGGATGAGGCTGAGGAGGCGACTGCATTGGCTGCTTATTGGCAGGATGATGAGGTGGATCGTAATGCGATGGAGCAGGCTGCTGAGAAGTTGGCTCTTAGTGGGCAGGAGCAGAATGCTGCGGAGGAGGATGAGGTTAATGCAGCAGATGGGAATGTGGAGCCGAGGGTGCATGATGTTTATGGGGATGATGAGGCTGAGAATGCAGTGGCTGCTGAGTTGACTGTAGAAGATTATGTTATTGGGGAGATGGTGGAGACGGAGGAGACGGTTGCCCTTAACGTGGAGGTGCAGAATGCTGAGGAGGTACTGGTGGAGGATAATGCAGCGGCTGAGACTGTGGAGCCGAAGGTGTATGAGGAGAAGGCGAACGAGGAGGAGGATGATAAGGAAGTGCCTACTGATCTGATTACTGAGGAGCATACTGGGAAGTTGGTGGATACGGCGGGGACGGTGGAATGTAATGTGGCTGACCAGACTGCTGAGATGGATGAGGGGGAGAATGCAGCTGGGGAGAATGAGGAGCGGCAGGAGGATGAGGCAAATGTGGAGGATGTGGAGGATGAGAAGATAGAGGATGCTGGGTTGATGCAAACTGAGCTTACGTTGGAGTTGGGGGCGACGGTGGAGACGGGGGATCATAATGTGGATGCTCAGACTGCTGGGAGGGAGGAGGAGACGGCTGTGGCCTCGTATTTTGATGAGCACGAGGAGATGGATGGCATGCTTAAACAACTTTCTCCCCTGGTTGATGAGATTTCTGATCATTTTTTGGATGTGACGGAGATGCCTACAGTTATGAGGAAGCCTGTTAAGGCTCCACGGTTGCATTCAATTGCGGAGCATACGGCAGCGACGAAGGAGAAGCCTAAATTGAAGAGGCGGCCTTCGAAGGAAAGTAGTAGGCATCCGAAACTTCAAATAAAGAAGCCGAAACCTTCGTTTTCCCGTGATGATTATGTTGATGATTGGCCTGCCAACTTCCTCATACCATATTATTTGGATTTTCATCACAAGCTACAATCCCTTATAGTGGGCTGCGTAGACGTGGTTTCAGATGGCAACTGTGGGTACATGGCTGTGGCAGTTCAGTTGGGCTTGGAACAATCCGATTGGCGGACTGTCAGAGCTGATTTGCTCCGTGAGATGCGGACATACAGCGTCTTGTACAGGCGTGTTATGAGTGAGGTTTCATATAATTATAATTTGAAGGTAGTGAACTATTTTATTACTGATGAACGTGCAAGAAATGATAATTGGTTGCAGATGCCAGACATGGGACATGTCATTGCCTCGTGCTACAATTGTGTAGTACATTTGATTGCACGTGATATGTGTGTGACATTTTTTCCATTGAGAAGTCCTCCAGTAAACCGAGCCTCTAGACTCCACATAACGTTGGGTTATGTGAACAGAAATCACTTTGTTATCCTTCAACTTGAACCAACAGGTGACGTCCCTCCGACTTCAGTTGTGTGGACAAGATTGCATGACGCTGTGGCCGATGGATGGCCGGCTGGTTATGAGCAGAGGATGCAGTCATTCGGTTATAGGGTAAAAGGTACGGATATTGCTACCGCTGATGCTTTTTAGTATCTGTAAGATAAAACGTTTATCAATATAATAAGTTTTTTTGGTATAAAAATGGACCACTTTGTAAGATGAAATTTATCATGGCTTCCGAAATGTGCAAATGTCATCATCGGTATGGATTGATGTTGTGTATCATACCAATTACACCGAGCGCAACACTGCAGTAATATTTCCTGTTTTGCGCTTTGAGTAATTATGCCTTTACCTACAAAATTTCTCAACGCGCAGAACTGGCAATATTAGTGCCGGTTTTGCCCTCTGGGTATTTTTAATAACATCAACCTTTGTTCCAAATTGTTATGCGATGAGAATGTGTCATTGTTAGTGTGTCAAATAGTCCAAGTGAGAGTAGGGTTATTGTATCATATATGTTATTGTCTCACAAAATTGCTTACCACAAACTCCCATTGATAAGTTTTGCCCGTTGAGCGCCTTTATTAGCCAATTTGTTAGTGGTTACTACAATTGCTCACAATTCACCACGATCAGAACAAATAATTTTGACCGGTTGTGCGCGGTGAGCAATTTTGTTAGTGCGAAAAAAAACTCCTACTCGTCCACTCAATAAAATTTGCTGATATATCCACATTTATTGATGCTCGCACCGTGCAAATTTTTAATGGTTAACAGAAATGCTCACAGCGCACAACGGCGATATATTGGAACCTTTAGTCTTATTAAGAGACCCCTCGAGTTAACATACAGAGCAGGGATCGTTAATATACAGCGGATTGCTACCAGCCGGATGTTCTGCTCAATAATGATTAATGCATGCCTAAGTTTTGCGCGTTGAGATAAACTGTAGACACTAAAAAAATAGCCCAACGCGCAAAACAGGCAAAATTATGCCCTTAGGCTCAGGCAAAATTACGAGCACAACGGGAAAACAACGCGTACAACGAGCAAAATTACGCGCACAACGGGCAAAACAACGCGCACAACGGGCAAAAAGGAAATCCAGGTGTTCGCTTTTTGAGCATATAAAAGGTAGTTTATCAACAATTGTTAAACGCGCACACACCTAGAAGCCTTATGCCCGATGTGCGCGTTGAGCAAAGTTGCGACGATAGCGCATTTGCTCAACGCGCCCCGCACGGACTAATTTTACCCGCTGTGCGCTTTGAGCATATTTGTTGGATGCTGTAATTTTTGTTCCAACGGTCAATCATTCACACTCCAATTTTCATCATACTAAAATTGTGATTCCGCAACATGCCAACAGTCAAACTTCACTTAGAAACTTTACCTAATTGTGATTAAGACCGATACTTATTCATTCTGAAGACATTTTATATTAAATCTGATACCTAGTCAATCTGATTCAGAAACTGCATGCAAACCTTTAGATTAACGCTGATACATATTCAAACGGTGACCTTTCCAAAATGACCAACCCAATCTAACATACTGAAGTACGTACAGATACAGATCCAAACTGATACATATCCCTTTACTCTTACAAACTGATACATTTGATTGTCTTCGCAGATGTTTGCAATGAAGTGGCGCGTGATCTGCGTGCTTCCCCCTTCAACTTCCGCGAGTTCATCGGGCGCCCATCTTCGTTGCGTTTATTAACGTCCTTGGATAGTTGGATATGAGTGTCGCATCGTTGTAACCTGCAGTCAAGTATGTAGCCGTGTCAAACACAACGCCTGGAACGCCGATTCCCCCTGTGGCGATTTACCACACGGGCAATCCGCTCCACATCTACGTTGCAGTTGCCGAATTTCTGCCCTGATCTGCTCAAGATGATTGTCATACCAGATGTGTGCTATGACGTGGCACTTTGTCCTTTGTAGGAGACCCCGTGAATTCGAAAGTCGGCAGACTGTTTCGCTTATTACTGTCATTGCTGTCGTCGTTGTAACCAGAAGTCAGGACAAAAGACATCGATTGGAACTCCGTTACCGGAGACGATGTAAAACAACACAGGGTTGCATAAGAAGTTGTGTTTGGGAGTGTAAGAGATCGAAAAGGATAGGATGGAGTGTCTGTGCATCAAAGATGATGTATAGTGAAACGATGAAGGGTTTGATGGAGGAGATGGAGTGTATAAAGAGGAGATGGATATGGATATGGAGTGTACAGCAAGACATGCAAAACAAATACATAGCCACAATTCATAATAGGAGGGAATAACAATCTTACATGGTACAACACCCATCAGCTTTCCTGAAACATGTGAGACATCATAGCCAATATCACCCCAAAAGAATATGGTATGATCATCATACACATTTTTCATAGTGCTGTTTGGGACAAATTTTCTCAACGCAGTTGCAACACCCCCAGCATTGTCGGGGATGCTTGATTATAAATGGACGATAGCCCTTCGTTGCATAAGTTTCCAACATGAACCATTTACCTTTACGTGAAAAGAGTACTGGATGAATGCTATCGTCCATATCTATATCAAGCATGCACGAACAGCTGAAGGACTTATTTTTTCCATACGGAGGTTGTGTGGGCAAATAAAGAAGATGATAGAAGAAAGTAGACGAAGTTTAGAGAAGATGAGTGCTCGTTGCCCGCCATTTATAGGGGAAATTAGACCAATCATAATGAAGCGAATAAAATGTCCGTGATCCTACAGTAATACAATGGATCTCGGGAATCAACATTTAGAGCATCTCCAAAGGGGCTCCCTAAATTATTTTAGAATGTGGAAAAAATAGGTTAATTACTCTCCGCGCAAAACCATGAAACCCTACGGTTTTTCGCCTTGATCACATAATAGGAAAATTACTCTCAACAATACTACTCTCCACTAAGATTTTTTAATACATTTTATTCGCCGCGCACACCGGGCTAAATAATACAGAAGCGAGTAACTATCATAATTGCTCACCGCGCAGAACGCATAGAAAACGAGAATTGCTCAATGCGCAAAACGCAGAACGTATGACAGCGAATTGTATTGATGAGAAGAAGTAGAGTTAATGGGTGGCTACATCAAAGACCCCATCATGCTACAGAGGGGTTCTCGTGAATATACAAAAGACATGCTACAACGGATTGATATCAGACATATGAAGAGACTTTAATTGCGATGGGAGAGAATTGATGTAGCTGGAGCGATTTGAAAGCTCTCAGGGAGACCTTTGACCCGAAAAATGACACAAATGTCCTCAAAAGCAAGAGCAACTGTGACCCAGTGGAGAACTTTGTGGCAGTTCACCCTCACTGGGACAAAATTGGTTGTGTGCGGTGAGTAATTCTGAGGTTTGAGTGGTTTTGTGCTCTGAGCAATTCTGATTTTTGAGAGGTTGTGTGCGGTGAGCACTTCTGAGTTTGAGTGGTTCTGTGCGATGAGCAATTTTGAGTTTTGAGTGGATTTGTGCGCTGAGCAATTCTGAGTTTTGAGTGGTTGTGTGCGGTGAGCTTATTCTGAGTTTGAGTGGTTGTGTGCGGTGAGTAATTCTGAGGTATGAGTGGTTTTGTAGCCGCTTACTTGATTGCTCAACGCTGAGACATAATTGCTCAAAGCAAAGAAAGAAAAGCCTTACCATGAAGTTTGAAAGGGGGCAAGACGCCCCCGTATTCGATCTCTCCTCACAAACCCAGGGCGTTAGGGATGATTTGCCTATAGACACTTCTCCCCTCTCAAAAGAAACCTCCCGTTGGCCCGATCGTTGGATAGGCCCTCCGTTGATACCGACCTCTCCTTCCTGACGAATTCTTCCTTTCACAGGCGGATCGCCGACGAGTTATTCCTCTTACACATGGAGCGGCCAGCCTTCCACTCCCCGACTTCCCTTGGAGAACTAACGTCAGGGGACTTAGGGCGGACCGCTCCTCCACTCCAGCGCCTACTCTGTGACTACCTCCACCTCCGGTGGAGGCGTCGCCGCCCGCGGGGTGTTGGTCCAAATCACCGGTGAAGGCATCGCCATGCCAATCACCCCACTGGGCACCACCGTTCCCAGACAACGGGTCCCTCCGCCATCCAATGGTCTGCCTTTCACTCATCGACCTCCCGTCGCACATCCTGAAGTGGAAAGAAACCCCAGCCCGCCATCCAACGGCATGCCTTCCACTCCTTGACCCCCGTCGCACATCCTGGTGCAGTTTATAGTAAATTGGAACGAAACCCCCGACCGCCATCCAACGGCCTGCCTTCCACTCCTCGACCTCCCGTAGCACATCCTGATGCAGTTTACAATAAAGTGGAACGGCACCCCAGCCCGCCATCCAACGGCCTGCCTTCAACCACTGGCGTCTTTATCGACGTATTGTAAAGAACGCGAAAATGTCCCTCCAAGCAAGTTGTTAAATTCAGTCTATGAGAAAATTAACTTGTTTACATGCAAACTTTTAGATTATCTCT
The DNA here is from genome assembly GCA_030789695.1 of Scilla litardierei. Taxonomy (NCBI): domain Eukaryota; kingdom Viridiplantae; phylum Streptophyta; class Magnoliopsida; order Asparagales; family Asparagaceae; genus Scilla; species Scilla litardierei. The sequence continues at coordinate 81,163,402 of CM061136.1, forward strand.
GATACATAATCAATCTGAAGACATTTTAGATTAAATCGGCTATATATTCAATCGACTTCGTAAACTGATTGAAAATTTTTAGATTATATCTCATACATATTCCAATTGATGACATTTTCAAAATGACCCAGCCATTCAACTATATGGATGTACATACTGATACAGAACAAAACATATTCATTACCCCATGCTCTTTACAAACTGATACATATGATTGTCTTCGTAAGATGTTTGCAATGAAGGGGCTTTTTACGGGATAAATTGTCGGCGTGATCTGTGTGCTTCACCCTACAACGACGCCTGCGATGACGACACTCCTAACCTGCCTACGGTTGCCGAAAGTCGGCAACGACGTTAACTAACGCAACGAATCGACCATCTTCGTTGAGTTTACGGACGTGTTTGCCAACTTTCTGCCACCGTAGCCCGGATAGGAGTGTCGTCATTGCAGGCGTCGTTGTACCCGGCTGTCAAGTATGACGCCGGTTCAAAGACACCGAAAAGAACTTCGATTCCCAAGAGGCGGTGAACACCAACACATGGTTGCGTTATAAATAGAATGAGATTTTCATCTTCGAGATCGGAAAGGACAGTAGGAGGTATATAGTACAAAGATGAAGGGGATGGAGGAGGAGATAGTGTAAAGAGGAGATGGCCGTTCCACGTGCATGCTTGATTATAAATGGACGATAGCCCTTCGTTGCATTTATTACCGTCGTTGCAGTTTCCAACATCAACCATTTATCTCTGCGTGAAACAAGTACTGGTTGAATTCTATCGTCCATTTATATCTCAAGCATCAGGCCCGAACAGTAGAAGACCATCTCATCTTTACACCCCATATCCATCTCCATCTCCATCTCGTCCATTTCTACCTCATGCATCATGCTCAAACATAAGAAGACCTTATTGTTTCCAGACGGATTGTGTGTGCAAAAAGAAGATGATGATATAAGAAAGTAGAGGAAGTTGTGAGAAGATGAGGGTTCCTTGTCCGCCATTTATAGGGGAAATTGGACCAATCAATATGAAGAGTATAATAAGGAAACAAAATAGGTTAATTACTCTCCGCGCAAAACAAGGAAACTCAACGGTTTTTCACCTTGATCAACAATGATGCCAATTGGAAAATTACTCCCAACAATACTAATCTCCACTAATCCTTTTTAATACATTTTATTCGACGTGCAAACCATGCTAAATAATACAGAAGCGTGTAACAACCTAACAATCAGAATTGCTCACCGCGCAAAACGCATGGAAAACTAGAATTGCTCAAGGCGCACAACGCACAACGCATGGCAGCGAATTGTATTGGTTTATGAGGATGCGACCGAAGTAGAGTTAATGTGTGGCTACATCGAAGACCTCGTCATGCTATAGAAGGGGTTCTCGTGAATATACAAAAGACTGCTCGTCAATCTACAGCTGATTGATCCCAGACATGTGCATTTCTCAAGAATGTTTGACCGGCCGGTGGGATGTGAGCTGGAAAAATTAATAGCCGCATAAATAATTGCACAAAGCTCAGAACAAACAAATTTATGGCCAATTGAGTCGTTGTGCGCGTTGAACAAATTCTTAATGGTTAACATAATTGCGCAAAGCGTAGCAGAACAAGCAAAGACATGTGTTCGCTTTGAGCATCTAAAGTATTTTATGGACAATTGTTTAACGCGCACAACCGCCAGAGTTATGACTGTTATGCACGTTAAGCTAAAGTTGCATCGATGACAAATTTGCTCAACGCCCCCACGGGAATAAATTAGCCGGTTTTGCGCTTTGAGCATATTTGTGAGATGCTATAATTTTAATTCCACTACGCGCCACCGCAGTGAATCAATCACATTCCAAATAACATCATACTTAATCTGAATCCCAATCAAGCCTACATCCAAACTTTTAGATTTAAGTCTTATTATACTTGTTCAATCTGAAAACATTGTAGATTAAACCGAATACTTATTCACTCTGACTCAGAAACTACATGCAAACTTTAAAATTAAATCTGATACTTATTCAATCTGAAGACATATTCAATCGAATTCAACTATATTGATGTACATAGTGATACAGATCCAAACTGATTCATTAGCCTATGCTCTTACAAACTGATACATATGATTAAGCTTGGATGGTGCCCTTGGTCACATAGGTTGGCGGTGCAGGGCTACCGTCCCTCCGAGGCACAAGCACTCCCTCCTCTTATTTTCGATCTCTTGTCTCGCATCCAAATTGAAGAAGATAATGACGAAGAATCTAGTCGGAATACGGAAAAGGAGAAATTCGTGTTACTGTTAATCAAGAGGTCATAGAATGCTTCGTTGCATGCGAGCCCTTGCGGTGTACATCGACCACTTTACGGTTATCGTGCTCAGCGTATTTGTCATGCAATCCGAAGGCATCTGCTGATCCCAATATTCTAGCACTGAAGCTTCCGGGTCTGGAAAATCAAACATTTCATCCTGGTAACAAAACAGAATGCTTAATGCCATCATACATACATACGTAGTTTTGAATTATTCAGAGGAAATAATTAGCAAATTTGTACTTACTCCAATGACTAGATCCTCTAGGTTCGGGCAGCTATTCAGCAAGCATGACAGGATTGAAAACGTGGTTGTTGTGCAGGGGTGCATTCTGAGGGTGAGTTCTTTCATCTTCGGCAAGAGGCACCACAGAGTCACGGGCATGGTGGAAGGCGAAATCCTCACATCTGGAAACCCTTTTTCGGGAATGCCTGATTATAAATAGACGAACAGCTGAATGAATGCTATCATCCATATCTGATATCTATATCAAGCATGCACGAACATCTGAAGGACTTACTGTTTCCATACGAAGGTTGTGTGGGCAAATAAAGAAGAAGATGATGGAAGAAAGTAGATGAAGTTGTGAGAAGATGAGTGCTCCTTGTCCGCCATTTTTATAGGGGAATTGGAGCAATCAAAATGAAGCGTATAATAAGTCCTTGATCCTACCGTAATGCAATGGATCTCGGGAATCAACAATTATTTACTCAACGCGCAAACCGCGTAATACCAACGCGAAAATCGCGTAATCCCAATTATTTTAGCATCTGGATCAAAATAGGTTAATTACTCTCCGCGCATAACAATGAAACTCAAAGATTTTTCGCCTTGATCAACATTGATGCTAATAGGAAAATTACTCCCAACAATACTACTCTCCACTAAGATTTTTTAATACATTTTATTCGACACGCACCCCGGGCTAAATAATACAGAAGAGAGTAACTATTATAATTGATCACCGCGCAAAACGTATGGAAAACGGGATTTGCTCAATGCGCACAACGCAGATAGGTCAATGAGGATGTGCCTGCTGCAGTAGAGTTTTACTGTGTGGCTACATCGAAGACCCCGTCAAGCTACAGAGGGGTGCTCGTGCATATACAAAATACTGCTCCTAAATCTACAGCTGATTGATTCCAGACATGTGATTTTCCCAAGAATGTATGACCGGTGGCAAGTGAGCTGGAAAAATTTATAGCCGCTTACATAATTGCTCAACGCTCAGTAGTCAGTACCAATAAATTTATGGCCGTTGTGCGCGGTGAGCAAATTTTTAATGGTTTAAATAATTGCTCAAAGCGCACAACAAGTAACGCCAGGTGTTCACTTTGAGCCGGTGTGCGCGTTCAGCAAATCTGTAATGGTTAACATAATAGCGTAAAGTGCACAACATGCAGAATTATGCCGGTTGTGCGCGTTACGCAAAAGTTGTGTCGATGACAAATTTGCTCAACGCCCCCACGGGAATAAATTTGCCCGTTTTGCGATTTGAGCATATTTGTGAGATGCTATAATTTTAATCTCACTGCGTGCCACCGCAGTGAATCAATCAAATTCCAAATTTCATCATACTTAAACGCGCACAACCAGCAGAATTAAGCTCGTTGTGTGCGTTTAGCTAAAGTTTAAATTAAATCTCATACATATTCTAGTTGATGTTATTTTGAAAATGAACCAATCATTCAAATATATTGATGTACATACTGATACAGATCCAAACTGATTCATTAGCCTATGCTCTTACAAACTAAAACATGTGATTGTCGGTGTGATCTACGTGCTTCCCCGTCAACTTCCGCAAGTTCATCGGGCGACCATCTTCGTTCCGTTTATTACCGTCGTTGCCGATTTTCTGCCATCATCGGCTGGATATGAGTGTAGTCATAGCATGCGTCGTTGTAACATGCAGTCAGGTATGTAGCCGTTTCAAAGACACCGAGAGGAACTCCGATTCACATGAGGCGTCGAACAACACCAACAGATCAAAATACTAAACACCGATGGTCTTTGAACAACTTACAAGCTCAGATTCAGAACTGCATGCGACGATGTGTTCCAGTAAGAGAATACTAAACACTGCATACGGCCCCAACCTCGTCGCATCTCTTCGTTACAACCTCCTCAAGATCTGCTAAGGCGCACGTAGGTGGAGGGTCTTCGTTCTAGACAATGAAGGCGGATCCTCAGAGAACACACTGGCATTTGATGCGTCCATCACCAGGTCAACATTCTTTAGGATGGTTCGACCGGCAGTTAGAACCACCTTTTCGAGGAAGCCCTTTTAAGGAGGCTCGAACTGATCGGTGAAGTAAAAGCTTAATCCAGAGAAGATCTTCACCGCCTGTAAGAGACCAATATAAGAGACCAATATGATATGTGCACTACTGGACATGGGCCTCCGCACACGCATACACAAGGAAAAGTGTTCATAAGATGGCTTCCTCCGATAATTATCCAAAAACTCAAATAGTTCAAAACATTTTCCAATTCAAATAGTTTAAAGGCGCGACATGCCGTCATTGGCGTGTCATTACAGTCACTTCCCTGCTCGTTTTGTAATTTCTGTCGCTTTACTTCTCTAGCATCATCAACATCATCTGTTCAGACGAGGAAATGGATGTGTGACTCTTCACATCATTTGATTTTCTGGAAATCTGAGACAACCATGCCTTTTGTGTTTCCGCACAGGTTCCAGCTTCTGCATTCTGAGACAATCCATCAACATCCGCTTTCTCACAGCCCTGTAAATGGAGTTTAGATATGGAAGGCATTCATCGGGCATGCTTGATTATAAATGGATGATAGCCCTTCGTTGCGTTTATTACCACCATTGCGTAAGTTTCCAACATCAACCATTTTGCTTTACGAGAAAAGAGAACTGGTTGAATTCCATCGTCCATTTCTATCACAAGCAGCAGGCATTAGGGCTCACTGTAGGATAACGGAGTATACTCATCAATTTGAATGGTCAATTTCACACTAAATGGACCGTGAATGTCCTGGAGAAGCGTATGAAATAGGATGACTACAGGCTGATGCAGTCGCCTCCTGAATATGCTCCTCTCCCTGGTCTGCGAAGAGAAGAATGCCCCCTGGCCTTTGCGCACTGGATGGCTGCCCTGAGTCACATGGGTTAGCGGTGCATGGCTACCGTCCCTCTGAGGCACAAGCACTCCCTCATGTTCTTTTCGATCTCTTGTCTCGCAACCAAAATTGGAAATCTGCAGGAGGAAAGGGACAATTATGATCTGCTTCATCCACAGTCAGATTTAGCCATGCACCGCCAACGATCCATTTATCCTACAGTAATGCTAGGGATCTCGGGAATGAACATCATATTTACTCAACGCGTAATCCCACCGAGAAAAACGCGTAATCCTAAGTATTTTAGGCTCAGCTGAAAAAGAGGCAATTTACTCTCCCCACACGACAAGGAAACTGAACCTTTTTGTGCCTTGAATTACTCTCCGTCAAATACTCGAAAAATTATTTATTATCCAGCGCAACAAAAACAATCAAATTGTTTCTGTTGTGCGTGCGGGTTAATTGGTTCCACTATAAGCCCTTGTGTGTAATGTGGAGTCCTCAGATGTGAGATCGTGTGTGTACATCGGATGGATATTGATTCACACTATGACTTTTAACCACCGCACACGACGCGCACAACGGCTAATTGATATCAGCCCTTCGTTGCGTTTATTACCGTCATAGCTTGGTAACGGCTATTTATTACTAATGTATTTTACAAATCACGTGACCAAATTTAATAATTTTAGTACCAATGGAAATATCTCAATTATACCTACTACATGAGACCAATATTGGATATTTTTCGAGCAAATTTAAAATATTTACAATATTACAAGAAATACTAAATACTTAAAATTTAAAAAAAATTAACATTGAATAATAATATTATTTATAGTTTTCTTTCATGCAGAAATAATGTATTAGATTAACCCATTTTAATGATAAATATTTTTCATTAGTAAAGCTTAAACAAAGAGAAAATAGGATTTGAAGATGGTGGGTTGGAGTTGCCCATCCTCAAAAATAGCATCTTTTAGAGATATTCCATTTTGAAGGGGGGTTTTTAGAGATTTGGGTTGGAGTTGCTATATGGAATTGGAGCAATCAAAATGAAGCGTATAATAAGTCCATGATCCTACAGTAATGCAATGGATCTCGGGAATCAACAATTATTTACTCAACGCGCAAACCGCATAATACCAACGCGAAAATCACGTAATCCCAATTATTTTAGCATCTGGATCAAAATAGGTTAATTACTCTCCGCGCATAACAAGGAAACTCAACGATTTTTTGCATTGATCAACATTGATGCTAATAGGAAACTTACTCCCAACAATACTTCTCTCCACTAAGATTTTTTAATATATTTTATTCGACACGCACCCCGGGCTAAATAATACAGAAGAGAGTAACTATTATAATTGATCACCGCGCAAAACGCATGGAAAACGGGAATTGCTCAATGCGCACAACGCAGATAGGTCAATGAGGATGTGACTGCTGCAGTACCATATTTACTGTGTGGCTACATCGAAGACCCCGTCAAGCTACAAAGGGGTGCTCGTGCATATACAAAATACTGCTCCTGAATCTACAGCTGATTGATACCAGACATATGATTTTCCCAAGAAAGTATGCCCGGTGGCAAGTGAGCTGGAAAAATTTATAGCCGCTTACATAATTGCTCAATGCTCAGTAGTCAGTACCAATAAATTTATGGTCGTTGTGCGCGGTGAGCAAATTTTTAATGGTTTAAATAATTGCTCAAAGCGCACAACAAGTAACGCCAGGTGTTCACTTTGAGCCGGTGTGCGAGTTCAGTAAATTTGTAAGGTTTACATAATAGCGCAAAGCACACAACATGCAGAATTATGACGGTTGTGCGCGTTACGAAAAAGTTGCGTCGATGACAAATTTGCTCAACGCCCCCACGGGAATAAATTTTCCCGTTTTACGCTTTGAGCATATTTGAGAGATGCTATAATTTTAATCCCACTGCGTGCTGTTGGATCTGGATCCTAGCCTAGAGGGGGGTGAATAGGCTAATAAAAATAATTCGTGCAACCCACGAATAAGCACACGTAGTTATAGCACAACCAGAGTAAATAAAATGCAGACACAGAGTACACAACAGATTTACCCTGGTTCGGTCGTCCCAACGACCTACTCCAGCCTCCAAAGCAGAACTAGTATTGAATAGTGCAATAGGTACAAAACCACAAGTTAGAGCACTCTCAGAGCACCCTCTACGTCTCTACACTCACCAGGCTCTCAGTACCCCCACACACAGTGTTTCCTCTCACTATCAATCCTAGTAAAGCTTTCTACCAGCTAGTCCCAAACTAGCTGGGTCCCACTTGTCTAGTCCCAACTAGACAAGTCCCAAAATAGTCACCAAAAAACAGGTAAAGTTCCCCCTACAGAGAACGTTACACTAAGACACAAATAAAGGAGTTTAAGGGTTTAGAAATGCTCAGTTTGTGTCTGTGTAGGCATCTCTGTCAATCAGCACGTCGTCAGCTCCAATCTGACGTAAACGGTGTCTCAATCCGACTCCTGGATGTCAAGATATGCACTGGTCTGTGCGTAAAGCAATTGCAGTTCAAACCCTATTCTTCAGCCGTCTGTGCATTCAGTAAAAAATGACGGTCGGTGCGTAGAGCAACTTCGTTCACTCTCTTTAATAATCTGGTCTGTGCGCAAAGCAACCCACTTAATAACCCCCGCCATGTCAGCAAGAGAAAGCTCTCCCTCTCGCGTTTGCTTCGTTCAGAAATAACGGCAAGCTCAAATCTCCGCCGTTCGATTGCTCGTGATCGACCGCCCACGTCAGCTTAATTTGCTTTCAAATGCATCCTCACGTGCTCCTGGGAACTTGGATCCAAGCCGTTGATTGGGTTGTTAATGAACGAAAAATATTTCGTTTCGATCGTCGATCCCAGCTCATGCAAAGGTCGATCTTAGCCATTCGTTCCTTTTCCTTCCGTGATCGTGCGGATCTCCTATCGCCACGTCAGCACGAAGGGATGCAGCATCGTCGGAGTTCTTCTTCGCTTCTTCGAGTGGGTACGACGGTGGCGGATTCTTTTGCGACGTCGACTTTGAGTTCGTTCGACACGAGCAGCGGCGTCTTCGCAACAGCACCGGAGGACGACGACTTCTTCTACAGCGTTGAGCAGTAGCAACAACTCCGGACGGCGGCGGTGGCTCCAAGAATGGTTTCGACGTCTTCTTCACGGCGACATGAATCTCCGAGAGGTCTTCTTCTCCGAAGAGCGACTTTGAAGCGATCAGCGGTGGTGACTCGAGCGCAGCGTCGACTTCCACACCGGCGAGGTTGGCAGGGCAAGGTGTGTGGTCGCTTGTCAGCAGCAACTCGACGGAGACGGCAGCAGGTCACGGTAACGACGGTTTCGGGCTTCTCCGGCGATCTGTCTTCTCCGATGACGAGCTCGGAGACGTTGACAACCTGATTCGTCGACAGCGACGACTTCTTCACACAGATGGCGACGGCGGTGACCTTGTTCAGCAGCGGACGACTTCTCTGGTGAGACAACTACAGCTCTCCGGCGGTGAGTAGGGTTTTTCAGTGGCGCTCCTTTGATTTCTATGCTGATGTGGACGACGCTAGCTGATCTACGGCCAGCTCCCGCCGAAGATGAGGATGATGACGATGGCGGCGACCTACGTGCAGCAGCGGTGAGGGTTCTTCGATGATAGCAGCGACGGTGATGGATACTTGGTTGTGCAAGGGGATGGATCGAAGCAACGGTTGAGGGTTTTGCTTGATGTACTCAAAATTTCTTGTAGAAGGGGTGTTGTTTGTTTTTGAGGCTTTTGAGTTTTAACAACTATCGCATGGAGCTGTTTCAAAAATTGCGGCTTGGATATTAGACTAGGGTTTTCATTTTTTTGTTTGCCTTTTGTGTTTGGCCGCATGAGTTTTTGAGCAATAAAGGGAAAGGGTATTTATAATAGGGATATGGCTAGGGTTTTTATGGAGTGCGGCAAAGATAATGTGGAATCCCTAAGATATAGGATTCTTGTATTTTGATTGGGATTTTGCATTGGAGAAGGATATGAATTTGGAATTTGTATCTTTCTAGGAATTGGTCTTGACTAAGGAGTTTGAATGACCATGTGATTTGATTTTCAATTTGAATTGGATATGGAAAAATCTTTGCAAATCTTGTTAATAGATTTTCATATCTCCACACATTGACCAAGTCAAACTTTGCTCTCTATTGACCAAGACAAACTTCTTTATGCACACACACTCCCTTTCTCCCAATGTGCTATACGAATAGCAATTCCGCCAAATAGTGAAAGTATATTGTTTCGCCAAGCCTGAAACACACTAAGCACACACGTTAGATATAACGACACGTTTGTCATCATCAAACCAAGATCCTATATCGTTGCTCCCAACAATCTCCCCCTTTTGGTGATGATAAACCCATAAAAGATTTGAGCAATAAGCATGTGTGTGTGAAGTGTGTTGAAGGGTGTAATGCAATATGAATCATGGAATGAGACATTCAAGTATTGCAAAGCATGCACAACAAATAGTAAATATAAAAGCATGCCCCCCCCCCTTCTCTCAAGCTCCCCCTTCAACAAATAATACCGACAACAATCAACACACAAATCTTTCATTCTCTTTCTCTTTCTCTTTCTCCCCCTTTGTAATCACCAAAAGTGGATTAATGAAGTCACAAAAATATTCCATGCAAAAATAAACCATTATTAAATGTAGCGTGCAATTTGCATGAGTTTTCCACAAAATAGACAATCCAAGCTCATAGGATTTCATAACAAGACTTCTCCACCTTTGTGTAAGTGTAGTGATATAGACAATAAAGTACAAGAGGAGATTCAATTTCAGAAAAATCAACCAAATCAATCCACATTTTCCAATTTTCATGAATATCACTAGGATTGATTTTTCCCACCTCATCAAAGATGAGTTCAAGTTACCGAATCCCAAAACATGGCCTAAAAGGACTTTTAAATGTGGGATGGCATTGCTTGACGAGTTATATACACCAACGCTAATGATTACCCATGTAGCACAAGTTGGATACTCGTGGGTTGTGTTTTAGCCATAAAGTGTATCCATTTTTCATACGGAGCAAATATCGTTTTTTTTCATTCTTTTGTGCTCAATTTTAATTCATGGCTAAACACTTCATATCCCTTAGAAAATTTCAGAAATTAATCATTCCTACATTCACTTTCCATTATTCTTCAAAAGAATCTCCAAAAGCACTAAGAAGTCAAATATCGTGAAAGTGTAAATGTAGGTGTAGAAGTCAAGTTTAGAACTTATGAGACATGTCATGGCTACTAAAAAGAATAATATCATGTTCATGTAGCTACAACAATAATGAATTGACTTCTACAAGGGATACAATTGATCATTCATACAATACCACTTAAGAGATTCATAAGCGGAGATTCAATAAGCACAATTTTTTTTTATTTTTGATTTTTCAATTTTTTTTATTTTTCAGAAATAAAAAAATTAAAAATCATCCATGCAAGCACACAAACCAAAATAAATCAAGCACACAAATAAAAACTATGAAGGTATGCAATGAAATGCAAAGAGGGGTAAAAATTATACCTTCTCGTCGCTTTTTGACGAAGGAGCTAAAAGAATGAGACATTGAATTTAACGCTCCTCGCCAAAACTCCATCATACCTACATGAAAGGTGTTAAGTGTGACCTTGGAATCCAACAAGGTCACTAGTGTTAGCCAATATTGTTTTAGGAACCCACACTTGTTTAAACTTGATGTTTGTGTTCCTAAATTTACAATAATATGAAGTGTGGCCTACACTATCACAAGTAAAGCACTTTGCATATAAGTTCTTTGCAATAGAAGGTGCATTGTGGAATTTCTTGAATTTTGGCTTTTCGGCATTTTTCAAACCAAATCCAAGTCCTCTTCTATTATTGCCATATAATTGATTCTCTAAAATATTATCCAACGATTGTTTTCCCATAGAGAATTTCTTAATGGCCAATTCAAGATTAGCGACTTTGGATTTCAACAATTTATTTTCTTCCACAAGCAATGTGCATTTACTTATAAAAGCTTTCTTGTTTTCATCTTCCTTCTTTTCAAATTCAACCATTTTTCTTTTAAAATCATTATCCAACATGCAGAATTTATCATTAAGCTCTCTAATAACATAGTCTTTTTCAGTTTCGAGCTTAATCAAATCAAGTTTAAGCATGCTAATATTATTCATCAAGGAAGGGCAAGAGAGACAAGGTGCTTCATCATTAAAACTGGATTTTTCCTTTTTCAAAGTATAAATAGTAGAGTCACGAGCAACAATATCAATTTTAAGTTTTTCAATCTCTTTAGACATTTCATATTCAGATTGTTGCATTTCAAAGTTTTCATTTTGGTAGTCATCTATAGTGGATTCAAGCTCTACTATTTTATCTTGCATTTCTTTACAAAGAGTAAGGAGTTCAGTTTTACTGCCAGAAATTACCTCATCATGTATTCCCATCAATGCCATGCATGAATGGGCTTCGTGTTCCTCCTCCTCGCTCTCAGCTTCGCTATCCATGTCCCAAGTAAGCACCTTGGATTTTCCCTTTTCTTTAGCTACCTGAGCTGTCTCATGTGGGCAATCCCTCATTCGAAGTCCTCTTTTCTTGCATTTAAAACAAGTCATTCTATCAGTAGTATTCTGATCATAATTTTGCTTAGAAGACTGAAAAAAGTTGGAGCGATTAAACCTGGGTGCCATTTCTGCTCTTTCTTGCTTGGTCTGGACAAACTTTCTGAAATTTCTGACCATTAGCGCTATGTCATCATCATCATCTTCACTTTCGTCAGCTTTCAGAGCAAGTGGCTTGTAAGCTTTTTCTTTTTCATCGGGTTTCTCCCTTTTATCCACGTTTTGCAATTCAAGCTCGTGGGACATTAAATTACCTATCAAGTCCTCCACCCTCATCTGCGATAGATCCTTTGCTTCTTGGATGGCAGTGACTTTAGGCCTGAAAGATCTTGGCAGTGCTATTAATATCTTTCTCACCTGCTCAAGGCTAGAATATGGCTTACCGAGCGAACTAGACTTGTCGACAATGTTGGTGAACCTCGCAAACATTTCTGATATCGTCTCTGATGGTAGCATGCGAAATCCCTCGTATTCCGTGCTCAGAAGTGCAAGTCTAGACTCCTTCACCTGTGACGTTCCCTCGTGCGTCACCTCCAAAGTATGCCATATTTCCTGCGCAGTTAGACAATGTGAGATACGATTGAATTCAGATTTATCTAATGCACAAATAAGAGCATTCATGGCTTTAGCGTTAAGAGAGTAAAGCTTCCAATCATTATCATCCCACTTATCATCAGGTTTAGGCATTTCAGTATTTTCAATTTTAATAACAGGTGATTTATAGCATTTTTCAACAATTTGCCAAGCTTTATAATCAATAGAAATCAAGTAGATTCTCATACGATTTTTCCAATAAGCATAGTCTACTCCATTAAATCTAGGTGGTCAGGAAATAGACTGACCCTCAGTAAAAGCACTATCAATGTGGTCCATGGTCAAACTAGGCTAGATCTACTAAACTGGCTCTGATACCACTTGTTGGATCTGGATCCTAGCCTAGAGGGGGGGTGAATAGGCTAATAAAAATAATTCGTGCAACCCACGAATAAGCACACGCAGTTATAGCACAACCAGAGTAATTAAAATGCAGACACAGAGTACACAACAGATTTACCCTGGTTCGGTCGTCCCAACGACCTACTCCATCCCCCAAAGCAGAACTAGTATTGAATAGTGCAATAGGTACAAAACCACAAGTTAGAGCACGCTCAGAGCACCCTCTACGTCTCTACACTCGCCAGGCTCTCAGTACCCCACATACAGTGTTTCCTCTCACTATCAATCCTAGTAAAGCTTTCTACCAGCTAGTCCCAAACTAGCTGGGTCCCACTTGTCTAGTCCCAACTAGACAAGTCCCAAAATAGTCACCAAAAAATAGGTAAAGTTTCCCCTACAGAGAACGTTACACTAAGACACAAATAAAGGTTTAAGGGTTTAGAAATGCTCAGTTTGTGTCTGTGTAGGCGTCTCTGTCAATCAGCACGTCGTCAGCTCCAATCTGACGCAAACGGTGTCTCAATCCGACTCCTGGATGTCAAGATATGCACTGGTCTGTGCGTAAAGCAATTGCAGTTCAAAACCTATTCTTCAGCCGTCTGTGCATTCAGTAAAAAATGACGGTCGGTGCGCAGAGCAACTTCGTTCACTCTCTTTAATAAACTGGGCTGTGCGCAAAGCAACCCACTTAATAACCCCCGCCACGTCAGCAAGAGAAAGCTCTCCCTCTCGCGTTCGCTTCGTTCAGAAATAACGGCAAGCTCAAATCTCCGCCGTTCGATTGCTCGTGATCGACCGCCCACGTCAGCTTAATTTGCTTTCAAATGCATCCTCACGTGCTCCTGGGAACTTGGATCCAAGCCGTTGATTGGGTTGTTAACGAACGAAAAATATTTCGTTTCGATCGTCGATCCCAGCTCATGCAAAGGTCGATCTTAGCCGTTCGTTCCTTTTCCTTCCGTGATCGTGCGGATCTCCTATCGCCACGTCAGCACGAAGGGATGCAGCATCGTCGGAGTTCTTCTTCGCTTCTTCGAGTGGGTACAATGGTGGCGGATTATTTTGCGACGTCGACTTTGAGTTTGTTCGACACGAGCAGCGGCGTCTTCGCAACAGCACCGGAGGACGACGACTTCTTCTACAGCGTTGAGCAGTAGCAACAACTCCGGACGGCGGCGGTGGCTCCAAGAAATGGTTTCGACGTCTTCTTCACGGCGACGTGAATCTCCGAGAGGTCTTCTTCTCCGAAGAGCGACTTCGAAGCGATCAGCGGTGGTGACTCGAGCGCAGCGTCGACTTCCACACCGGCGAGGTTGGCAGGGCAAGGTGTGTGGTCGCTTGTCAGCAGCAACTCGACGGAGACGGCAGCAGGTCACGGTAACGACGGTTTCGGGCTTCTCCGGCGATCTGTCTTCTCCGATGACGAGCTCGGGTATGTTGACAACTTGATTCGTCGACAGCGACGACTTCTTCACACAGATGGCGACGGCGGTGACCTTGTTCAGCAGCGGACGACTTCTCCGGTGAGACAACTGTAGCTCTCCGGTGGTGAGTAGGGTTTTTCAGTGGCGCTCCTTTGATTTCTATGCTGATGTGGACGACGCTAGCTGATCTACGGCCAGCTCCCGCTGAAGATGAGGATGATGACGATGGCGGAGACCCACGTGCAGCAGCGGTGAGGGTTCTTCGATGATAGCAGCGACGGTGATGGATACTTGGTTGCGCAGGGGGATGGATCGAAGCAACGGTTGAGGGTTTTGCTTGATGTACTCAAAATTTCTTGTAGAAGGGATGTTGTTTGTTTTTGAGGCTTTTGAGTTTTAACAACTATCGCATGGAGCTGTTTCAAAAATTGCGGCTTGGATATTAGACTAGGGTTTTCATTTTTTTGTTTGCCTTTTGTGTTTGGCCGCATGAGTTTTTGAGCAATAAAGGGAAAGGGTATTTATAATAGGGATATGGCTAGGGTTTTTATGGAGTGCGGCTAGGATAATGTGGAATCCCTAAGATATAGGAGTCTTGTATTTTGATTGGGATTTTGCATTGGAGAAGGATATGAATTTGGAATTTGTATCTTTCTAGGAATTGGTCTTGACTAAGGAGTTTGAATGACCATGTGATTTAATTTTCAATTTGAATTGGATATGGAAAAATCTTTGCAAATCTTGTTAATAGATTTTCATATCTCCACACATTGACCAAGTCAAACTTTGCTCTCTATTGACCAAGACAAACTTCTTTGTGCACACACACTCCCTTTCTCCCAATGTGCTATACGAATAGCAATTCCGCCAAATAGTGAAAGTATATTGTTTCGCCAAGCCTGAAACACACTAAGCACACACGTTAGATATAACGACACGTTTGTCATCATCAAACCAAGATCCTATATCGTTGCTCCCAACACGAGCCACCGCAGTGAATCAATCAAATTCAAAATTTCATCATACTTAATCTGAATCCTAATCAAGCCTACATCCAAAATTTTAGATTTAAGTCTTATTATACTTGTTCAATCTAAAAACATTGTAGATTAAACCGGATACTTATTCACTCTGACTCAGAAACTACATGCAAACTTTAAAAATAAATCTGATACCTTTTCAATCTGAAGACATATTCAATAGAATTCAGAAACTGCTTGCAAAATTTTAAATTAAATCTCATACATATTCCAATTGATGACATTTTGAAAATGACCCAGCCATTCAAATATATTGATGTACATACTGATACAGATCCAAACTGATTCATTAGCCCATGCTCTTACAAACTGATACATATGATTAAGCCTGGATGGCGGCCTTTGGTCACATAGGTTGGCGGTGCATGGCTACCGTCCCTCTGAGGCACAAGCACTCCCTCCTTTTGTTTTCGATCTCTTGGCTCGCATCCAAATTGAAGAAGAAAATGAAGAACAATCGAGTGGGAATATGGTGAAATTACTGTAACCATTGATCCAGACGTTCTAGAATGCTTCGTTGGATGCGAGCCTTTGCGCCCGCCTATGTTCCAGGTTCAAAAATCCATGTTTTTTTTAACTTTAATAAGTTAAAAAAAACATGGATTTTTGAACCTGGAACATAGGCGGGCGCAAAGGCTCGCATCCAACGAAGCATTCTAGAACGTCTGGATCAATGGTTACAGTAATTTCACCATATTCCCACTCGATTGTTCTTCATTTTCTTCTTCAATTTGGATGCGAGCCAAGAGATCGAAAACAAAAGGAGGGAGTGCTTGTGCCTCAGAGGGACGGTAGCTATGAACGGTTGGATCAATGGTTACAGTAATTTCGATACTTCCTGGGCCCGAGGACGTTATTCGTGCTTCAATCTTGAAGGGTATTCCGAAGGAGCGGATAAAGTTCGATGATCTTAGGAAGGATGAGATGATCCTCGATCGCTAAAAGCAAAAAAATGAACTGTGATCGATACCTTCCAACAAAAAGAAGGACGTGCAGATCAATCGATTGCATAACTGCAAGCAAACTCGATCGGACAGATGTAGATGGATCTAGGGTTAGGGTATAGTTCAGAATTTGGGCGAAGCAAGGGAGATGAAAAAAATTAGTCATCAGTTAAAAGCTTGGGGGAGGCGACCATAACAATCTATAACCATCTAGTTACCTCGGGCGACCATCGTCGTTACGTTTATTATCGGCGTTGCCGACTGTCGGCAACCGTGAAACATGATAGGAGTGTCGTCATTGCACGCATCGTTGTAACCGGTTGTCAAGTATGTATTATACTTGACACAATGTGCTGGTGATATCCCCCTGACCAGTACTTCTTGGGCGGCTGACCTGGGTGCCCAGTGTCGGGGACGGTCATATGGAAACCCTTTTTCGGGAATGCCTGATTATAAATGGACGAACAGCTGAATGAATGCTATCGTCCATATCTGATATCTATATCAAGCATGCACGAACAGCTGAAGGACTTACTGTTTCCATACGAAGGTTGTGTGGGCAAATAAAGAAGAAGATGATGGAAGAAAGTAGATGAAGTTGTGAGAAGATGAGTGCTCCTTGTCCGCCATTTTTATAGGGGAATTGGAGCAATCAAAATGAAGCGTATAATAAGTCCTTGATCCTACAGTAATGCAATGGATCTCGGGAATCAACAATTATTTACTCAACGTGCAAACCGCGTAATACCAACGCGAAAATCGCGTAATCCCAATTATTTTAGCATCTGGATCAAAATAGGTTAATTACTCTCCGCGCATAACAATGAAACTCAACGATTTTTTGCCTTGATCAACATTGATGCTAGGAAACTTACTCCCAACAATACTTCTCTCCACTAAGATTTTTTAATACATTTTATTCGACACGTACCCCGGGCTAAATAATACAGAAGAGAGTAACTATTATAATTGATCACCGTGCAAAACGCATGGAAAACGGGATTTGCTCAATGCGCACAATGCAGATAGGTCAATGAGGATGTGCCTGCTGCAGTAGAGTTTTACTGTGTGGCTACATCGAAGACCCCGTCAAGCTACAGAGGGGTGCTCGTGCATATACAAAATACTACTCCTGAATCTACAGCTGATTGATTCCAGACATGTGATTTTCCCAAGAATGTATGACCGGTGGCAAGTGAGCTGGAAAAATTTATAGCCGCTTACATAATTGCTCAACGCTCAGTACCAATAAATTTATGGCCGTTGTGCGCGGTGAGCAATTTTTTAATGGTTTAAATAATTGCTCAAAGCGCACAACAAGTAACGCCAGGTGTTCACTTTGAGCCGGTGTGCGCGTTCAGCAAATCTGTAATGGTTAACATAATAGCGTAAAGTGCACAACATGCAGAATTATGCCGGTTGTGCGCGTTACGCAAAAGTTGCGTCGATGACAAATTTGCTCAACGCCCCCACGGGAATAAATTTGCCCATTTTGCGCTTTGAGCATATTTGTGAGATGCTATAATTTTAATCCCACTGCGTGCCACCGCAATGAATCAATCAAATTCCAAATTTCATCATACTTAAACACGCACTACCAGTAGAATTATGCCCGTTGTGCGCGTTTAGCTAAAGTCGATGACAAATTTGCTCAACGCCCCCACGGGAATAAATTTGACCGTTTTGCGCTTTGAGCATATTTGTGAGATGCTATAATTTTAATTCCACCTCGCACCAGCACAGTGAATCAATCACATTCCAAATTTCATCATACTTAAACGCGCACAACCAGCAGAATTAAGCCCGTTGTGCGCGTTTAGCTAAAGTTCAAATTAAATCTCATATATATTCTAGTTGATGTTATTTTGAAAATGACCCAGCCATTCAAATATATTGATGTACATACTGATACAGATCCAAACTGATTCATTAGCCTATGCTCTTACAAACTGAAACATGTGATTGTCGGTGTGATCTGCGTGCTTCCCCGTCAACTTCCGTGAGTTCATCGGGCGACCATCTTCGTTCTGTTTATTACCGTCGTTGCCGATTTTCTGCCATCCTCGGCTGGATATGAGTGTAGTCATAGCATGCGTCGTTGTAACCTGCAGTCAGGTATGTAGCCGTTTCAAAGACACCGAGAGGAACTCCGATTCATATGAGGCGTCGAACAACACCAAATGGTTGCATAACAAATAGAATGAGCTGTTTATCATCACGATCGGAAAGGACAGGAGGGAGTGTTTGTGTGTCATAGACGAGGTATAGTGAAATGATGAAGGGTTTGATGGTTTGGATGGAGTTTATAAAGAGGAGATGGATATGGAGTGTATAGTCGAGGAGTGGAAGGCGAAATGCTCACATATGGAAGGCATTCATCGGGCATGCTTGATTATAAATGGACGATAGCCCTTCGTTGCGTTTATTACCACCATTGCGTAAGTTTCCAACATCAACCATTTAGCTTTACCTGAAAAGAGAACTGGTTGAATTCCATCGTCCATTTCTATCGCAAGCAGCGGGCATTAGGGCTCGCTGTAGGATAACGGAGTATAGTCATCAATTTGAATGGTCAATTTCACACTAAATAGACCGTGAATGCCCTGGAGAAGCGTATGAAATCTGAGGACTACAGGCTGATGCAGTCGCCTCCTGAATATGCTCATATTCCTGGTCTATGAAGAGAAGAATGGCCCCCCTAGACTTTGCGCACTGGATGGCTGCCCTGGGTCACATAGGTTGGTGGTGCATAGCTACCGTCCCTCTGAGGCACAAGCACTCCCTCCTGTTCTTTTCGATCTCTTGTCTCGCAGCCAAAATTGAAAATCTGCAGGAGGAAAGGGACAATTATGATCTGCTTCATCCACAGTCAGATTTGGCTAATTTGGCTGCGAGCCAAGAGATCGAAAAGAACAGGAGGGTGTGCTTGTGCCTCAGAGAGACGGTAGCCATGCACCGCCAACCTAATTGACCCAGAGCAGCCAACCAGGGCGCAAAGGCCCGGGGGGGGCATTCTTCTCTTCGCAGACCAGGGAGAGGAGCATATTGGGGAGGCGACTGCATCAGCCTGTAGTCCTCCTATTTCATACGCTTCTCCAGGGCATTCACGGCATTCACGGTCCATTTATAGTGAAAAACGGCCGATCAAATTAATGAGTATTAAGTCCGTTATCCTACAGTAATGCTAGGGATCTCGGGAATGAACATCTTATTTACTCAACGCGTAATCCCACCGAGAAAAATGCGTAATCCTAAGTATTTTAGGCTCAGCTGAAAAAGAGGCAAATTACTCTCCCCACACGACAAGGAAACCGAACCGTTTTGAGCCTTGAATTGAATTTATGCTATTACGAAAATTACTCTCCGTCAAAGACTCGTAAAATTCTTTATTTTCCAGCGCAACAAAAACAATCAAATTGTTTCCGTTGTGCGTACGAATTAATTGGTTCCACTATAAGCCCTTGTGTGTAATGTGGAGTCCTCAGATGTGAGAACGTGTGTGTACAACGGATGGATATTGATTCACACTATGACTTTTAACCACCGCGCATGACACGCACAACGCGCACAACGGCTAATTTTTTCAGCCCTTCGTTGCGTTTATTACCGTCATAGCGTCAGTTTCCAACATCAACCATTTACGTTACGTGAAAAGACTACTGGATGCATGCTATCATCCATATCTTTATCAAGAATGCACGAACAACAGTAGAACTTATTGTTTCCAGACGGTGGTTGTGTGCGCAAATTAAGAAGAAGATATAGAGGGAAGTAGAGGAAGTTGTGAGAAGAAGATGAGGGCTCGTTGTAAGCCACTTAGGAATTTGACCAATAAAAATGAAGAGTATACTAAGCCCGTGATCCTATAGTAATGCAATGGTTCTCGGGAATCAACATTTATTTACTCAACGCGCACACCGCGTAATACCAACGCGAAAGTCGCGGAATCCCAATTATTCTTTCATTTGTAACAAAATAGGTAAATTATTCTCCGCTCAAAACAAGGAAACTCAACGGCTTTTCGCCGTGATCAACATTGATGCCAATTGGAAAATTACTCCCAACAATACTAATCTGCACTACTCTTTTTTCTTACATTTTATTCGACGCGCACACCGTGATAAATAATATAGAAGTGAGTACCAATCTTAAATGCTCACCGCGCAAAACGCATGGAAAACCGGAATTGCTCAAGACGCACAATGCACAACGTGTGGCAGCGAATTGTATTGGTTTATGAGGATGAGCCGGAAGTAGAGTTCTACACTTCTACTGTGTGGCTACATCGAAGACCCCGTTATGCTACGGAGGGGTGCTCGTGAATATACAAAATACTGCTCGTGAATCTACAGCTGATTGATACCAGACATATGATATTCCCAAGAATGTTTGACCGTTGGGAAGCGAGTAGGAAAAATTTATAGCCGCTTACATAATTGCTCAAAGCTCAGAACCATCAAACTTATGGCCGTTGTGCGCGTTGAGCATATTTATAATGGGTAATTTAATTGCGCAAAGCGCAAAACAAGCACTGCCAGAGCCAGGTGTTTTCTTTGAGCATCTACGGTATGTTATGAACAATTGTTTTACGCGCGCAACTAGCAGAATTTTACCCGTTGTGCGCGTTAAGCTGATGTTGCATCGATGACAAATTTTCTCAACGCGACCACGGGAATAAATTTGCCCGTTTTGCGCTTTGAGCATATTTGTGAGATGCTATAATTTTAATTCCAAATTTCATCATACTTAATCTGAATCCCAATCAAGCCTACATGCAAACTTTTAGATTTAATTCTTATTATACTTGTTCAATCTGAAAACATTGTAGATTAAACCGGATACTTATTCACTCTGACTCAGAAACTACATGCAAACTTTAAAATTGAATCTGATACTTATTCAAGCTGAAGGCATATTCGATCGAATTCAACTATATTGATGTACATACTGATACAGATCCAAACTGATTCATTAGCCTATGCTCTTACAAACTGATACATATGATTGTCTACGTAGATGTTTGCAATGAAGGGCTCGTTGTTGGATAACGGACTTGTACTCATCAATTTGAATGGTCAATTTCACTATAAATGGACCGTGAACGCCCTCAAAAATTTTGCTTTGTGTATGAGATTACCCTCAAAAATTACTCACAGCGCAACATCTGTATATTCTGTATATTCACGAGCACAACAACTGTAGGCTCACTGGTTCTTTCCATGACTCACAGTAAATCAACTGTAGTCTCATCCTCATCCATGGGCAGTCCAATTCGTCTATAATAAATGGCGTCTCATTCTAAAATGTTGGTAACGGCTAATTTGATTGCAGCAGTCAAAACCTCTCAATAAATACGCAGTTAAAGCCTCGGTTTAATACGCAGCATTCAAAGCATATTTTAATACTCGTTTAATATTTGACCGTTTGAATTCATAACAGGTATTTTTTGAACTCTATTTATATCCCTCTGCTTTCCTCAAGAAAATACACGGAAAAATTGCTTCCTCCAAAAATTCTTCTTTGCCTCATCTCGTTCTCCTGGGTAGCTGTACTGTGCAAAATCCAAAGTCTCTGGCCAAGTGTGTACGCGGCCAGGGGCTGCTGTGTTAACCTTCGGGAGCAACCGGCAACAGCGATTACCACCGAGGTCGCGCCACAGCGGTTTCAATTACATCTGCTAAGTATTCTGCTTCTCTGATCTTCCTCGTATAGCCACGGTATTCTACATATTTTTCTTACAATATGTTTGTTTCTCAGTTTAACCTGACACATTCTAACCATTGCTTCGTTCTGCTTGATGTAGATATATACCATGGTAAATGGAAGATAAAATTGAAAATTACTCCTGCTATTTCAATGTGGACCATTTCCTTCATGATGTAGATGCCTGTAAAGAGAATGGGACGGCGGTAGAAAATGACTCCAATGAAATCAGGCTAACTACGCAACCAAAATGCACCTTCAAATCTTCCCAGAAGATCTCAGCGGTAAGCGTACATTCTAGGATAAAGAAGCATTTGCAACCAAAATGCACCTTCAAATCTTCCCAGAAGATCTCAGCGGTCAGCGGACCTTCTAGGATACATTGGCTTTTTCTTCCTTTCTTGGGTGTTAAAGTAGGGATTTTTGAGGTTTTCCATTTGGTAAGTATATACTTTTAAATACACTATAGGTGAAATTCTTATTCAATTGGGTGGAAAATGATGTAGAAATTTGGTGATTTTACATGCATGCAGATACGGAACTTACCAAATGGAATACCTCGAAAATCCCTACTTTCAGACGCAAGAAAGGAAGAAAATGCTAATGTATCCTAGAAGGTACAAAAATCCAAGGTACAAAAATGCTAATGCGGTCAGTGGAGGTTAACAGTCGTTGAGGGCAGGCACAACCATCAAGCTGCTAATTATGTCGAGGGCCATTCCGATGAAGGGCAGTTGCAGGGAATGGAGATGGAATCATTGAGAGATTTGGCAAATAGCACGCTGAGGCCGGCTGAAATTTTGAAAGTCCTGTAGGAAAATCCAACCTTCCATGCAAATCAATTTATAATGCACGTCACCGATTAAAAAGGGACAACAAGAATGTTGTCGCTTTGCATGTAAAACTTCCAATAGGATTCATGCTGTTTACTTTGCATGTGAAAGAAGCAGGGTTTATAGGTGACACCGAAAGGAAAACACGACCGACAGGCCAGTTAAAACCAAGAAGTGTCAATGTCTGTTTTCATTGCGTGGTAATGGTGGGCGTCGGCGTTGGCGGTGAGGAGTTAACAGTCGTTGAGGGCAGGCACAACCATCAAGCTGCTAATTATGTCGAGGGCCATTCCGATGAAGGGCAGTTGCAGGGAATGGAGATGGAATCATTGAGAGATTTGGCAAATAGCACGCTTAGGCCGGCTGAGATTTTGAAAGTCATGTAGGAAAATCCAACCTTCCATGCAAATCAATTTATAAAGCACGTCACCGAGTAAAAAGGGACAATAAGAATGTTGATATTGAAAAAAATTCGGTATAAAATTGATGTTAGGTTTTGTGCAAAATAATCACTTGTTGTAAGAAATTAAAAGATATGTTTACCCATATTGCTACCTTCGTATGGAAATTTCTCCACACTTGTCACTTGTGCGTTTTAAGCCCCGCGGACGACGCGCACGACGGGGGTAATTTTGCCCGTCGTGCGCGCGGATGGAAAATGCACCACACTTGTACATTTTAGCCCCGCGCACGACGCCCACGACTGGGGAGAATTTTGTCCGTTGTGCGCGCGGATGGAAATTGCTTCACACTAGGCGTTTTAACGCCCGCACACGACGGGGCGTATTTTTGCCCGTCGTGCGCGCGGCTGGAAAATGCTCCACACTTGTGCGTTTTAAGCCCCGCGGACAACGCGCCCGACGGGGGTATTTTTGCCCGTCGTGCGCACGGATGGAAATTGCTTCACACTAGGCGTTTTAACCCCCGCGTACGACGGGGTTAATTTTGCCCGTCGTGCGCTCGGATGGAAATTGCTGCACACTAGGCGTTTTAACCCCCGCGCACGACGGGGCGTATTTTTGCCCGTCATACGCACGGATGGAAAATGCTCCACACTTGTGCGTGTTAAGCCCCTTGCACAACACGCACGACGGGGGTAATTTTTCCCATCGTGCGTGCGGATTG
This sequence comes from Scilla litardierei, assembly GCA_030789695.1. Classification (NCBI taxonomy): domain Eukaryota; kingdom Viridiplantae; phylum Streptophyta; class Magnoliopsida; order Asparagales; family Asparagaceae; genus Scilla; species Scilla litardierei. The sequence continues at coordinate 81,187,457 of CM061136.1, forward strand.
AAATTGCTTCACACGTTGCGTATTCCCCCTCACGCACGACGGGGGAAATTTTGCCCGTCGTGCGCATGGATGGAAATTACTCCACACTTGTGCGTTTTAAGCCCCGCACACGACGCACACGACGGGGTTAATTTTGCTCGTCGTGTGCGCGGATGGGAATTGCTTCATTAGGCATTTTAACCCCCGTGCACGACGGGGTTAATTTTGTCCGTCGTGTGCACGGATAGAAATTGCTCTACACTTTTGCGTTTGCCCACACACGACGCGCACTACGGGGTTAATTTTGCCCGTCGTGCGCGCGGATGGAAATTGCTCCACACCAGGCATTTTACCGCCCGTGCACGACGGGGGTAAATTAGCCCGTCGTGCGCGCCGATGGAAAATGCTCCACACTTGTACGTTTTAAGCTCCGCGCATGACGCGCACGACTGGGGGTAATTTTGCATGTCGTGCGTGCAGATGAAAATTGCTTTACACTAGGCGTTTTAACCACCGCGCACGACGGGGCGTATTTTTGCCCGTCGTGCGCGCGGCTGGAAAATGCTCCACACTTGTGAGTTTTAAGCCCCGCATACGACGTGCACGACTGGGGTAATTTTCCCCGTCGTGCGCGAGGATGGAAAATGCTTCACACTAGGCGTTTTAACCCCCGCGTACGACGGGGTTAATTTTGCCCGTCGTGCGCTCGGATGGAAATTGCTGCACACTAGGCGTTTTAACCCCCGCGCACGACGGGGCGTATTTTTGCCCGTCGTGCGCACGGATGGAAAATGCTCCACACTTGTGCGTGTTAAGCCCCTCGCACAACACGCACGACAGGGGTAATTTTGCCCGTCGTGCGTGCGGATTGAAATTGCTTCACACGTTGCGTATTCCCCCTCGCGCACGATGGGGGAAATTTTGCCCGTCGTGCGCACGGATGGAAATTGCTCCACACTTGTGCGTTTTAAGCCCCGCACACGACGCACACGACGGGGTTAATTTTGCCTGTCGTGCACGTGGATGGGAATTGCTGCACACTAGGCGTTTTAACCCCCGCGCACGACGGGGTTAATTTTGCCCGTCGTGCGCTCGGATGGAAATTGCTGCACACTAGGTGTTTTAACCCACGTGCACGATGGGGTAAGTTTACCCGTCGGGCGTGCTGATGGAAATTGCTTTACACATTGCGTTTTCCCCTCGCACACGACCAGGTAATTTTGCCCGCCGTGCGACGGATGGAAATTGCTCCACATTTGGGCGTTTGCCCGCACACCACGCGTACAACGGGGTTAATTTTTCCCGTCGTGCACGCGGATGGAAATTGTCCCACACCAGGCATTTCACCCCACGCGTACGACGTGGGTAATTTCGCCCGTCGTGCGCGCGGATGGAAAATGCTCCACACTTGTACGTACGTTTTAAGCCCCGCGTACGAAGCGCACGACTAGTGGTAATTTTGCATGTCATGCACGCGGATGGAAATTGCCTCACACTAGGCGTTTTAACCCCCGGCACGACGGCGCGTATTTTTGCCCGTCGTGCGCACGGATGGAAAATGCTCCACACTTTTGCGTGTTAAGCCCCGCGCACGACGCGCACGACGGGGGTAATTTTGCCTGTCGTGCACGCGGATTGAAATTGCTACACACGTTGCATTTTACCCCTCGCGCACGACGGGGGAAATTTTGCCCGTCATGCGCATGGAAGGAAATTGCTCCACACTTGTGCGTTTTAAGCCCCGCACACGACGCGCACGACGCGGGTAATTTTGCCCGTCGTGCGCGTGGATGGGAATTGCTTCACACTAGGCATTTTAACCCTCGCGCATGACGGGGGTAATTTTGCCCGTCGTGCGCTCGGATGGAAATTGCTGCACACTAGGCGTTTTAACCCACGCGCACGACGGGGGTAATTTTGCCCGTCGTGCATGCGGATGGAAATTGCTTTACACGTTGTGGTAAATGCTCCACACTTGTGCGTTTCCCGCGCACTATGCCCACGACGGGGGTAATTGCTTCACACTAGGCGTTTTAACCCCCGCGCACGACGGGGTTAATTTTGCCCGTCGTGCTCGCGGATGGAAATTCCTTCACACTAGGCGTTTTAACCCCCGCGCACGACGGGGCGTATTTTTGCCCGTCGTGCGCACGGATGGAAAATTCTCCACACTTGTGTGTGTTAAGCCCCGCGCACGACGCGCACGACGGGGGTAATTTTGCCCGTCGTGCGCGCAGATTGAAATTGCTTCACACGTTGCGTTTTCCCCCTCGCGCACGACGGGGGAAATTTTGCCCGTCGTGCGCACAGAAGGAAATTGCTCCACACGTGTTCGTTTTAAGCCCCGCACACGACGCGCACGATGCGGGTAATTTTGCCCGTCGTGCGCGCGGATGTGAATTGCTTCACACTAGGCGTTTTAACCCCCACGCACGACTGGGTTAATTTTGCCCGTCATGCGCTCGGATGGAAATTGCTACACACTAGGCGTTTTAACCCCCGCGCACGATGGGGTAAGTTTGCCCATCGTGCGCGCGGATGGAAATTGCTTTACACATTGCGTTTTCCCCCTCGCGCACGACGGGGGTAATTTTGCCCGTCGTGCGCATGGATGGAAATTGCTCCACACTTGTGCATTTGCCCGCACACGACGCGCACGACGGGGTTAATTTTGCCCGTCGTGCGCGCGGATGGAAATTGCCCCACACCAGGCATTTCACCCCCCGCGCACGACGGGGGTAATTTTGCCCGTCGTGCGTGCCAATGGAAAATGCTCCACACTTGTACGTTTTAAGCCCCGCGCACGACGCGCACGACTGGGTGTAGTTTTGCCTGTCGTGCCCGCAGATGGAAATTGCCTCACACTAGGCGTTTTAACCCCCGCGCACGACGGGGCATATTTTTGCCCGTCGTGCGCGCGGCTGGAAAATGCTCCACAATTATGCGTTTTAAGCCCAGCGGACGACGCGCACGACGTGGGTAATTTTTCCCGTCGTGTGCGCGGATGGAAATTGCTTCACACTTGTGCAATTAACCCCCGCGGACGACAGGGTTAATTTTGCCCGTCGTGCGCTCGGATTGAAATTGCTGCACACTAGGCATTTTAACCCATGCGCATGACGGGGGTAATTTTGCCCGTCGTGCGCGCAGATGGAAATTGCTTTACACGTTGTGTTTACCCCTCGCGCACGACGGGGGTAATTTTGCCTGTCGTGCGCACGGTTGGTAAATGCTCCACACTTGTGCGTTTCCCGCGCACGACGCCCACGACGGGGGTAATTGCTTCACACTAGGCATTTTAACCCCGCGCACGACGGGGTTAATTTTGCCCGTCGTGCGCACGGATGGAAATTGCTCTACACTTGTGCGTTTTAAGCCCCGCACACGACGCGCACGACGGGGTTATTTTTGTCCGTCGTGCGTGCGGATGTGAATTGCTTCACACTAGGCTTTTTAACCCCCGCGCATGATGGGGTTAATTTTGCCCGTCGTGCGCTCGGATTGAAATTGCTGCACACTAGGCGTTTTAACCCACACGCACGACGGGGTAAGTTTGCCCGTCGTGCGCGCCGATGGAAATTGCTTTACACATTGCGTTTTCCCCCTAACCACCGCGTACGATGGGGTTTTACCTGTCGTGCGCATGGATGGAAATTGCTCCACACTTGTGCGTTTACCCGCACACGACGCGCACGATGGGGTTAATTTTGCCCCGTCGTGTGCGCGGATGGAAATTGCCTCACACTAGGCGTTTTTAACCCCCGCGCACGACGGGGCGTATTTTTGCCCGTCGTGCGTGCGGCTGGAAAATGCTCCACAATTGTGCGTTTTAAACCCAGCGGACGATGCGCACGACGGGGTAATTTTTCCCGTCGTGCGCGCGGATGGAAATTGCTTCACAATTGTGCAATTAACCCCACGGACGACGGGGTTAATTTTGCCCGTCGTGCGCGCGGATGGAAATTGCTGCACACTAGGCGTTTTAACCCACGCGCACGACGGGGGTAATTTTGCCCGTCGTGCGTGCAGATGGAAATTGCTTTACACATTGTGTTTTCCCCCACGCGCACGACGGGCGTAATTTTGCCTGTCGTGCGCATGGATGGAAATTGCTCCACACTTGTGTGTTTGCCCGCACACGACGTACACGACGGGGTTAATTTTGCCCGTCGTGCGCGCGGATGGAAATTGCCCCACACCAGGCATTTCACCCCCCGCGCACGACAGGGGTAATTTCGCCCGTCGTGCGCGCCGATGGAAAATGCTCCACACTTGTACGTTTTAAGCCCCGCGCACGACGCGCACGACTGGTGGTAATTTTGCCTGTCGTGCGCGCGGATGGAAATTGCCTCACACTAGGCGTTTTAACCCCCGCGTACAACGGGGCGTATTTTTTCCCGTCGTGCGCACGGCTGGAAAATGCTCCACAATTGGGTGTTTTAAGCCCAACGGACGACGCGCACGATGGGGGTAATTTTTCCCGTCGTGCGCGCGGATGGAAATTGTTTCACACTTGTGCAATTAACCCCGCGGACGACGGGGTTAATTTTGCCCGTCGTGCGCTCGGATGAAAATTGCTGCACACTAGGCGTTTTAACCCACGCGCACGACGGGGGTAATTTTGCCTGTCGTGTGCGCAGATGGAAATTACTTTACACATTGCGTTTTCCCCCTCGTGCACGACGGGGGTAATTTTGCATGTCGTGCGCATGGATGGAAATTGCTCCACACTTGTGCGTTTGCCCGCACACGACGCGCACGACGGGGTTAATTTTGCCCGTCGTACGCGCGGATGGAAATTTCCCCACACCAGGCATTTCACCCCCAGCGCACGACAGGGGTAATTTTGCATGTCGTGCGCGCCGATGGAAAATGCTCCACACTTGTACGTTTTAAGCCCCGCGCATGACGCACACGACTAGTGGTAATTTTGCATGTCGTGCCCGCGGATGAAAATTGCCTCACACTAGGCGTTTTAACCCCCGCGCACGACGGGACGTATTTTTGCCCGTCATGCGCGCGGCTGGAAAATGCTCCACAATTGTGCGTTTTAAGCACCGCGGACGACGCACACGACGGGGGTAATTTTTCTCGTCGTGCGCGCGGATGGAAATTGCTTCACACTAGGCATTTTAACCCCCGCGGACGACGGGGTTAATTTTGCCCGTCGTGCGCTTGGATGGAAATTGCTACACACTAGGCGTTTTAACCCACGCGCACGACGGGGGTAATTTTTCCCGTCGTGCGCGCGGATGGAAATTGCTTTACACGTTGCGTTTTACCCCTCGCGCACGATGGGGGCAATTTTGCCCGTCGTGCGCACGGTTGGTAAATGCTCCACACTTGTGCGTTTCCTGCGACGACGCCCACGACGGGGTAATTGCTTCACACTAGGCGTTTTAACCCCCGCACACGACGGGGTTAATTTTGCCCGTCGTGCGCTCGGATGGAAATTGATGCACACTAGGCGTTTTAACCCACGCGCACGACGGGGTAAGTTTGCCCGTCGTGCGCGCGGAAGGAAATTGCTTTACACATTGCGTTTTCCCTCTCGCGCACGACGGGGGTAATTTTGCCCGTCGTTCGCATGGATGGAAATTGCTCCACACTTGTGCATTTGCCCGCACACGATGCGCACGACGGGGTTAATTTTGCCCGTCGTGCGCGCGGATGGAAATTACTCCACACCAGGCCTTTCACCCCCCGCGCACGATGGGGGTAATTTCACCCGTCGTGCGCGCCGATGGAAAATGCTCCACACTTGTAAGTTTTAAACCCCGCGCACGACGGGGGTAAATTCGACCGTCGTGCGCGCCGATGGAAAATGCTCCACACTTGTACGTTTTAAGCCATGCGCACGACGCGCATGACTGGGGGTAATTGTGCCTGTCGTGCCCGCGGATGGAAATTGCCTCACACTAGGCGCTTTACCCCTCGCGCACGACGGGGTAATTTTGCCCGTCGTGCGCGCGGCTGGAAATTGCTTTACACGTTGCGTTTTCCCCCTCGCACACGACGGGGGTAATTTTGCCCGTCGTGCGCACGGGTGGTAATTGCTCCACACTTTTGCATTTTAAGCCCACGCCGCGCACGACGCGTAGGCTGTAGTGCGTTGTGCGCGGGGAGTAATTTGCTCCGCTCTGGTTCGACGCGCACAACGGTGCCGTATAATGTAAACTATTTCTTTGAAAAGGATATAAAGGGCGGGATGGTAATTGCACCAATAGTTCTAAAAAGTTGCTTTGATAGGGGCTATAAGGGCGGGATGGTAATTGCCCCAAAAGTTCCGGTTGCGTAAGGGCGCGTTGGTAATTGCACCAAAAGTTCCTCATGTTTCGCTTTTAACAACAGCCGGGGGATCGGATCGGACGGTCAGGAGGGCTCGAGCGCAAGAATCCCATCTGAGCACGAGCGCAGGCGCATTTTACCCATATATATATATATATATATATCGTATGCTTCATTTTGCATGTGTCGGGATTCCACAGTTAGGACTAGGGTAACCCATTTTGGCCTATGCTCTGATTAGCGAAAAATCTCCTTTGCCCAAGTGTTTAGAACCCGATTTCTTTTTTATTTTACTTGGTGCAAATCCCCTCGTCGTGTACCATTCTCCCGCTTGGGAGAGTACACACGTGTATATACCCCCAAAATCCAAAAAATCCATATATATATATATATATATATATATATATATATATATATATATATATATATATATATATATTAAAACAGGGATGTTATCATGGGTTTTTGGATAAGAGAAATTGTATAAGAGATTTTGGTTATGTGTATTTTTGTTTGTGGATGTGTTATTGTTGTATAAGAGAATTTGGATAAGAGATATTGGATAAGAGATATTGGATAAGAAAATTTTGTTTTGTTTATGTGTAATTGGGTGTGATGTTGGGTATGGGAAATTGAGGTATGAGAAATTGAGGTTATGTGTAATTGGGTGTGATTGTTGTATAAGAAATCACATCACATCAGAATTTATAAATTTTGAACTCAAATCACATCCTCTTCATTTTAAATTTTGAACTCATATCACAAAATTCAAAGGGAGGGAAAATCCTCAGCTCTCGCCTTCACAAGGGAGGGAAATTTTGATCACATCACATCGCCTTCACAAAATCCTTCCCGCTACGCTTTGATCTCTTCCCGCTTCGCTCAAGCCCCCATTCCTCCCAAAATCCTTGCTAAGCTCAAGCTCCCGTTCCTCACTTCTTGCACGAAGAGTCAAGGAGAGGCCACGTTCCTCCGTGCCATCTTCTTCTACCTCCAGCTCAAGAAGAGCAAGGGAGAGCACGAAGAGCACCCCCATTGCAGTGAGGGAGAGCACGAAGAGCTTGATGTCCTGCACCACGGTTAGCTCTTCCTCTTCTCCTCAATTCTTTTTCCTTTACTTTATTTCACCCTCATTAAGAAGAGCACCCCCATTGCAGTGAGGGAGAGCACGAAGCTTGATGTCCTGAACCTCAACACTTGGTGAGCACCCCCATTGATGTCCTCACGTCCTCTGCACCTCAACACTTTAAGTCAATTTTTGTTTTTATACTTTTTGTATAGTTTGTAGTTAAGGCAGCTGAATTTTGTCCTGTGTACATTTTGGTTATTTTGAATTTTTGTTAATACTCAATTCTATTTACAGGATTCAAGCATATGTAGCATATTAGAAAATTGTATGAAGATTGAATACTCAATTTTTTGTTATGGCGGCAGAATTTTTGTTAATACTCAATTTTTTTGGAGATTTTTTTATGATGTATGAAGATTGAATCTTGATAATTACTGATATTTTTTATTATCAGTAGCATATGTGATAACTGAGTGATTGAAGATTGAAAATTGTTTTTTATGATGTATGAAGATTGAATATTGTTTTTATACTTGGTGAAGCTTGATGTATGACATCAAGAATTGGTGAGAATTCATTAGCATTGGTGAGAATTATCAGTAGCACATGTACTGAGATATTATCACATTTTTGAGATATTATCCTTAGTCATCCAATTCCTATGAGTTAATTCTCAAAAATTGGTGAGAATCCTTAGTCATCCATTCAAAAATGTGATAATTGAAAATCTTTAGTCATCCATTCCTATGAATTATCAGTAGCATATGTGATAACTGAGTTTAGTTCTCCAAATTTCTGAGTTTAGTCCCTCATTTTCAGAAGTCCTCATATATTGAGATTCAACATAAAAATCATCAAATTTCTGAGTTTAGTCCCTCATTTTCAAATTTCTGAGTTATATAATGAGATTCAAGTTATATGTAATTATCAAATTTCTTAGTTATATGATCAAAATTTTCATACATGTGATAACTTGAATCTCATTGTCCTAAGCTTTTTTATCTCATTGTCCATTGTACTAAGAGATATTTTTTACCATGATCAAATTTTCATACATGTGATAGCTTTTTTTTTCTCAGTTGATACTTGATACATGGAATTTCTGAGTTATATAGCTTTTTTTCTCAGTCAACTTTCAAAAAAAACTGAGGTATATGTTAACTGATTTCTCCATGTGTGCTTCCTGTACAAAAAACATACACTAAGTTCAAAAAACATACACATACACTGTTTTTTTTTTGTTCTTCATTTTTTTTGAACTTGGATGTAATTTTTGAACTTGGATATCTGTTAACATATGCACACATACACCAATGAACTTGGATATCTGTTCAAAAACATACACTAAGAACACAAAAAATAATTTTTGAACTTGGATGTAATTTTCTCCATGTGTGCACACATTCACCAATGCACACTTTTTCACTTGAAACTTTAATTTTGAAACATGGATGTAATTTTTGAATGAATATAAGCAAAAAACTGAGAAGCACACTTTGTTAACTTGAAATTCTCATTGAATGTTGACATGGATGTAAAAAACACCAATGCCCACTTTTTCACTTGGACTTGGATGTAATTTTTGAAACTTTAATTTTGAAACATGGATGTAATTTTTGAATGAATATAAGCATCATGATTTTTTTGAATGTAAAAATCCAGAATTCGTCTTTGAGAATTTTTACATCCAGAATTGAGACATGGATGTAATTTTTGAATGAATATCCTGTTGACATGGACTAATCCTGATGCTAATCCTGATCCTAACAAAATTTGAATGAATATCCTGTTGACATGGACTAATTTTTTTGAATACACATACACTAAGTTCATACCTCATTGAATGAATATCCTGAATGAATATCCTCATTGAATACACATACACATATCCTGAATGAATATCCTCATCGAATGTTGACATGGATTTTTTTGAATACATATTGTATGTGTATTCAAAATTAAAGTTTGACAGATATCCTGATCCTCAATTGAGCTCTCACAAACTTGGAGATAGAAGTTTGAGGTATATGTATAAAAATTATACAATTGAGCTCTCACAAGCTTTTTTGAATGTCCAAAAAACTGAGAAGATAGAAGAATGTTTTTTAACTTAGTTTATGTTAACTGAGAATGTATATGTGTGTGATTGAGCTCTCACAAACTTGGAGATAGAAGTTTGAGGTATATGTATAAAAATTATGTTAACTTAGTTTATGTTAATTGAGCTCTCACAAAGTTGAGGTATATGTGTGCTTCCTGTACAAAAAACATACACTAAGTTCAAAAAACTGAGAAGCACACTTTGTTAACCTGAAATTCTCATTGAATATTGACATGGATCCTCAATTTAGATATCCTATTTTCAAGATATCCTCAGTAGCTAGAGGGATATGTAATTATCAAGATATCCTATTTTCATATGCTTCCTGTTAATATCAACATATCAAGATATCTAATGGAATTATCAAGATTTCTATTGTCATGTTCTACTTTTAACATATCAGCATTTGGCAAGGAAAATGAGGGTAAGGCAATGACCATGTAATTTACTCTGCAAAAAGATGCATTTAAATTTGTTAATCAGGATTTTCATTATTAAGGGCAAGGTACAAAGAAACTTGGACCCACTTATGGAATTGTTTGATCACATTATATGGGATGCAAGTCCATAACTATTTAATTTTCAGATAGCAACTTTATCAAACATGAATTCCTCTTCTCTTACTAGACTATATTCTGTTAAAAGAGGAATTTAAATTTGGGAATAGAGATTTTTCATTATTGATGCTCGAGGCATGCACTTAATGGAATATACAACGATTTTATTGGTATGGATTTGGTTGATGTTCGTCTGTATAATTTGGGTGGGATTTGGACCAGGAAATGTTTATCGCCGTTTAATTGGGTGGGATTTGGGTTTCTAATGAGCAGACCTAGGGTTTGTTTATTTATTCTGTTAACATTAGCATGAGAATACAGATAAATATAGCACATGTTCTGCAATCATACATGTTTTCTTTTACAATTAATCCATGTCCATACCTGGCAGATCTGGCTACCAAGAAGGCTGATGATCACATGGTGTTTTACTGGGATAATTCATGCATTCGAAGGGTGGGACAAACATGAGTATGGAGAGAGAATGCTTGACATTGAGAAAGTCTGGTCTTTTGCTATGCCATTGTTAATTCTTGAGATTTCAGTTTATGGAGGAATTATACTTAACATAGAAGTCTATGGAGGAATTTGTAACATGAGAATGCTTAGTTCAACACATAGCTTGGCTTAAAGATTTATAATGTCAATATAGGAATTAGTAACATGATTAGATTGGCTTATGTGTTTTGCAGAAACTCCTGCAGACTGTGCATATTTGGGAATCGCTGGATTACTCTTTGACGGTACAACTCCATATCTGGTATTCTCCAGACTTGCTTATAATTAAACTTTATCAGCTGTGGATGTTTGGCATATAATCAATTGTGTAATTGTGTAATTTATATGTGCTCATAATTTATATATGTGGATGTTTGGCATGACACACTTGATTTATGTGTGTTTTTGATGTGTGTGGGCACATATAATGTTGTAGAGAATACCAGATTATGGATAAAAAACACACATAAATGTTTTAATTGTCTAATTTATATGTTCCCACAGATCAAAAGCACTCATAAATTAAGCAAATTTTGTGTCCTGGTTTCGGGAACATATAAATTGTGTAATTGTGTAATCAATTGCTTATAATCAATTGTGAAACCATCACTTTCTCACAAATCAATTTATCTATTGTTATAACAAATATGTAATGAATCTGCATTTGTGTATCATAGATTGGGGATCAGGTATTCCTCTTAAATGAAATCAAGTGAAAATGCTTAAGGTTCTTAGTGGAATACTAATGAGTTTGCTACATCATACAGGTATTTAGAGGAATCAACATTGGCAGCAAGTTTTGAATCAACATTGGAATCAAGTGAAATTTTGACCTTTTTGAATATAACATTTGAATATAAAACTTGAAAAATCAGTTTTGAACTTTTTGAATAATTTTGAACTTTTTGTAATTTAATAAAATTGAAATGTGATCTAATTAGAGTTGGTGTTATATTCACAAAAGTTGATAATGTTATCTAATTAGATAACAGTTGATAACTTTAACATTCACTCTAATTTTTTGAATTCCCTTTGGTGAAACTTCTGCAAGGTGATTTGAACCCTTCAAAAATGTTGATATCCTGTTAATTTCAACTCATTCAAATTTTGAACTTTTTGGTATAAATTTTGAAATTTTTGAAAATGTCCTGTGAATTGCAACAGGATCAATTTTGAAATTTTTGGTATAAATTTTTTGAATGTCCTGTGAATATAACAGTTGAATATTCAAGTGAACTTTACCATTAAATGCAATATCTGTGAAAATTTGAATGAGTGAATATTTGATACTTAATTTGATATAACTCTGTGAATGAGTGAAAATCTGCAACATAAAGTTATATGTGAATGATTTGATAATTTGCAACATTAGATTTTATCCTGTGAATGATATCCTTTTATCTGTGAATGATTATCTGTGAATTATAACAGGATATCAAGATAATTTGAAAATCATGAACTGAGTTATTAAATGTGAATGATTAAAGATGAAGTATCAATTTGAGTTATCAAGATTAAATGTCCTGTGAATTATTAAATGTCATGTGAATGTCCTTTGAAGTATCTTGATAACCAAGTTGCAAATTATGTAAATTATGGGTGAATTCATAAGAGATATGGGTGAATGTCCTGTGAATTATTCAAAATCAGTGAAGTATTTTTGAATGTTATATGTGGAATTATATGTGACATTTCACCCTTGAGAATTGAGTTGTTCTCTCAACTTAAAATATTATGTGAAAGAAATTGGAGTGCATATCATGTCAATTATTAACTTAAACTTGAACTTTTGAACTTGAACTTTTATCTGAGTGATTTTATCAGGATATGCACCTAATGCTAATTGCAAATAAGTTTGAGTGCAAATATACTGGGGATATGAAATCTGGCCTATTTGGCTAATAATTGACAGGGGTGATAATTTCATAATTTCAAATGTTTCAAACTTGAAGGGGATAACTTGAACTTTATAGCAAATTGAGTTTAGCTAAATGTTTGCTATAAAGTTTAGCAAGGGGATAACTTGCTATAACTTTATAGCAACTTTATAGTAAGGGGATAACTTGAACTTGAAGGGGATAAGTTGGCATTGAGTTGGAGTTTCAGTTTGAATAATTTAACAAGTTGAATTATGTGTTTCAGTTTGGTTGAAATTTACCACATCAAATTTAACACAGTTTGAATGATAACAAACTTGAACTTTTTGAATTATGAGTTTAGCTGAACTTTATAGCAACTTTATAGCAATGGGATAACTTGAACTTGAAGGGGATAAGTTGGCATTGAGTTGGAGTTTCAGTTTGAATAGTTTAACAACTTGAATTATGGGTTTCAGTTTGGGTGAAATTTTACACATCAAATTTTCCATATGTTAAAGATGTTCTTGGTGTTTCATTATTAAATTAACACATATCCTGTCAGTTTGGTGAACACATTATTAAATTAACACATCAAATTTTCCATATGTGTTAAATTATTCAAGTGTTTCAGTTTGGGTGAAATTTAACACACCAAGAGTGTTATTACAGTTTATATACATGGGTTTGATTTCTTCATCATTGTCAGACAGAAATTTTTGAATGAATTTTGTGAATGAATTTTTGAATCAATTTTGAGTGTTATTGCAGCTATTTTGAATTTGAGTGTAAAATGAGATATACTGGGATATTCAACAGTGATATACTTTTTTGTTATTCAATAGAGAATCCTGTATCAAAGAGATTGTGATATCCTTATGAATTTTGATATTGTATAATTTTGATCCTGTAAATTATGGGTGAATTCATATGAGTTCACAGGAATTGATCCTGTATATGAGTTCAATTCCATGATATGAGTTCAATTTCACATATCATAGAAATGTTTGTGGATATGGGAGAGGATCCTGTTTTGTTTTGTGAGAGGATATAGGTGAAACATCTTGATAAATTTCATTCAAGATTTTGTAAAACATTGAATGAAATTTCATTCAATTTCATTCAAGATTGTTTCACCCATATCCTGTTTCACCCATATCCTGTTCAAGATTGTTTCACCCATTCAAGATTTGTTTTGTGATTGAATAAGATTGAATGAAATTTATCAAGATTGAATGAGATTGTGAACAAAATTGAATGAGATTGTTTCACCCATATCCTCTTACATTGAATTTGTTATTTATCTACTCAATGAGAATATATCATCTTGATGTTTACAAAATTTCATTGAGATATTTGAATGAAATTGAGTTTGGGACAGGATTTCATTGTGATGTTTTACAAAATTTCATCTACTCAATGAGAATGTTATATGTGAAATTGTTTTATCTTGAGTTTGGGACAGGATTACAAATTGTTTATCTTGAATGAAATTTGTTTTATCTACTCAATGAGAATATATCATCTTGATGTTTACAAAATTTCATTGAGATATTTGAATGAAATTGAGTTTTACAGAATTTCATTGATAATATATCATCTTGATGTGTGCACAAAATTGAGTTTTACAAAATTTTTAATTGAAATTCTCATTGAGATATGTGAACAAAATTCCATTGAAATTTCATTCAAGATGATAATTTTGTTATTCAATGAAATTTATCAAGATGTTTACAAATTTCATTCAAAATGAGCTATACTTGGATATTCAACAGTGATATACTTTTTTGTTATTCAATAGAGAATCATGTATCAAAGAAATATGGGTGAACTTATTTTGTAAACAGGATCCTCTCATTTTGATATACACTTTAACTAAGGATATCACAGGTTTTATCAAATTTGTTTTATCAATTTTGTATATCCATGATATCACAGGATATGAGTTCAATTTAATAACAGGACATATCAAGTTACCAACATTAAATGTCATGTGAGTTATGAACTAATTCCTTGAACTAATGCATATGAACTAATGCATGATGTTTAACATTTCTAAATGCAGGATGTTAACAACCTTATATGCATGATGTCAACAACCTTACATGCATGTCAACAACCCCATATGTTTCTTATGCATATGCATTAGTTTGTATTTTCAGTTCTGTATATGAGGTTGTTACAAAACTAATGCATATGAACTAATATGCATGATGACATGATGTTTCTTATATGTTAACAACCTTATCTGCACTAATATGTTGACAACCTAATGCATATGATTCTTATATGTTAACAACATGTCATCCTGAAATGTTTTTTATATGAGGTTTCTTATATGTTCACACTGAGGTTCTAAACCTACATGTTAACATCATGTCATTCTTATATGTTTATCCCAGTGTTAACATCCCAAATGTTTTTCCTGTTACATGTTTATGCATAATCCATATGCATTATGCATAATGAACTAATATGTTAACAACCTCATATGTAGGATGACAAGATATTTCTCATGCATATGCATTAGCATGTATTTCAGTTCTAAAAGCATGTAATTTTTATGCACATGTTTACTTCAGCTCATAAAAATGTGCCTACGAAAAAAAAATTGCCTTTCTAAAAAATTTTAGTTCATGAAAAAAAGTCTTGGAATGTAATTTTTATGAATAAAGCCTTTCTAAATATTTTTAGTTCAATTTTCCTTTTAATGAACCTCAACCTCATTATGTAAGTTAACTTGCTATACTGTATTTAACTTGCTGTTAAATAACATATACATCATGTAGTTACTTAAGCCATATGCATCATGCAAGTTAACTTTAAAAGGATATGTATTATGCAAGACAACACATCAACAAAATACATACATGATAAATGTATCAATTGCATTATGCATACTACATGATGTTAAATTAAGCTGTATGTATCTACTTACTTAGTTGTTCTTCTTTGTCTTGGAATGTAATTTCAAAAATTGTTAAAGACTATAGTGTTTTATTGTTGAGAATGAATGTTCTGGGGGTAAGCAGTTGTTCTTTGTCTTGGAATCTGAAGAAAAAATTTATAAGCATGTAACTGAAGTTGCTTTTTTATGCTTCTTTGTATGTGCATGTAATTTTTATGTGCCTTTGTAAACATTTTTAGTTCATGAAAAAGGTCTTGGAATGTAATTTTTATGAAAAAAAGCCTTTCTAAAAATTTTTATCTTCACTGTTGCCTATAATGAACCTCCAAAGCCAACACATAAGTAGATTGCTGGCATTGGCACTGTATTAGGTGTTTAACATGTATAACATAAGTCTGATTTGATTTGGCTCTTTAAATGGATAGATTCTGTTTCATTGATAAGGAGGTACATATGTATAGATTCTAATGTAAATCATTTTCCTTTGCTACTAAACTTTGAATACAGGTTGAGATTTGAGGTTTTATACACAAATTTGAATACATGTTGAAGTTTAAAAATATCGTTTTTTCTCACTGTTTTTTGTAAGATGGTGCAATGCTACTGTCTTCTTTGGATACATGTTGTCATTTCTGCTTGGATCTCCACAAGCAATGCTTAAAAATCTTGGATTCAGGTTTGTTGGTTTCGACTCCTCATATTCATTTTCAGTTATTTTGATGAATTGATCATATGATGAGAAATTTTGGATGCAGGTTTGTCTGAAGGCGACAAATGGAATTACCATTACCAGTCCACTTCCCAGCCCTTTGCCATTAAGAAATTCAAAGTTTTTCATGTATTGATGCAATCCCCATAATTTTTGTTGTCTGAACTCAAATAGATTTTTTGGAGATTGATGACATATGGTGTAAGTTCATAAAATTTTGATCTTAATTTTTGATTTATAAGAATAAACTCATGAAGAAAAAAAATGTATGTGTTGAAGTTTTAATTCTGAGTTTTGATCTTCCTAAGTTGAAAGGTTTATCTTATTTGTTCTATTTATCATCTTAGTTCTTATGCACATGAAGTTTTGCTGTAAAGCCAAGGTTAACATAAAGTTGTGCACTCACATAAAAATTAAAGTACTCATATATCTGAATATTGATAGTCTTGAAGACAGATTTATTATTGATAGAGTAAATGAATCTGGACAATAAAATCTTTAATTATCGGCTTCTTATGATTGTTTATGAGAACTGGATGAAATTGAACTCAAAAAAATTGACATTACTACATTGTTTGTTTTGTTGTAGTAGCGGATGTTTTGAAGTAGTAGATGAGCCTGTAACAGTACTCTTTTTGGCAATCCTCTATTTGTTTTGAAGTAGTAGCTGATGCATTGTTTGTGTTGTTATTTTTGCAGGGTGTTGTTAGTGGTCCTTTTTGCATCGTTGGATCTGCTGAGAACATTGGGAATGCTTGCCGATTACAACATGGGAGTCATATCATGGGGAATACTGAATTGGGAAACGTTGCATCATACAAAATTAATCTTGAAACATATGAGAACAACACAT